>SJYX01016635.1:0-40610 GCA_006410675.1 Oreotragus oreotragus
CAGAGGAGTTTGTAAGTTGAAACACTCTTGTCACACCCAGGAATTTTTATTAACTGGAGCTGCAAGTTAACTCCTTCTCTGAGAGAAATGGTTATGGGGGAGAGCCCCCCGTAAAGTCAGAGGTGTAGGTGAGAGCATGAAACAGACTCTGGCTTTGGGGTTGGATGCTTGGGAACAGGGGGTTTCCTGAGGCTTGATCACGCCTTTGCATATGCCAAGCCTCCTTCCTCATGACCTTTGCCATGGGTGGAGTTCCTCACGCTGGCCCCCGGCATGGCTTATGTATAAGGCACAAACACTTAGATGTGCTCACCAGTCAAGTCTTCTTCTGCCCTACAAGGTGGCAGATGTTGTGGGCTGGAGAGACCTAGCAGAACGCGATGGGGAGGCTATGGGTCTCTGCCCTCTCTTGTCTCTGCTGGGTGGAGTCTGGCCTGCACTCCAGGTGTCTTTCTTGCTTGTCCATAGCTGCTGGATTGTTGCCTGTCATTGGGCCAACAGGAAGGAATGCTCATCTGGACGCCGAGGCTCTTCCCCATCATAGACAAGGTCAAAGTCTTAGGTTACACTGTGTCCTGGACACCTCACGGGGTGGTGGAGGTTTAGGGGAAAAGCCCCTAGGCTGTCTCTTATACACATCTAGATGTGTATAAGAGACAGGATGAATACAGAGTCATGGGGGGGTCAGCAGACCTGACCCTTGTCACAATCAGGTGCTTCATATAAAATTATACAAAGGTCTTATGGGTTTTACATCATCTTATGGCCATGAGGCCTGCTGACATTTTATGGCCCTTTCTGATAACGGTCAGTCAACCAGAAAACTTATTTTTTCCAGGAGTGATTTTTTCTTAAACCAAGCGCCACCCTCCAAATAAAGTTGCATTCCTATAGGGTGAGGGTGTAGTGGGTTACAATCAAGAAAGGAATTTATTTAGCCTTAAGGTTTAACATGATTGATCTTAAAGGTTAATACTTATTTCTCCTATATGCTAGTTATATTCATTATAAGGGCAGGGAATATGGAGATTTAGCGACAAATATTGGCTCAACAAATGAAAACCCTTCACCAATGTTCCCCTTAAAATCTATTTAGTCTTAAGATAGTGATAAAGTTACATTTTTTACATAGAACACAGTGATTTATAACAAAGTACAGTGATCTATAACAAAAGAGAAAATTCATTAACTCAAAAAGTCTAGTATTGCTAACCTCAAAAACTACTATATTTCCTTTTTTATATTCCAAATACATTGATTAATATATTCCCAGGTGCCTAAGGATATGGAGGCCTGGCGGCAATCATTTACTCAACAATGAGAAAAGCCCTATGCTAATTAAGACTCTCAAAATACTCCAAACTCTCTGTGCTGTTTATGGTTGAGAGGTTGTCACACAAGCTAGTCTGTCAGCAGAGAGGTTTGACCTGAGACACCCTTGTCACTCCCAGGGCAGGGAGTTAGCAGTAATTATTGGCACAACAAATGAAGAACCCTTCACCAATATAATTCCTAACCAACCCACTATACTATACTAATAATTTTCTAACTTCTCAAAAGAGTCTGTATTTAGAAAGTTTTAAAGCATCTCGTGCCTCTCACGGTTGGGAGGCTGTAAACAATCACATGTGGCCGGACGAACCTGCTCAGGCAGGCTAGAGGACCTTCAGAGGAGTTTGTAAATTTACATACTCTTGTCACGCCCAGGAATTTTTATTAACTGGAACTGCAAGTTAACTTCTTCTCTGAGAGAAATGGTGATGGGGGAGAGCCCCCCGTAAAGTCAGAGGTGTAGGTGAGAGCATAAAACAGACTCTGGTTTTGGGGGTAGATGCTCGGGAACAGGGGGTTTCCTGAGGCTCAATCCTGCCTTTGTGTATGCCGAAGCCTCCTCCCTCATGACCTTTGCCATGGGTGGAGTTCCTCACGCTGGCTCCCAGCACCCAGGGACTGCAGCCTACCAGGCTCCTCCCTCCATGGGAGTTTCCAGGCAAGAGTACTGGAGTGGGATGCCACTGCCTTCTCCGTCCTTGTGGCTAGATTATAGAATTCTGGGTGGCCAACTTTTCCTGCCATTGGCTTGGGTAACAGAAAGGCAATCTTAAAAAAAGCCAAGGGAAAAGCTGCTCTGGAAGAGGTGACCACAGAGAAAAAAACAGTGTAAAAAAATGAAAAGGAGAAAGAAGGATCAGAAAGTAGAGTATCCTTGCTTGTGGTCCTGCTCACTCACTCAGTCGTGTCTGACTCTTTTGCAGCCCACCAGGCTCCTCTGTCCACGGGATTTCCAAGCAAGAATTCTGGAGTGTGTTGCCATTTCCTTCTCCAGGGGATCTTCCAAACCCAGGGATCGAACTCATGTCACCTGCGTTTCCTGCATTGGCAGATGGATTCTTTATCACTGAGCCACCTGGGAAGCCCCGGAATATCCTTACTGATTCCCAACCCCTGATTCATCTTCCAGAGGCTCAGTTCACACACGCCCTTCCTTAAGTCTGTGAGACAACTCTCAGTACTGTCTCCCTTTGTTATATTTAAGTTCATTCAAGTCAACTTTCATTACTTGCAAATACAAAGCTTTCATTAATAATGGATATTAATTTCTGTACATCTGGCCCCTGGCCCACCTCTGTGTGGTCAGCAGACAGTCAGTAAATGCTTGTCGAATGGAAGGGATATAGATGGTGGTACTCAGAGCACTGCCCCAGGGAATCTGCTTTATCTTTGAGTCTTTCTACCTAGCTTCATCAGTTCAGTTCAGTCGCTCAGTCGTGTCTGACTCTTTGCGACCCCATGAATTGCATAGCTTCATACCTGCTAATAAAGTCATGAAAAGAGAAAGAATTTGAATTTTGATGATCTTTTCCCCACTGTCATCACCAACATCTCAGGCCACAAATTGTGTAATTTTGTAGTTTATCTCCTTGGAGATTAACTTTAGCTTTCAGTTAAATTTTATGTATAAGAGCCAATTATCTTCTAAGCAACTTCTTTTGGTCTCCTTTCTGCTAACAAGGAAACAAAGTCTATTTGATCAGATAACAAAAGCTTGAATGCCTACATGGCCTTGCTGATTTCAACAAAGCACCTCCTTTCCAAAGAGCTCAACATAGGACTGCAAGCACAATCCTAATGTTTCTTAAACCACTGTAGTAAAGTGCCAGGGAGAAAATTTGACAAATGTTGATAATCAGCAATAGTAGGATATAACAGATCAATGGAAAACAAATAAGTATTAAATCCCTTTCAGTTTAATTCAGCCAACATTTTGTGAGCATCTTTCATGTAACTGATACCATGCCTGGGGCTAGAGCTGCCATGCTGCCATGTATTAAACACCTACTGTGCTCCAGGTACAGTGATGAACATTTTTATATATATCACTTTTCATCTGTCTCATACAACAGCCCCAATGGGTGCTATGACCTTCCTATGTGCAGATGAAGACTTTTGAAATCAAGAAACCTGCCCAGAGTTCACATAGCCAATAAGGAGATTTGATTCACAGGATTCACTCCAGCTATGTTTTTTCCATATCTGTATGTATTTCTGCTCTGCCTAAGTTTTCTCCCTGAGAAAGTGAGTAAATGGAATTACTCCCTTTAAGAAAATCATAGTCTAATGGAAGAAGTACAGTTTCATCAAAGGTGGTGTTTCATCAAATGAAGGTGCCACTGATGTGAGAAGGGAGGGCCAGGGAAGACTCTCATATTCTGATGGATAAGACACAGACTGGCTGTAGCAAAGAGGTGGCATTTCTATGGGATTCACAGGCTTCCAGGGCAAATCTTTTAAGGAGTCCAGAGAAAATAGATATATTTAGTATTGCACACCTTAATAAGACCCGAGGAAGTGGTGAAAACATCATAACTGAGGACCAATTATGCAGTGTTTAGGCCATCAGTGACATTAAGAGGGAGGTATCATTCTTTTTTCAATTTTACAGAGGAAGAAAGTTGTGTTCCCAGTGGGAGGGTTAATTTCTTCCATGTCACATAATCTTCGTTTAGCTGCTAATTATTTTCAGTCCAGGCATTTTTTATTGTAAATAATATATTTTCCCCTGCTAGGTCATGTCTTCCAAAGAATGGAAAGACAAAGAAGAAGAAAAAAAAGCTACAAATTATAGGTGCAATAAATTATAAGGCCTCTTTCTACCCTCAGGGAATTTACAGTCAAGTCAAGGAACTAAACATACACTCTGAAAACTGAAACAAGAAATCAAGGTAGAAAAACAAGTTAAGAACAAAAAACATCAAGGCCCAGGTCAGCCCAGGAATAACTAGCATGTATATTATACTGAGCAGTGTCCTAGGGGTTTGGAGGAAAGACAGAGGACTTTGAAGCAAGGTCCTTGGAGAAAATTTTCAGGAAGAGGTGAGACTGAAGAAGCCAGGTCTCAAATGATGCACAATTTACATCAAGTAGGGGATAGAGGTCCAGTCTCTGCCTTGATTAAAGGCAAAAGCAAGATGAGAAAAGCCGCAAGGGAGCCTTTACCTAACTGCACAGTAATAACTGCTCCACATTATTGGGCATCCTCCTGAGCCAGGAATGATACTAGGCACATGGTAAATGATGCTCATGTACAGAAAATATAATAGGTATCAGAGAGGGACATCAGTTGGCCAAGAAAGACAGGCAGCTGCATTCAATGGTGCCCATTTAACTCCAAAGTTCACTCTCTTTCCAGTATGATCCATTACCTGTGCTCAGATTTTGGAGGGACGTGAAGGCCACCTCTTTTCTGTGGGTGTCCAGGGTATCTTCGCTAAGCAACGTTATTATCACATAGTCCGCATTATGGAGAAAGTGTCTACATCTGGGTGAAATAAGGGGAATTAAGGTGGAAATTCAGTCTTTTACTTCTCATTTTAGGCTAGGACTCAAATGAGAAGTGAACCCTCTTAAAGGCAACCAGATCTGCAAACCACTATCTGGAGACAGACACATCTGGTTCCAGAGTCACTAAAAAAGACACAGCAGCAGACCACTATGGAGCTGATGACATACGACGTGTTCTCACGAAGGTAAACACATCAAGGAATTATTATTTCAACAGTCCTCTTGCCACACTCACTCTTCTTGACCCCTGCACACAACTGGACGTCTTGCTGTCTCCACTTTCCTAAAGGTATCACCCTCTTATGCTTCTGTGACTAGTATCTTGGTTTTCCTCCTTTCCTGACTGCTGTATCTTTTCTGGCCAGATCTTTACCGGAGGTTTTCCCTAACATTCCGTCCGTGGTCTTCATTTTGCACTTGACAATCTCACCTCTCCTAGATGACATCCTAGTTAATATATTTAGCTTTAATGCCTCTCCTGAGCTCCATGCTCACTTTTTTGACTGCCTTCTAAATACTGCCATCTGAATTTATTACAATGAGCAAAATTCAATATGTATACAGCTCAGATGACTAATTTCTCCTTTACTCAAACCAGCTCTTCCATCTCAATGCCCATTCCCATTGCCAACTCCCCACCCCCCACGAAGCCTCACCAGGCCGAGTTTAAGTGCAGTCACCACAACCTAACTGATCATTTACGGCAACATCAGCGAAAGCACCAAGCGCGCTGGGCAATGGCTCGCAGAGGTGATGTACCACTTGTGATTTTCACTCATCGCTGAGTCCTCAGTGTCTAGGACAAGGCCCAGTATAATACAGGTAACGTGTCAGATAACTGTCACAAACAGTCCACCCTTTATTCAGGTAGAAACTTGGAAAGACTTTTATTTCCCGTTTAGCTTACCATAGGTTTCACATACATTATACGAATTCTAAATAATATTTCCAAAATATCCTCACTGTCACCACATTTACGCAGGTCCTCAGTCTTTCCTAGATAATTCCATGGTATACTGGTTTATCTGCTAATATTTCTCCCTACTCAAGCCCATTTGATAGAGAACTATAAGATGCTCTTCAGACAGTATATTCTTGTAAATGCAATTCCATTATTCACAAGTCTTCAATGGTTCCACTTCCCTCCAAACCAAATGAAAGAGAAATTTCTCAGTCAATGATTCAGTATTTCATTAAATATTTACTGTACGCCTACTTGCTAAATATTGGGGAGCTAGAGGAGAACCTTATGGATAAATTCACTGCCCTTGTGAAGACCACAGCCTTTTCAATTAGGCAAAAAAAAATTCATTTCTTCTTCCTCACTCCCATTTTCCCAACATAAGATCTTTGTTTCAGTCAAGCAAAGCCCACTGGAAGCCAGGTCCCCAAATACATTCTCCATGTTTGCATACCCATGCGTTTTCCTGCACGTTTTCCGGCACAAGCAAGAGTCTGTCTTACCCCACCTGCCAGTCACCTTCCTGTTCCCAGCTCTGTCCACCAGTCCAAAATCTTCAGAGTCTTGCCTCCTAGTTTTCTCTTACGTGATGAATTGAGTTTCTTCGAAAATACATTTTCCCCCTTGATTTCTCTCCCTCAATCTATGAATTCCATTCTCAGACATTCCCAAACGTCCCTTTCTCTTTAGTTCATACTGAAAAGTTTCTTACGGACAAAAGAAATACAGATAAACTGAAATGGGCACGCATGCATGTTAACAAAGAACTCAAGTGATTTACAAAATACATTTTCTAGCACAGCTAAAATCTAGACACAGACAGAGGTACCTGACAACCTTATAGGTATGTGTATCCCTTCAGCAGTTATGGAGAAACTCACTCTTCAACGAGTTCTTTTTGATTTTACTGATATTTACTTTGGCCACCTGATGCAAAGAGATGACTCATTTGAAAAGACCCTGATGCTGAGAAAGATTGAGGGCAGGAGGAGAAGGGGATGACAGAGGATGAGACGGTTGGATGGCATCACCGACTCAATGGACATGGGTTTGGGTAGACTCCAGTAGTTGGTGATGGACAGGGAGGCCCGGTGTGCTGCAGTGCACGGGGTCACAAAGAGTCGGACATGACTGAGCGACTGAACTGAACTGAGCACTTACTGTGTGCTAGGCTTTGTGCACATATTCTGCAAACACCGTCTCACTGATTTCTCACAAAAATTCCTTAATGTACACACTGTTATTCTCTCCATTACACAGACTGAGGAAACCAAGGCTTGCATGTGTGCATACTAAGTTGCTTCAGTTGTATCTGACTCTTTGCAACCCTATGGATTGTACCCTGCCAGGATCCTCTGGCTATGGCATTCTCCAGGCAAGAATATTGGAGTGGGTTGCCATGCCCTCCTCCAGGGGATCTTTCTGACCCAGGGATCACACCTGTGTCTCTTAAGTCTCCTGCATTGTCAGGCAGGTTCTTTACCACTAGCGCCACCTGGGAAGCCCAAACCAAGGCTTACAGAGATAAAAAGGGCTTGGCCAAGGTCACACAGGCAGCTGGAATTCATTTGAACTTAAGTAGTGTGATTTTTAACTATTAACAACACCCTGCCTCCTTTAAGTGTGTAACTGATAAATATGACATACTTAGCAAAGTGCCTGACATAAAGTAATCATTCCATAAATGTGACAGATGATAGATGGGGGAGAGAAAACATGTTGACAGATACATACAAAAGTGTAAGTGCATTCATATACACTGCAACACACAAAATCCTGGCAACAGACCTGCCAGGTACTTATTATGAACTGATGTTACAAATAAAGATACTGTGATGCTAGCAACTACAGGGGATTTGAAAAGCTTCCCCACCTGGTAACTTGTTTCAGTCAAGCAAAGCCCACTGGAAGCCAGGTCCCCAAATACATTCTCCATGTTTGCATACCCATGCGTTTTCCTGTACGTTTTCCGGCACAAGCAAGAGTCTGTCTTACCCCACCTGCCAGTCACCTTCCTGTTCCCAGCTCTGTCCACCAGTCCAAAATCTTCAGAGTCTTGCCTCCTAGTTTTCTCTTACGTGATGAATTGAGTTTCTTCCAAAATACATTTTCCCCCTTGATTTCTCTCCCTCAATCTATGAATTCCATTCTCAGACATTCCCAAACGTCCCTTTCTCTTTAGTTCATACTGAAAAGTTTCTTACGGACAAAAGAAATACAGATAAACTGAAATGGGCACGCATGCATGTTAACAAAGAACTCAAGTGATTTACAAAATACATTTTCTAGCACAGCTAAAATCTAGACACAGACAGAGGTACCTGACAACCTTATAGGTATGTGTATCCCTTCAGCAGTTATGGAGAAACTCACTCTTCAACGAGTTCTTTTTGATTTTACTGATATTTACTTTGGCCACCTGATGCAAAGAGATGACTCATTTGAAAAGACCCTGATGCTGAGAAAGATTGAGGGCAGGAGGAGAAGGGGATGACAGAGGATGAGATGGTTGGATGGCATCACCAACTCAATGGACATGGGTTTGGGTAGACTCCAGTAGTTGGTGATGGACAGGGAGGCCCGGTGTGCTGCAGTGCACGGGGTCACAAAGAGTCGGACATGACTGAGCGACTGAACTGAACTGAGCACTTACTGTGTGCTAGGCTTTGTGCACATATTCTGCAAACACCGTCTCACTGATTTCTCACAAAAATTCCTTAATGTACACACTGTTATTCTCTCCATTACACAGACTGAGGAAACCAAGGCTTGCATGTGTGCATACTAAGTTGCTTCAGTTGTATCTGACTCTTTGCAACCCTATGGATTGTACCCTGCCAGGATCCTCTATCTATGGCATTCTCCAGGCAAGAATATTGGAGTGGGTTGCCATGCCCTTCTCCAGGGGATCTTTCTGACCCAGGGATCACACCTGTGTCTCTTAAGTCTCCTGCATTGTCAGGCAGGTTCTTTACCACTAGCGCCACCTGGGAAGCCCAAACCAAGGCTTACAGAGATAAAAAGGGCTTGGCCAAGGTCACACAGGCAGCTGGAATTCATTTGAACTTAAGTAGTGTGATTTTTAACTATTAACAACACCCTGCCTCCTTTAAGTGTGTAACTGATAAATATGACATACTTAGCAAAGTGCCTGACATAAAGTAATCATTCCATAAATGTGACAGATGATAGATGGGGGAGAGAAAACATGTTGACAGATACATACAAAAGTGTAAGTGCATTCATATACACTGCAACACACAAAATCCTGGCAACAGACCTGCCAGGTACTTATTATGAACTGATGTTACAAATAAAGATACTGTGATGCTAGCAACTACAGGGGATTTGAAAAGCTTCCCCACCTGGTAACTTGACAAGTGCAGAATTGGAATGCACATCTCTGAGTCCAGCTCCAGTGCCCTCTGAGATGGCCCCATTGTCTCTTTTCTCTCCCTAATCTATACACACTTCATCTTCTTTATATTCCTGCAATGTCTGGGAAAACAAAAGGGATGGTTCTGTTCCTCAAAGGGCTGGAATAGATGTGAGTTTTGGAGAGGTCATGGGTCGGCTACTCTTGCTCTTAGTCTCTGCATGGAAATCACCCACAGGTGGGGAGCTTTTGATACTTCAAAAACCCTCTCTCTGCTGGAATTTTGCAGCCTGCAGGCAGCTTGCTCTGCAGGAGTCTTGGCTCCCTCACTGCTACCTGAACACTTGAAGGAGCTAAAATCCTAGGTTCTCAGATCAAGGCAAAGGGTTCAATATGGCTCGGGAGAAAAGAGAAACTGTTTTGTGTTGTGGCTGGAAAACTCCTCTGAGTCAGGGGATCCGGGTTGCTGGTTCCCAGAGTCTGAGTTTCTTTATGAGAAAGCTGCTGAGAGTGTTGACAAGTACGCTATCATCCAGTCTGGTGGAGGTTTTTCCATGTAGCACCAACTTGAAAGTGAAGCTGTACCAAATAAGGACAATATCAAGGAAATGTCCAGTGATGCACTGGGGCATGGCCTTGACTATGCACGCAGAAGGAACTCCCTTTTACATTTAAAAATTGCTCAGTAAATATGAATGACAAAGTGAAATGTTCTGTGCTCTCTCTGTACAATGCAAATCACTCAGGATGGTTTCAGGGAAGCTGCTCTCCTTGGTCCCTCCAGCGGCCTCCGCACACCTGTAAATATCTTTTCCTGCCAGTGGAGAAACAGGAGGCCTAGAAGAATTCCTCTCTTTTCCCAGCTCTCTGAGATGCCTTAAAAATGTTGTTTCAAGATGACAAAAACAGTAACGTGTTTCTATCTGCTCCTTTTCAGGCTGGTATCATGAGTCTGTTCTTACTGTCAAATCTCCTGCAGCAGGATGTGTGTGCTGAAGATGACTGCATGCATGACCCAGAGGATTAAAAAATACACATTACACATCTGAGAAAAGATGACCCCTCTTCTCTGTGCTCTTAGGAAGAGCAGAAATGTCGTGTTCAGCACACCCAGATATACGTCCCTGAAAAGGGTCCTGCAGCACACTTACATGATACATTTAAGGGAGGCCACAGAAAGAGAAGAGGTTTCCCAGGTGGCTCGGTGATAAAGAATCCACCAGCCAAGCAGGAAGTGTGGATTTGATCTCTGGTTCAGGAAGATCCCCTGGAGAAGAAAATGGTAACCCACTCCAGTATTCTTTCCTGGGAAATCCCATGGACAGAGGAGCCTGATGGCTGTAGGCCATGGGGTGACAAAGAGTTGGACACGACTGAGTGCCTGAACAAGAGGAGGAGGATGGGGGACAGATGGAAGAAAGGTCAGGAACTAAGATGGACTGACATGTGCATTAGTGTCCTAGGGATGCTGGAACAAAGTACCACACACTGAGCAGCTTTCAACAGAAATATATAGTCTTTCAGTTCTGGAGGCCAGAAGTCCAAGATCAAGGTGTCGACATGGCTGCTTCCCTGTGAGGACTGTAACTGAAACTCCGTTCCAGGCTCCTGCCTAGATTTCATTGCCAGTCTTTGGCACTGTTTGGCTAACAGATGCATCACTCCAATCCCTGCCATCATCTTCACACAGCATTCTCCCTGTGTGTCTGTCTCTATGTACTAATTTCCCCTTTTTGTGAGGATGGCAGCCATATTGGACTAGGACCCGCCCTAATGGTATCATGCTAATTAAGTGCGTCAGCAACAACCTTATTTTTCAAGGGAGGTCACATTCTGAGGTGCCAGGAGTTAGGACTTCAATGCATGAAAACTGGAGGGGATGGTGGGTACACAATTCATAACACAGGTGCTTTGGCCATGTGAGCTCATTTCATCTTCAAAACAATTTCATGGAAAAGAAAAGGCATAACGCTTTCTTGTCTACTGATGAAGAGGTGCAGGCTCAATAAGGTGAAGTGATCTGGCCAAACTGCAGAGGCAGGAAGAATGGAGCTGAACTGTGAATCTGAACCTAATGAGCCCGTCTGTGCCCCTTCTGCTATATAACCTCTGACCATAGTGAACCTTTGGTTCCTTGATCTGCCTGCTGCCACTGATGACTGGTCCCAAGGAGTGGTCCTTCATATTGAGCGCGGACATCAGAAAAACAGTGCTGTATGTGACAGGCATAGTGATCAGAGGCACCTGGCCCTTGCTGTCAGCCACTTACCCCTTAAACTATGCAGATTCCAAATCATGGGTTATTAAAGCCAGAAAACAGCCCCCAGGTGGAGAGGGAGACTAACTGCCAGAGAGAAAAGCAGGTGGAGAGAGAAAGACTAAGTGCCAGAGAGAAAAGCAAGAGAGAGGAGACTGCATTCTGTGACTCGCCCAAGACAGCTTTCTCAAATTAAAGCAAGCTAACACAGAAAGGGTCTTGCTCTCTACATTTCATAAAGGCCATTTCACTTCTTTTCTTTGTAACTTGGCATAGGGTCCAAGAAACATTTTATTGCTTAAACATGGCTTTAATAAAGACGGTTTGATTCTTATTAACAGAGTTGTCAACAACTGGAAAGTGTATTTTTTCCCTAGGAAGGAAGCATCACAGTAAGTTCAGTCCACGCAGGGGGCTCTGAGGCTTTTGACTGTTGAAAGTCTGGAAACTTATGGAATTTCCAATTTGTCTTTTTAAAGAGACAAACCTAAAAATGAGTACGATACGGTCATTGCTCTTAAGAAGTTTCTAGGATTGGAATTATGTTTGGTTCCTTTTGCAAGAATCCTCTTGCCTGGTGGCAAACCTCTCCATAAAAATTTTAATAAAATGATCTTACCTGATAGCAGGCTAGACTGAAACACAAAGGAAGAAGCTCCCAGAAGGGTACTTGAGAAAATCAGGCTGACTTGGCACTCTGTGGCCCCGCCAACCCCATCAGGATCAATTCATGGGCGTTATAGACTTGGTACCTGTGATGGTATCTCCATACTTACCCCCTCGCCTGTCCACGTGCCAATCCCTAGCATTTGCTCTTGGCATGTCCACCCCAGACACAGGCCCTTTGACCAGAATTCTCCTGCTCTTCCCTCTAAGAGTAATCCCTACCCTGGTCCAAGTGCAAAAGTTAAAACACATTTTCAGGTTGGCCTACTAAATGCTAAGCAATATAATGGAGAGAAAGCAAATGACTCTGGCATGCCCTTTATCCCCACAGGCTCATAGGCTAGTAGAAAAACTAAATATGGAAACCAACGATCACCATCCAATGAGAATGAATTGATAGGTGTGGGAAGAGACGAAAAAATTAAGCTATGATTTTCTGAGATCCTACTATGTACTCATCACTTTTTTATGCTAGTCTGTTTATATGCCTGCTGGGAGGGATTGGGGGCAGGAGGAGAAGGGGACGACCGAGGATGAGATGGCTGGATGGCATCACGGACTTGATGGATGTGAGTCTGAGTGAACTCTGGGAGACGGTGATGAACAGGGAGGCCTGGTGTACTGCGATTCATGGGGTCGCAAAGAGTCGGACACGATTGAGCAACTGAACTGAACTGAACTGCTACATCATATCCACAGAACAACTCTACAGAAGACCTACAGGGAAAAAAAATCTCCTAAGCTAACCAATGTAATGTTTTTGACCTTTCTCACTATCGGTTAGGTAGGCTGCTGGATTTCTGTTTGATTCTGTTAAGCTAGGCATTTACCAAGAATCTCACACATTTGTTCCCATACCTGCTTATGAGAATTATACTTGTTATTGTTAAGTATATAATCATTAAATATTACATGTAGCAGTGAAACATGAATACAAAAAGAAAGTGGAGGTGTTATTTCTATGAAGTTCAACAACTGGAAACAATCAAAATGGGCAAGTTGTGAAAAGAAAGTGTTCTAAAAAAAATTAGGTGAAAAAGCACACAAACCCAGAAGGATTCTCCCTCCTCTGGTTACTTTGGAAATGTTTTAAAATCCTCATGCCACTTATAAGAAACCCAAACCGGTAATCATAGAAGTTATGTTTTACAGGCATGGAATTTATTAGGAGAGTATACAGCACTGCAATTAGCAAATCTGTATCCCAAGAAAAGTCCTTATACTGACGTCAAAAGGTCAATAAACTTATGTACATTTATTATATGTCTTCAGTTGAAATAAAATGTAAAAGGAAACATCAGTCATTTCTTAAATGATTTCCCAGTTTAAATAATTTTTTTTTTTTTTATTACCTGACCAACTGCAGATTCCAATCTTCTCTGCTAAGTGCTATTAGCAGGAAGATTTCTCTGTTGGGTTAATGTACTATTAGCTAAGGAACTCTGGGGGAGTCTTCCTGCAAAGTAGGTCAATTCCTTGCTCTATAATTCTGATTATGTCAAAGCATTTATTCATGAGTTTTCTAATTCAACCCACTTCAAATAGAGTCGTATTTATATCACCACAAAAAATTACATCCAAATTACAGCTAAAGCCTTTGCATTTAGCTCCGTGGTGAACATGAGGACAATTTAACCATTTGCATGGCATATCTGCACTGAAATAGTAGGGCCTCAACATAGCATCACAATGGCCGATCCTGGAGAATTTCTCAGAAAGACTGCAGTGTTCCTTGCAAATTCCAGATGTTGCTTGCTCTCTGCTAATAGCATTCTTGTAAAGAGTGGGACACGACTGAGCAACTTCACTTTCACTGTCAAATACTACTGGACGATGCAGAGAGAATCAAATATTGGACACTCAATGCAAAACCTAGCAGAATGCCAGCCCCTGTAAAGTCTCCTTTTCAGGAAAGCTGGCTTCCAGGCTGACATTCTTAATAGGCTAGATTTTCCTCCTTATCTGGAGCATTATTGTAGAGCAGTTAAGCGCAACACAGAGGACCTAGATTCAAATGCAGACTCTGTCACACTGAAGCTATGTGATTTGGGGCAAGAGACTTAACTTTTTTAAAGAACAGTTTCCCCATCGACAATCTAGTTATGGCTGTATCTACTCCATGGGATGATTGTGAGGGTCAAAGAAGAGGATGCATGTTAGGGTAGGAATATTCTCCGCTTCCCCTGGATAACTGGCATTTTAGTTTCAACATTAACAAATATTACAGAGGTGTGTCCTTCTATGTGTAAATATAAACCCTCTATTTAAATATAAACGTATACACATCCTCCAACCTAGAAGTCCCATTTTCATCTGAATGTAAGCTAATGTAAATGAGAGTATATGCTTTAAAAAATTGTTCTAGGAGCTCCAAGCACAGATGTTTTAGGATGGATTTTTTTAACTGCGGCATATTCACACAATTGAATACCATATGCCAATAAAAACAGATGAACTAAAAAATATTTTATTACCTGCGGTAATGTGGATGCATTATAGAGTTGTTCAAAACAAGAAAATCCTGATAGAAGTGTGCTCACATTTATATGAAATTCAAAGTCTTGAAAAATAAAACTATAGATTGTTTTATTTATGGATCAACTATGGTGGCTCAGATGGTAAAGAATCCACCTATAATGTGGGAGACATGGGTTTGATGGGTTGTTGGGTTGGGAAGATCCCCTAGAGAAGGGAATAGCAATCCACTCCAGTATTCTTGCCTGAAGAATCCCCAGGGACAGAGGAGCCAGGCAGGCCACAATGTATAGCGTCACAAAGACTTGGACACGACTGAGTGACTAAGCACAGCAGCACATGAAGAAAAGCAAGGAAGAAAGTGTCATAAAAAACAAGAGTGTTTCTGTTAGAGGAAAGGAGGGGACTATGCTTAAGAAGGGACATGGGAAAATTCTAAGGATGCTGGTTATGTTATGATGTCTTGATTTGGATATGAGTTTTATAAGCATTCATTTTATAATCATTCATTAGGCTGTCCATTTATGTCTTATTAATGTTTCTGTACTTTTTTATTTTTATCATGTTACATAATACAAAACTGAAAATAACTCAAAGATACCCAGTCACACAGGTGCCAATCACACAGCAAAGTGTGTGGCATCTATTAGGTGAAATAAAAGGGGAGCTGCCCCCCCCCAACCCCTTCTGTACCTCCTAGAGATTAAAGGTTCACTGAGAAGGAGACACAAAATATTATATGACATTTTAAAGGTTTTCTTTAACTGAAAACAAGTTCAGGTTACTTTTAATGGAGGAGGAATGAATATTTTGTTTGGGGAGAAGAGTATCATCAGATTTCAACCTTACATAGCAATCCTGAAATTCCATATTCAGACTCTACCACATAGCCTAAGGGCACCTGGGGATTTGAGGTGGATTAGAAGTGAGGCTTCAGCACCCTGTTTAATGACATAAGGCTGTTCTTCCAGGCTGTGGCGCTCAGAGACCCCTGCTGCTTTTATTTAAAGGAGATTCCAGCGCAGCAGCAGCCTAGGTGGATGATGGATCAAGGCCTAAAATGCAGCAATCTGCTAAACATCTCAGGGACAGGGGGTACCCCCAACGGCTACATCCCAGCCATTGTACCTGGACTCACTTAATCGCTTCTAGAAGCAGAGCTCAGGAAGGGGCAACAACAGGTGAGATATCAATTTCACTGCCTGCTTGCCTCACTCCTAACGGGAGCCTAGGAGAATTTATGTCAGATGCAAAGTGTGTATTTGTCCCTGATTCAAATGGCAGGTCTAGTCTCCATTTCAGATTCATTCTTAGGCCTTTAGCTGCATTTTATGAAAAGTGGTTGTATTCAGTATGAACCAATTTTCCCCTTGAGTTTTATTATTGAAATTATCTGAATAAATCACCTCTAATCCTCAATCCTACCTGCTTTAAAAGCCGGGGGAAAGCAGGGAAATCCTCTTTAGAAAATACATACATGAAATATTTTTGTGCACTTGAGACAATGACTAGCAATTAAGTTGAATTTTTTTCCTGGTGTGTGTGTGTGTGTGTGTGTGTTTGTGGGGTGTGTGTGCACGTGTGTGTGTGGTGGGGGGCATGTGTGCTGGAGACAGAGGCAGTATGAAGTTTTAGTTTCCTGTAAGTTTGTAGTAGGATATCTAATGGCTTGGTTTTTTGTTGTTGTTGTTTTCCCAATGGCTTGTTTTTATATTTAATAAGGAAAAGTACTATTTAAACAAGAAAAGCATACGGACAGATGGTGAACACGGATCCTAGGATATTAATCAGTCAACCAGAGGATGACAGCAGCATGCTGGTTTTCACCAGCCAGTTCTAGTGTTTTCAAATTAGTCTTTTTGTTTTCTTTTTGTCCTAGTTGAGGGAGGGAAAGGGAAAGAAAAATGAAAAAGTGGCAGCCTTGCAAGAACCCCTTCCTCAGCACACACTCTTCACACCCGGCTAAAGTGTTACTCCTCCCGCCAAGCTATAAATCTTCACTTCGCTCTTCTACGGACTCTAAGAACAATCTGGTTTACGGACTATGGAAACGACCAGCCAGTCTTAGGTAACAGAGCACAGCAAAGGGGACCAAGGGACCCCTGTCTTGTCCTCTTACCTCTGGTTTCCACCATCCCCCTCCCCAGCCAAGACCATCTCACTCTGTTTTCACAAGTAGTTTTAAGCCAGACTTTATTCTGTAGAATAACAATTTTCACCTGCACCCTCAGTTCTGCTATGGCCCTAGGGGGATATGCCGTAAAGATTAAGACAGTTGTGCTGTTATCAGTATTTAATGTTTTAATGTGTCAGCCACCCAGGACTCTCTATTTTCCAGCTGCAAGCAAAAGTAAGCCAAAAAGCAACACTGGGAGAGATTTCAAGGTTTGTGGACATATGGGCAAGGATTTTCAGAAGCAATTTTGTGAAGGCTCTGATGTCATCCCATATAGGACATGCTTGTCGTTGTTCAGTCGCCCAGTCATGTCTGACTCTTTGCAACCCTATGAAGTGCAGCACACATTTCACTCTAATTTTGGTCCTGGGTAACATGACATTCTTATCACTAAGCTCCCTATATACACTTACACTGAAGAGGAAGTAACAGAGGTGTCTCTGTCCCTGTTTCTCTCTCCTGAGAGCCCATAACTTTCCAGGCACGATCCAGATTTATTCCCACAGAGGAAACCAAGCTAACCACTATTCATCTTTCAATACCAGTTCAAATGCCAACTCTCCTTAACACCTGCTCTCTCCTCACTTCACAATTCTGCAGAAGAATTAGCTCTTTTGCCCATTTCCTGTTTGCCTATTTCTGTTCACCTCAAACTTTAAAATCTTAATTATAGCTGTGAGATAACTAGGCAATATTTAATCTAACCCCTGGAGCACATGCCTCATGCATCAAATTGGATGGCATTTGCAACTCCCTGGTCATACAATGCCTTGTCTATGAATTGTTGATTCTTTTCTCAGTTTGAAGTAGGAATGAAGAATAAGTAATCAACAGATAACTGCATCTCTTCCCCAGCTTCCCCTTCAGTAACACTGTAAGCAAACCGTGTGAACAGGACGGCTCTAAAGAAAGATGACAGTGAGTCAGTAAATCTGCATGCAATGGAAAATGAGGAAGAATCTGATCCCCGACCTTAAAGATTAACTAAGATCATTTCCCTCTTTTCCCTTTAAAAACTTTCATGGCCAAGCAGAATCTTTCTCTCTCCTGAGAGCCCATAACTTTCCAGGCACGATCCAGATTTATTCCCACAGAGGAAACCAAGCTAACCACTATTCATCTTTCAATACCAGTTCAAATGCCAACTCTCCTTAACACCTGCTCTCTCCTCACTTCACAATTCTGCAGAAGAATTAGCTCTTTTGCCCATTTCCTGTTTGCCTATTTCTGTTCACCTCAAACTTTAAAATCTTAATTATAGCTGTGAGATAACTAGGCAATATTTAATCTAACCCCTGGAGCACATGCCTCATGCATCAAATTGGATGGCATTTGCAACTCCCTGGTCATACAATGCCTTGTCTATGAATTGTTGATTCTTTTCTCAGTTTGAAGTAGGAATGAAGAATAAGTAATCAACAGATAACTGCATCTCTTCCCCAGCTTCCCCTTCAGTAACACTGTAAGCAAACCGTGTGAACAGGACGGCTCTAAAGAAAGATGACAGTGAGTCAGTAAATCTGCATGCAATGGAAAATGAGGAAGAATCTGATCCCCGACCTTAAAGATTAACTAAGATCATTTCCCTCTTTTCCCTTTAAAAACTTTCATGGCCAAGCAGAATCCATGGATTTGATTGTGGGACATAAGTCCACCTTCTCCCCAGGTTGCTGGCCACCTGAATAAAGCAATCTCTCCTTTTCTAATGAGGCCTGGCGTGCTGCAATTCATGGGGTCACAAAGAGTCGGACACGACTGAGCAACTGAACTGAAACATTTATTAATGCTATTGTTTTTTTTAACTTAGTGACTACCTAATATTTTATCACTGGAAACTACATGAAAGGTAGTATAGAATAGTGGACTGTAGAATCAAATTTCTTGGCCTCAGATTCAAGCTCTGCTACTTTTAGCTGTAGCTATGTGATCTTGGGCTAGTTATTTTCTCTCCCTGTGCCTCAGTTTCCTCGTGTATCAAAAGGGGATAGTAATATACTTCATAGGTTTTTGGTGAGGATTATATCTATTAAAATATGCAAAGCAATTAGAACAGTGCCTACTGGTAAGTTAATTACGTAAATAATGATTGCTATTGTTAACATATTAAAATAGTTGACTAACCCCACTGTTAGTCTTCAGGGTGATTCCTGATATTTTTCTATTGTAATAAGCCCTCTGGAGACTATCCTTCACACAGACTTTTCTGTGCAGCTGTGATTTTTTTTTTTCCCTTAAGATAAATACAGTGAAATGAAATCATCTATCAGGGGAAAAAAACATCATTGAGACCTTGATGTATACTCTTAATTGCTTCATGGAAAGCCTGTACTAGTTTGCTCTTTATCTGGCAGGGTTTGAAAGTGTCATTTTTTATCCCAAGTATTAAAAATAAACCTAGATAAATTTTATTTCATCTACCCTAATCTTCATTTCCTGGAAATGCTCAGAAGTTTACTGTTGTTACTGTGAAAAAACTGGCATATTATTTTTAGAAGTTTCAGATGCGTGAACTACTCTAGAAACTGGTTGAGATAACTGATTTGTCTCCTGCCAGTCTGTGTTGTAAAGAATTCACTGAAACACTAGATTAACTGCTTTCTAACATTAAGATTCTATATTAAAGTTGATTAGTATGTGTTACATCAGTTAGAATGTATGTAGAGTGTTTCATTGAGAGACCTGTTCTCCCCTATCAAGTGACTGAAATTAGAGAGAAGTTTACATTTCTCTCATAAAAGTCTGTTGAGAGCCGTCTTTAGAGGTGGGTTGGTTCTTTTTATCTTCCACGTACAGCTTCCCTGCCTGGTCCATAGTGACTGCTCCAATTATTGACATTTCCCCCCAAACAAGAGGGCGGTGAGGAGGGGTGCTAAAATGGAAAGTCAAGGGTAGCTAGACCTTATCTTTCAGTTTGTGACTTGGGAAATCTGTCACTTTCTTCTAGCTGCAGGAGAGGCTGGGAGAGGTCTCTAAGCACATAGACATAGCGGTGGTGCTCGGTTGCTGTCGTGTCCGACTTGCAATCCCGTGGACTGTAGCCCGTGGGATCCAGGCAAGAATACTGGAGCAGGTTGCCGTGCCCCCCACCGGACACTCTTCTCGACCCAGGGATCGAATCCGTGTCTCCTGCATTGGCAGGTGGAATCTTTACCACCATGCCACCTGAGAAGCCCACATAGACAGACTCAGCTGAAATTCAGTGAGGGGAAAGTCCTGTTTTTAAAAGGGGTAAGGACAAGATGAATACTGGAGGTCAGTCAGTCATCTTTGCCACGAGACGAAAGAAAGATGGTGCTAAGTCGAGTCCAGCTCTTGAGATCTCATGAATTGTAGCTTGCCAGGCTCCACAATAAGACAAAAAGCACTTCAAATCAATGAGATAAAGATCCATGACCTTTTAGAAAAGTTGAACGTTACAAGTGGCTTGCAGTTATTGGCAAACAGTTCAACTTTGCTCATAATTTTTTAAATTGCAAATTAAAAATAGGATTAAGATATTTTTCATCTACTGAATGTATAGTGATATCCTTTGTTGGAAAGGTCTGGAGATGTAGACAACTAAAAGACTGAATATTTTTGGAGGACAGTTTAGAACAATAGACCAAAAATGCCTATATATTTTAATCTACAGGTTTCGGAAACATACAGATGTATATGTACATGGATATTCGTCATACCATTGCTTGTACGTTTGAAAAACTTGAAACAGACTAAATGTTTCTTACTAGAGAACCCCTCCTGTGTTAATCTATTCATGTACATAGCTATAATATTCAGAACTTGATGTGTATGTTATCGACATGAAAAGTTAAGCTATTTAGTAAGCAAATGTAGATAAAAATTGCTCAGAAGAACATAGAGTCTGCTCTGGCTTTTTCTGGTGGGTGAGAACGTTCTTCATTTTATATACTGCTTTCAGTCTTTCAGTGTGTCATATTTTTTAAACGAAACAGCAAAACAAAGCAACAGATGTCACTCACTGTCCAAAACCTTGATTAGTTACTTGTGGGAATTTCACTGACTACATGCTGTCTCATGCTTATCTATCTACTTTGTCTTTTACTCGGTCCATCTTTTTTTTCTTCTTTGTTTTTAAATCAACTTTATTGACATAAAATTCAGGCATGATAAACTGTCTCCCTTCAACATGTACAATTTGTGCGCTTTAACAGATGTGCACACCTGTGAAATCAAGATACAGAACGTTTTCACCATGTTCAGGCGATTGTGCCCTGTTGCCGTCCATGCCTCCTTGGCTCCTGGCCACAGGCATCCACTCCGTGCTTTGTGTCATTGTTTTCCCCTCTCCTAGACGTTCATATAAATGCATTCACATTTTATGTGGCCTTTTGTGTTTAGTTTTGCACTTAGCATGATGCTTCAGAGATTCATCGTGTTGTTGCATGTGTTAGCAGTTTGTTGCTGGTTGATGAATATTCCTGCTGTGAGCTTCCTCTATATTGTGTATTCATTCATCTGTCAATGGACAAGTTTATGTTGTATCCAGGTATTGGCTGTTGTGGATAAACTGTCTAAAATGTTTTCAAGAGTAGTTGTATATTCCCACCAGCATGTATGGGAGTTCCAGTTGTTCCCATTCTTGCTGACACTTGTTATTGTTGGCTTTTTAAGTGTTAGACCTAATGGGTGTGTAATGGTATCTTGCTGTGGTTTAAATCTACATGTCTCTTATACTAAGAGTGATGAGGATCCTTTGATGGGTTTATTAGTTATGCATATATCTTCTTCTGTGAACTGTGTCCAAATCTTTTCCTCACTTTCAAAATTGAGCTGTTTGTCTTATTATTGGCGTGTAACAGTTCTTCTGATATTTTATTTTTTTCTTCTTGGACCTTAGTTGGCAAAGTAATATCTCTGCTCTTGAATACACTCTCTAGGTTGGTCATAAATTTTCTTCCAAGGAGTAAGCGTCTCTGGCTGTCCATATAAATCAATTGGAGATACTTTTTAATTTGGGCCCTCTCTTAGGGATTCAGACTCAGCAAACCTACAGTGATCCATTGCAGTGGTCTTTACTAAAAAGCTTTTAATGTATGAGTAATCCTGTGATGTAGACTTTTGGGAACCAATCTTAACCACTAACACCGTCTGACCTCATATTATAATCGTCTATATGACAATGGAAAGGCAGTACAGCACTGTAAGTGTAAGCAAAGACTCTAAAACTGGACTCTCTAGGTTCACATCCCAGCTCTAAACTTAATGGCTGTGTGATCTTTGGCAAGTTACGCAATCTCTGTGTGTCTGTTTTCCCAGTTATAAGATGGGGACAGACAGTATCTAACACATAGGCCTGTGGTGGGGATTAAATGAATTGCTCTGTGTAAGGCTCTTAGGAGTGGTGGATGCTTCTTACCACAGGTGTTCACTAGCATCACATGCAGGCCTTTTATCTTGGTGTTGTCTACTCAAACGTCAATGCTGAGCTCTATCTCAGAGACAGGTGCCTTTCCAGAGAAGGTTGACCCAGTGCCCATAAAACCCAGTGCCTTTATATAGTGAGATACTCCATTAAAGTGGCAGAGAAGGGAACTGATGTTCAGAAAACAAAAGGCAACTGAAGGAGAAGGAACCCAGTGATGTTGATAAAGGGGCCAGCATCTCAGCTCCAGCTGAGTCTCTTCAAAAGCAAAGCTTATTGTAAAGATAAAGAAACTGAGGGCCCGACTTGAAGCTCCTATCAACTACTTTCAAACCCTCAAGTTTGAGTCCTCCAAGGATCAGACAGTAGCAGCCTTTCTGCTTTACACAGACCTGATAATCAATGATACTTCTGGGAATGCAGCTGATCAATGCACTTCACAACACTATCATTGAACGCTTATCTTGAAAATGCTCATGACAATCTATTACACAGTCTAATTGAGAGGAAGGATTAAATGTTTCCTTATCTCTTTACCTAAAAATTACAGGCAGGGATGGAAACTCTATGCAAAGAATGCATCTGCTGTCTCCCAGGTCCGCTTGTTCTACTTATGCTGCTGCTGCTGCTAAGTCGCTTCAGGTGTGGCCGACTGTGTGACCCGATAAGACGACAGCCCACCGGGCTCCCCCGTCCCTGGGATTCTCCAGGCAAGGACACTGGAGTGGGTTGCGATTTCCTTCTCCAATGCGTGAAAGAGAAAAGTGAAAGTGAAGTTGCTCAGTTGTGTCCGACTCTTTGTGACCCCATGGACTGCAGCCCACCAGGCTCCTCCGTCCATGGGACTTTTCCAGGCAAGAGTACTGGAGTGGGGTGGCACTGCCTTCTCCACTTATTCTGTTGGCTGTGTTAAAATGATCTCCCCCATGATTTGCTTTAATTGAATATGTGCATCATTACCTGGAATTAAGTACAAATTCATGTGACAGTGGTCTTGGGGAAGTCTAGCATGGGCTTTGCATTCAAACACACTTGGGTTTGCATCCCAGTTAAGCCACTTCCTAGCTGTGGAGTATGACTTCAACCATCAAATGTGATAGTCATAACTGCCTTATTAGGGTTGTCGTAAAAATTGAATCCTAATTAACTGGTTAACACACTGATTAGCACTCAAGTACCTGAGGAATTGCAGAACGAAAGGCTGAAACATGTACAGAACATCTAATAAAAGTAGCTATCAATTACCAAGGGTGCACATGTCCCAGGGACTTGATGTACGTTATCAGTAATCCTCATAATCACTTGAACAATGAAGGAATCATAATGGTTCGTTGACAGGCGAAAAAAATTAAGGCTCAGGGAGGTGGACTTGGCCAAAGCTGCAGAATTGTTAAGTAGCAGAAGGGGGCCAGAATGTAGAACTGCCTGTCCACTTACCCTGTATCACAAGGCTCCTTGCTGTGTTGGGGGCAACAGGTACTGTGCAATATCCTTGGGATACCATGGGTGAGAGATTTAGCTCCTACTCTGGAGGCAGCTGCTTCCCAGGAGGCACTAGGGGTAAAGAACCCACCTGCCAGTGCAGGAGATGTGGGTTCGATCCCTGGGTCAGGAAGATCCCCTGAGAGGAAGGCATGGCAACCCTCTCTAGTATTCTTGCCTAGAGAATCCCATGGACGGAGGAGCCTGGTGAGCTATAGTCCATGGGTTTGCATAGAATGAGACCTGACAGAAGCGACTGGAGCATGCACATGCCGGAGGTGGCCACTGTTCAGAGGAGGAGATGGAAGGGAAAAGACAGAGCAAGAGACTGTACAATGTAAAAGTAAAATACACGATGAGTTTTATGGTGGGGGTGAGGACAAGGCTGAAGCAGCACCACATTCAGTCTCATGTGCAGGAAAGGTTTTAGCAGGAGTGAGGGGAGGGTAGCAGCGCTGATTCTTAAAGACTGGTACGAGTTTTCTTGGAAAAGATTCAGGGACGGGCATTCTGGAAAGAGAGCAAACCTTGAACCAAGGTACAGCGGCAAAGGATACTTTAGTATAAAGAGCCCAGAAAAGTGCTGTCCAATATGGTTGTTGTTTAGTTGCTAAGTTATGTCTGACTCTTTTGTGACCCCAGGGACTCTAGCCTGCCAGGCCTCTGTCCATGGAATTTCCCAGGCAAGAATACTGAAGCAGGTTGCCATTTCCTTCTCCAAGGGAATCTTCCTGACCCACATCTCCTGCAATGGCACATGGATTGGAGACACTAGTATATGACTGCTGCTGCTGCTGCTAAGTCACTTCAGTCGTGGCCGAATCTGTGCGACCCCATAGACAGCAGCCCACCAGGCTCCCCCATTCCTGGCATTCTCCAGGCAAGAACACTGGAGTGGGTTGCCATTTCCTTCTCCAATGCATGAAAGTGAAAAGTGAAAGTGAAGTCACTCAGTCATGTCTGAATCTTAGCGACCTCATGGACTGCAGCCTATCAGGTTCCTCCGTCCATGGGATTTGCCAGGCAAGAGTATTGGAGTGGGTTGCCATTGCCTTCTCCGAGTATATGGCTATTCACATGACTAAATTAACTAAAATTAACTTAAATTAAAAATTCGATTCTTCTGTCACATCAACCATATTTCAAGTACTCAACAGGCCTATGTGGCTAATGGCTACCATACTGGAGAGCAAAGATGTAGACTATTTCTATCATCACAAAAAATTCAGTGCAACAGCAAGGGAGGATGAGATTTTTAGACGATAAAATACAAAGCATTATAGCACAAACAGAAGAGGCTGAAGGGGGAAGTACAGAGCTGATACGAGGAGGCAAAAATGATGGTGAGCTGTTGAGAATTCTAAATAGAAAACTTAGGTAACATGTCTGGCTGTTAGAAAGGTCATTCCAGCTGCAAGGTACAGACAACAAGGCACAGATACTGTGCGAAGCACAGTTAAACCTGGGCTTAAACTTGTAGAGATGGGAGAGACAGGAACATATGGAGAAATATATCAGGAGATGAAGCCAGAGAATCAATATTGGGTGTATTGAGAGGGGAAGAATAAAGAATTCCCAGGATCATGGGCTGAAAAAATGTATTTGTATAATGTTACTATTACCTGGGGTGAGAAACAGAGAAGGGAGATTGGAAAGGGGCTGAGAGAGTTGATCCCTTCCTTTCTGGGCATGTTTACCTCTTGCCTTTGGCACATTCTGATGGAGATGCCCACCAGGCAATCAGATGCAGAAACCCCAGGGCCATTTCATCAAACTACAGTTGTTTCCTAATAACTTGTGAGCCATAAACCAGCTCACCTGGAGCAATAAAGCCTTCTGCACACCAAGCATTTGACTGTGGAGGAAAATAATTAGAAAAAATGAGTAACTAATCCCTCTCTTCAGAGGATTCATGATTTCCAGGGGAGACAGGCAGCGCTCTCATGAAACAGACGCTATTAGGGAGACCAGAAGAAGTCAGCAAAATGATGGGAGAATGGAGATGAAGATAAGCAAAAGAGAATGCAGGAGGTTTCATGGAGATGCAGTTGTCTTAAAGCCTGAAAGGGCATCGTTAGACAAGATTGATGCTGGGGAGGGAATTTATTAAGAATGGATCAATTCTCCCTGCTGCACACCACTTTTTCTTACCATCATTTTTTTTTTTTTTAATCAAGACTTTCCTTTAAAAAGAATTAAGTGCCCATTACATAACAAGAATGTGAAAAGAGTCAGAACTCCTGCTTCTCCACATCCAGGCACCTCACTCCTCCTTACACTGACATGGGTCTCAGGGCTAGAGAAGACTCTCCCCTCCCACCCAGGGAAGGAGAATGCAGGTGAAAGCTCTCTGTGAGTCACAGGTGTTTCAGGACCTGGCAAATTACAACAGTTTGATTCAGGCAGAAACTTGTAACATACTTTGGAGGGAGAGGATTCTCTAATTCAATGAGCGAGCACGCGTTAGAGGTGATACTGCCTCCATCCCTGCCCTCCTCTGATTCGTTCTCCTCTCTTAGTTTCCTGACGAGAGATTGAACCCATGCTCCCTGCATTGGAAGCTCAAAGTCTTAATGACTGGATCACCAGGGACATCCTTGGCAATGGGACTTTTAAGTGTTCTACTTAAGATGCAACCAAGTGGTCAGAGTCACCAGACTAAATCAAACCTCCGGAGTGATTATATTAGAATACAAACTCTAACACATATTAGCGTTTCTCCAAAAACAGCCCTGACTCAAAGTTCAGGATTACGATAGGAGAAGCAAGCTCATGAAACCTGCACATGGGGTCGAGCTGGCCACCACTGACAGGAGTGCTTCCCCGATCCACAGGTGCGAGGTGTACTTTATGTATTCTCATTTCCCTGTCAGGTAAGGATTGTAAGAATAAAAAAGAGTACCCTGTAAAACATTATTTATTAGTGGACCCCTAGCTCTTCATGTGAATCAGGTTTTACAAATTTCACTTTCCACTGAAACAATGGAATGTTACACAGCTAATAATAAGGTACAGGCCTTGATTAAATACCCAATCCATAATTCAATAGAGGCTGTGCTGACATAATCAGCAAAGAGGGACCTTATGAATATCCAAATAAGCCACCACCTGAATTGTACGAGTCAGCATTTACCCCCACAGAGGCATATTATTTGTAAAGTGTGCAAAACAGTCTTCTTTCAGTGCTGAACTTAGAGAATTTTAGCATTAGCGAAGTTCCATTAGTGATGTAAAGATCTGTATTCCAAATAAAGTCTTGCCAGCAGTCTTAGAATGCTTTGCTGGGAAATTACTCTGTTTCAATTACATAAGAAATAATATATGTTCTATAATTGAATAACAGGCTATTTGTCTATTGAGTGGGTCTGGAAAATTCCTAAATTGTTAGTTCAAGGCTGTTTGATTTCCATTTTGTATTGGAATGCCAAATTTTGATGGCTATTGTCATTTCCCCACCCAGAAAGGTACAATCTGAAAAGATCCCAGGATATACATTTTCCAATTTTTAAGTCAGTAGTATAAAAACGTCCCTGGAAGAGGGCATGGCAACTCACTCCAGTATTTTTGCCTGGAGAATCCCACAGACAGAGGAGCCTGGCTCCAGACTCTCTGGCTACAGTCCAAAGAGTCGCAAAGAGCTGGGACACAACTGAAGCAACTTAGCATGCATGTGGTATAAAAACCTCATACTGCATGTTGAATTTAAAAATGTGCAGCCACATTAAATGAAGCACATACCTTCTGTGATTCCCCTGACCAACTCTGCTTTGAACTGAAACTATAAATATTAAAACTGGTTGTGTTTGTCTTTTTCCTGTGAACACCAGGAAGCTCAAAATCGAAACTGTAGCTCACACCAAACAACAGGACCTTACTGCCTGATTTTTACCCACCATCTCTTGTTTTCATATTAGTTATGTAACTAATATGCCTCAATGTAGGTATCACTGTAAATCCACTCATATNTTTTTTTTTTTTTTAATCAAGACTTTCCTTTAAAAAGAATTAAGTGCCCATTACATAACAAGAATGTGAAAAGAGTCAGAACTCCTGCTTCTCCACATCCAGGCACCTCACTCCTCCTTACACTGACATGGGTCTCAGGGCTAGAGAAGACTCTCCCCTCCCACCCAGGGAAGGAGAATGCAGGTGAAAGCTCTCTGTGAGTCACAGGTGTTTCAGGACCTGGCAAATTACAACAGTTTGATTCAGGCAGAAACTTGTAACATACTTTGGAGGGAGAGGATTCTCTAATTCAATGAGCGAGCACGCGTTAGAGGTGATACTGCCTCCATCCCTGCCCTCCTCTGATTCGTTCTCCTCTCTTAGTTTCCTGACGAGAGATTGAACCCATGCTCCCTGCATTGGAAGCTCAAAGTCTTAATGACTGGATCACCAGGGACATCCTTGGCAATGGGACTTTTAAGTGTTCTACTTAAGATGCAACCAAGTGGTCAGAGTCACCAGACTAAATCAAACCTCCGGAGTGATTATATTAGAATACAAACTCTAACACATATTAGCGTTTCTCCAAAAACAGCCCTGACTCAAAGTTCAGGATTACGATAGGAGAAGCAAGCTCATGAAACCTGCACATGGGGTCGAGCTGGCCACCACTGACAGGAGTGCTTCCCCGATCCACAGGTGCGAGGTGTACTTTATGTATTCTCATTTCCCTGTCAGGTAAGGATTGTAAGAATAAAAAAGAGTACCCTGTAAAACATTATTTATTAGTGGACCCCTAGCTCTTCATGTGAATCAGGTTTTACAAATTTCACTTTCCACTGAAACAATGGAATGTTACACAGCTAATAATAAGGTACAGGCCTTGATTAAATACCCAATCCATAATTCAATAGAGGCTGTGCTGACATAATCAGCAAAGAGGGACCTTATGAATATCCAAATAAGCCACCACCTGAATTGTACGAGTCAGCATTTACCCCCACAGAGGCATATTATTTGTAAAGTGTGCAAAACAGTCTTCTTTCAGTGCTGAACTTAGAGAATTTTAGCATTAGCGAAGTTCCATTAGTGATGTAAAGATCTGTATTCCAAATAAAGTCTTGCCAGCAGTCTTAGAATGCTTTGCTGGGAAATTACTCTGTTTCAATTACATAAGAAATAATATATGTTCTATAATTGAATAACAGGCTATTTGTCTATTGAGTGGGTCTAGAAAATTCCTAAATTGTTAGTTCAAGGCTGTTTGATTTCCATTTTGTATTGGAATGCCAAATTTTGATGGCTATTGTCATTTCCCCACCCAGAAAGGTACAATCTGAAAAGATCCCAGGATATACATTTTCCAATTTTTAAGTCAGTAGTATAAAAACGTCCCTGGAAGAGGGCATGGCAACTCACTCCAGTATTTTTGCCTGGAGAATCCCACAGACAGAGGAGCCTGGCTCCAGACTCTCTGGCTACAGTCCAAAGAGTCGCAAAGAGCTGGGACACAACTGAAGCAACTTAGCATGCATGTGGTATAAAAACCTCATACTGCATGTTGAATTTAAAAATGTGCAGCCACATTAAATGAAGCACATACCTTCTGTGATTCCCCTGACCAACTCTGCTTTGAACTGAAACTATAAATATTAAAACTGGTTGTGTTTGTCTTTTTCCTGTGAACACCAGGAAGCTCATATGCATGTGGTATAAAAACCTCATACTGCATGTTGAATTTAAAAATGTGCAGCCACATTAAATGAAGCACATACCTTCTGTGATTCCCCTGACCAACTCTGCTTTGAACTGAAACTATAAATATTAAAACTGGTTGTGTTTGTCTTTTTCCTGTGAACACCAGGAAGCTCAGAATCAAAACTGTAGCTCACACCAAACAACAGGACCTTACTGCCTGATTTTTATCCACTATCTCTTGTTTTCATATTAGTTATGTAACTAATATGCCTCAACGTAGGTATCACTATAAATCCACTCATATCATCTTTGTAGTAAGGTAGAATGTAAAGAAACTCCACAGCATCTTATGATAATGCATCATAGAAAATTGCATGTGATTCTGGAAAGTGCACGTACCAAAGGTGTCAATGGACTTGTTGGCTTGTGCAACAGCATACGGAAAACTAGAAATTTCCCAGGAAATCTGGTCATGTGGCCACTGCTCACACAGCACCCCTCCCTTAGGGCTAACAATCCCCCTGAGAATTGCTATCCTGTCCTTTGAGATTGCCAAGTTCAGGCTGGAGAGTGCCCCAGAAATACCCACAAGGAACATCTGAGTCAAGAATAAAAGCATTAATTTCTGAATAAAGTTTGGGGGCGGAGGAGAGAAGTTCAAAATTAACTATGGAAAGGAAGAATTTCCCTCCATTTTTAACCCTGGCACATCTGTGATCAACTTCTAAAACAACTGACCGAAGTTATCAAAATGATTGTGCTTATCTCTAAAGAAAGAGGTGGGTCTCTGATCTTTAAATCCTTAGGTTGAGCAAGTTTTCCCATATCATATGTAGAATGTCATCTTCTTTCAGGCAACCAATACAGAAGTGGCAAAGAATACTGGCAGGAAAAGTGATGGAGATACATCTAAGAGCAAACCCCAAGACAGAGAGGATTTAGGAGAGGGAACAGAGTCCAAAGAGCAAGGGCTGTGGAGTCATGCCAGCTCGGGTGCAGACAGCAGCTCTTCCACTGACCTGACTTCATACCTGTGATGGTAGAGACCTAGAGCCTGTCTGCTGAGCTCCACTCTGCCCCCTTCAGCTGCACAAGCCCTGTATCCCCAGGGATGCCCCAGACACAAAAGGGCTATGGGAACAATGAAGCAGTCACTCGATTCAAAGGACTGTTATTAATAAAAATCTGTAGGGAGAGAATCTTTCCATGGTCATCTCCTGAGATCGAAGATGACTAAGAGGCACATGAAAGGGGCAGGACAAAGCAATTTCTCAAAGACACACTCTTCAATTCAACTCAGCCAGTCTTTACTGAGCAGTTACTATATTCTGCACACTCAGGATGGAGCCGAGGACACAGCGACATACAACACAGACATCTAAAGGTGACAGATATTCGGATAATTCTAAGTGAACATGCAAAAGCCCATGACAAGGAAGGTCTAGGGTGCTGTGGGAACACAGCAGAGACACATATAAACCAGGCTTGGGAAATCAGGGAAGACTGTAAATATAAGACACATATGTATGTTCTTATCCCCACTGTATGGCAGACAAAAGTAAGGCTAACAAAGAGGTTAAGTAAATTGCCAAAAACTACTTGCCCAATAACTGGTTGAGCTGGGATTTCACCCAAAGTCTGCCTGGCTCTTTAGCAAACACAGTGAAAAGGGAAAGGCCATGCCCTATGGCCCTGTGCCGTGCCTGAGTACANACTCTTCAATTCAACTCAGCCAGTCTTTACTGAGCAGTTACTATATTCTGCACACTCAGGATGGAGCCGAGGACACAGCGATATACAACACAGACATCTAAAGGTGACAGATATTCGGATAATTCTAAGTGAACATGCAAAAGCCCATGACAAGGAAGGTCTAGGGGCTGTGGGAACACAGCAGAGACACATATAAACCAGGCTTGGGAAATCAGGGAAGACTTTGTAAATATAAGACACATATGTATGTTCTTATTCCCACTGTATGGCAGACAAAAGTAAGGCTAACAAAGAGCTTAAGTAAATTGCCAAAAACTACTTGCCCAATAACTGGTTGAGCTGGGATTTCACCCAAAGTCTGTCTGGCTCTTTAGCAAACACAGTGAAAAGGGAAAGGCCATGCCCTATGGCCCTGTGCCGTGCCTGAGTACAGTGCAGAGACCGCTCAGGCAAACCATTTCACTGATAATCCACCTCAGAATTAATTTAGAATTCCTATTCAATTAAGCACACTGACCATTTACACTCTGAAATGGAATTTTTCATCATGAATCACTACCATACGATAATGGTTCAATGTGTGTGATCTATAAGAGAAGGTACGAAGAAAGAAAGAAATTATAAATGGGGCTTTACAGAGAAAAAAGTGTCCCGGACTAATGAAAAAAATAAGATCAGAATTTGGCTCATAGCTAACTGGACACTGTTTCATAATGACCCAGAGAAGAGGCACCGGGAGCCATCATTTCAATATTCTCACACCTCATTTGTCTGATGTCATCATCAAAGCAGGGTGGGCGTGTGTGTGTGACTTACTCAAAGTCTCAGTGCTTTTATTCACATCTAACTGGTTTCTCCTTGCTACTTTCTGGTCTTTGGCTTGACTTCCATCTTGTTTCTCTCATCACCCCAAACTGCTTCATTTAGCAGTGATCCCAAGACTCCTGGGGTACAGCCCTAGACATTTCTCTCTGCCTCACTCACCACATCAATTCATGACCACTACTCCTGTAAGAATAACTAGAGCTCGCCTTTGTTCAATCTTTACTATGTACTGGATCCTTTGCTAAAATAAATTCATCTTAAACAGTTTTTCACTTAATCTTCACAGTGATGCCACAGGATTATTTATTTTCTCTCAGTTTAGAAATCAGCAAACAGAGACTCTTTCTTAATTTGCCCAAAGTCTCAGGGGAGAGAGGAGGGTGAGGGCATAGAAATTCAAGTCCAGGCTTGTTGGACTTCACTTGACCACTCCACCCCATGGCCTTAATCAGGGGATGATTACCACTTATCTGGATGATCCCTGTCACCTCCTAATCATTAGTCTTTCCTTCTCCTGCTCTTTGTGGCCTACTAAGAATTTTGCTGCTGATGCCACAGCATCAGTATCCTCCAAGTGGTTCAAGCACAAGATACAATGGCTGACATCTGGCAAATCACACAAAGGTAGTCCTGTATCCATATTTACCAGAGAAAAAAACAAGAGCATGGCTTCCTTTCAATCAAAATGCTGAAGCCTTGATCTCACAGGTCCTTCTTTCCTCTGGGGAACGTAGCAACCTAGTTATCTACTCAAACTACTCTGACCTCCCAAGGCCAAGTCCTGTTAGCCCTTCCTAATCCAAAAATAATTAGTGGATAACAGACCCTGGCTTGTGGAGACAGAGTTATTTGTAAGCAATCTTTTGTCTGGAGCAAATGGTTTTGCAGGAATCACTAACCCTAATAGATTCTCCAGAGCGCTTGCCACCTGCTTTCCTGAGACCCCTGTCATCTCTGACAGCGAGAGGGCAGGCAGGTCATGATGTTGAGCCTGGAGCGACAAAGGCGCCACCACACTGTTGCTGATGAGGAGAATGAGGCCCATCCACCCACCATCTGGAGAGGAGCCTGGACGGATGGGCACAGCCATTCCAGGGAGACACACAGGAGAGCCATTGAGAAGACGAGGAGGCCTGTCTAAAACCGGGATGTTTGGCCGGCTCTCAGAAGTGGTCAACAACTGTTGGCAGAGAACAGCAGAGGGAAAAATAAATTAAACAAAACTACCCTAATGGCCCATCATGCCCGAGGGACCGCGCAGGATATCCAGGAGTGTAGAGCAGCTCACGCTAGGGCTGAACAGAAACTGGTGTTAGGGAAGGGCCCAGAGCCTGAGGCATCATGTTCAAATCAGTGCTCATTCCCACTCAGAAGCTAGAAACAGGAACAGACTCCCAAAGGGAGGTGACTTGAGAGAAATGGTTCTCAAATATGAGTGAGCAGAGCATCACCTGGAAGGCTTGTTAAGGAACGGATCACCGACCCGGTCCCCAGAGTAGGTGCCTAAAGTGTGAGTTTCTGCTGAGTATACTGGTGAGGTTAATCTAATCTGGGGGCCACACTTTGAAAACCACTGCTTCCGAGAAGAGAAGGGAAAGCAACAAGGGTTACGTCAGCTTCAACTATAACCAACATGTGCCAAAGTGCTTCCCACTCCAGAAGGATGCTCTCACTCAATTTTTTTAAACACAAAAGCAAACTTTCTAAACCACATTCTGCAGATGAGGACGTTAAGGCACAGAGAGGTGAAGTGAGTTGGTCATGATCACATAGCTAATAAAGGAGCAGATCCAGGATCAGAATCAGGGTCCTCGAGACCGTAAAATAGCCACATTTGTTCTCAAGAAAAGGTTCCAGTTCCTGATGAACCTCAGGAAGACCTCTTAGCTCCTGAGACTACTCCGTCTTCTGTAAAATACCTATTCGGAGTTTCCCCCCAGTATACAACACCTCAATCCATTCTGTGAGCCTTTTGCCCAAATCCACAGACCCAAGATGAAATGCACAGGGGCAGGCACACACACCACCCAGAGACTAGCACTAAAGAAGGTCAGAGAAACAGAACCATGTGCCATTCAGAGCTGGATTCTGCTGGGGGTCTGGAAGAGTGGCATGCTACAGTACCATCTAGGGGGCTCTGTGACTTACTGTCTAAGCGCAAAATTGGAGATCCTTCAGAATTACATGTTGTTTGGTACCAAGGACTGTGCATCTGGTCTAAAGATGAGACTTAATATCAGGAAGTAATTACTTATTTGTCAGTTAAGTCCCTTAACTCCACTGAGTTTTAGTTTCTTCACCTGAAAACAGGAGCTGCCAACATGGGCCACACTACTTCACAGGACACAGGACAGCAGGAGTGAAATAATGCTATGGTGAAATATATACAGTGAAATAGGTATATATTTGGTGAGTTGTCAGCTGCCAAAACAACAATAAGCAATAAGAATCAAGAGTGATGGGGAATGCATGCTCATGAGAAAGGAACTTGAAAATAGGAGCTCTTCAAGGAGAATTTGACTTTGACTTCTTTACTTTGGGATTTTGCATTTTTATCAAAAAGCTATTACCTTCCTGGCCTGGCTTTCCTGAACTAAGGTATGGAGATGCCGCCACCTGCAAGACCTCACAGAATGGTGCAACGTTTTATCTTTTTGTATTCATGGCACACTTTCAGATCTGAGAATTTTTAGGGGATGCTTGAACAGATTTAAAGACTCAAAACAACAACTCAGCATTACCTATAGGCCAGTCACCGTCCAGTCTGTACTTGGGTCTGGCTGTCCATTAGCCCTTCCTTTACCACTGACTCATGTCTTGAGGGTCACCCTGACTGTGCCCTCTTACATGCTCCTGAGGCAAGGCTCTGAGAACCATGTCCTCCTGCCTCCTTGATAACTTCCCATCCTCCTCCCCTGCCTATCCCTTGCTCAGAGAAAGTTAAACGGAGCTTTATAATCACCATTCCACTCAAAGTTCTGAACCATGGACACTTCCGTAACAGTGATGGAAAGTTTCTGTCTTGATCATAATGTCAAAGTAAACCTGTGCCAGGTTTAGAGTGCACAGTCAGTCTTGGACCGCACGGGCAGAGTTGAGGGAAGAATCCTGGTGTTCAAGGCGGGTAGTGACTCTGTTTGGGTCAGTGAGCTACAAACTGCCTAATCTGTAACAAGTGGGCGATAATGCCCACTCCTGCTGATCTCCCAGGGTTGTGGTGAAAACCAAAAGATAGGATGGATGTGAGATTGAACAGAGGACCACTGAAAGTGAAGTCACTCAGTCGTGTCCGACTCTTTGTGACTCCATGGACTGTAGCCTACCAAGCTCCTCTGGCCATGGGATTCTCCAGGCAAGAATACTGGAGTGGGTTGCCATTGCCTTCTCCAGGGGATCTTCCCGACCCAGGGATCGAACCCAGGTCTCCCACATTGCATGCAGACACTTTAACCTCTGCTCCACCAGAGAAGCCTCAAAAGATAGGATGGATGTGAGACTGAACAGAGGACCATACTGTACCAACAGTGAAGCTCTGCAACAGATGAAACCAGAGGAACTGCTGTTAGTGTCAGAAAAACAACACAGCACCGCGGCCGAGCGCAGTACTTAAACTATGGGCTCTGGGCCGACATGCGTGCGCCAGGCCAAGTTACATCTGACTTTGTGTGACCCCACGAATCGTAGCCCACCAGGCTCCTCTGTCTATGGGATTTTCCAGGCAAGAATACTGGAGTGAGTTGCCATTTCCTTCTCCAGGGGATCTTCCTGACCTGAGGATCAAATCCGCGTCTCCTGCATTGCAAGTGGATTCACACCCATTGAGCCATCGAGGAAGTCCATCAGAAAATTAAGTTCAGTTCAGTCGCTCAGTCATGTCTGACTCTTTGCGACCCCCATGGACTACAGCACGCCAGGTCTCCCTGTCCATCACCAACCCCCGGAGCCTACTCAAACTCATGTCCAGTGAGTCGGTGATGCCATCCAACCATCTCATCCTCTGTTGTCCCCTTCTCCTCCTCCTTCAGTCTTTCCCAGCATCACGGTCTTTTCAAATGAGTCAGCTCCTCTCATCAGGTGGCCAAAGTACTAGAGTTTCAGCTTCAGCATCAGTCCTTCCAATGAATAATCAGGACTCATTTCCTTTAGGATGGACCAGTTAGATATCCTTGCAGTCCAAGGGACTCTCAAGAGCCTTCTCCAACACCTCTTTTCAAAAGCATCAATTCTTCGACGCTCAACTTTCTTTATAGTCCAAATCTCATATCCATACATGACTACTGGGAAAACCATTGCTTTGACTAGATGGACCTTTGTTGGCAAAGTAATGTCTCTGCTTTTTAATGTGCTGTCTAGGTTGGTCATAACTTTTTTTCCAAGGAGCAAGCGTCTTTTAATTTCATGGCTGCAGTCACCATCTGCAGTGATTTTGTAGCCCCTCGAAATAAGATCTGTCACTGTTTCCGCTGTTTCCCCCATTTGTTTGCCATGAAGTGATGGTACCAGATACCATGATCTTAGTTTTCTGAATGTTGAGTTTTAAGCCAACTTTTTCACTCTCCTCTTTCACTTTCATCAAGAGGCTCTTTGGTTCTTCTTCACTTTCTGCCATAAGGGTCATGTTATCTGCATATCTGAGGTTATTGATATTTCTCCCAGCAATCTGATTCCAGCTCGTGCTTCATCCAGTCCAGCATTTCTCATGATGTACTCTGCATATAAGCTAAATCCCAGCTCTTCCATTAACTATAGGTGGCCTTTGGCTAAGTGATATAGTCTCTCTTGGCCCTGGGTTACTCACCTGGGAAAGAGGACTGAGTTAAAACAGGCAAAGCCTTGTGAACTGTGCCCTGCACTCAGGAAGGGAAAACTGCTGTACCAGCACCATCCATATCATCCTTCCTCTGCTTTGACTACTTGTCTTTCTTATTATAGCACTTATTATAGCCATCCCTGCATTCCATGCTCTCCACCTGCAGCTGGCAGGGCCCTCCTGGGGACCTTCCTATCCTTTCTCCATGGAGGGGCACAGCAGTGTTGATGATATGTGCAGAGGGGTTGCAGTTTGGCCCTCCCTTGATTTAAAAAAAAAAAAACTTACAATTCCACTATCATGCCTAGTCTTTAAAAGCCATTAAGTTGTGCTTTTATTGCATCCTGTACTTTTATAAAATGTGGTAAAACACACATAGCATAAAACTTACTATTTTAATCATTTTTAAGTATACTGTTCAGTAGTGTTAAAAATATTCACACTGATGTCCAACCAATCTCCACAACTCTTTCCATCTTTCAAAACTGAGACACTGTACCCATTAAATAACAGCTTTCCAGTTCTCCTCCCCACTCCAGCCCCTGGCAACTACCAATCTATTTGACTCCATGAATTTAACACCTCTGGGCAGCTCATATAAGTGAAATGATTCACTATTTGTCCTTTTGTGACTGGACCATTGTAATAATTCTTGGTCTTCCCCCAACACTGATCTAAGCAGAAGTAACAATTCTGTTTAATGAAGACAATTTTTGAGCCTTGAGTTACTGGGCATCTTTCAATGGCATCAACCAAACTGGGGAGACTCCAGAATACTACTGTTAACACATCACAGACAATCATTCAGATAAATCAGAAACTGAAAAAACTCCTAGCTTCCAGGCATATCACATTAAGTGAAGTATCAGTAATGTCTGATACAGTCCCTTTTGCTTGTTCAAAACTTAGCCTTTACGTAGTCTGGAAATTCACTTTTATTTGGCATTTGAAAGTTGGAAGCAACCATACATGATGATAACTGATATTAGTAATAAGAGAAGCTAACATTAATCGAGGATTTACCATACGCCAAGCACTTCCTAAACTCTTGATCACGTGATCCACTTAATACACCTATTACTGCTAACTTAACCCCCATTTTAGAGATAAAGATGTGGAAGCACCAAAGTTTACTAACTGGATTGAAACCCCATGGCAAGAAGCAAGGTTTTAACTATAAATGACAACAGCTGCTGTTTCTTTAGTACTTGCTATTGTTCAAACTCTTCTTAACACTTTCTACATTTTCTTTTCAAACACTGATGTTAAAACCACAACATGAATACTTACTTAATTTACAAATGGGGGACACTGGAGCTTTCATGTATTAGGTGATCTGTTCAAGATCTCACACTGCTAATTAGCAGTAGAGCCTGATTTTAGAACCAGATTCAGCTCCCTCCATATCCAGAGACTACTCATTAGAGAGCATGGTTTCACATCCCCTTTGAGTAACCTTGTCTCCTCAAGACCGCAAATTCCATCACTCACCTATAAGAGATGGGCACACAGACACCAAAAGGCTGAAGGGGACAAACACTTGTTTAGCTTCACTTGTCAGTTATTACTTCTTTTAGAGTCAGTTGTCTTTAAAAAAAAAAAAAAAAAACCCAGGGAATGTAATGTTAGAAGAAGTGCTTTGGAAAGCAATCCAGTGGATTAGACTATGGTTTGAAGGTGATGATTTAGCAAACTGCAGAGGTATTAGTAAAAATGAAAGAGAAGAGCTCTTTGCATATTATCTCCCCAAAGAGTATCACTAAAGAAACATTGCACATAAAATAATGAGGTTATAGTACACATAATAAACATCAATTACAATCAATGAAAACTTGCTTTTCTTATAAATTCTGTCTGCTGAACTTATACCAATAGGGTTCAAAGACCTTAAAACATGAGCTGGGAGAAATGAGAAGGGATCTCAGTAACTTCTAGCATCTTTAGGTTCATTACCTCAGCCTTCCCTCCTTTGCATCTATTCTACTGAACACTGAACTTTTACTAACATCCACCACATACAGAGTAAGAGATGGCAGGGGGGTGGGGAGGGGACAAGGGAGGTGCTGAAGGCATGATTCCATCTGCAAGAAATTCACAGCCTAGAAGAGAAGACAGACATAGGCCTAAAGCAAAATATAATATAACCTCTCATAACCTCTGTACTACATTCAGAGTAAAATCCAAACTCCTGAGCATAGTCCCAAAGCCCTATGTTTAGAGAGTCATTTCCCACCACTCTCTCTACATGCCAGGAATATAAGCCTTCCTCAGTCCCTCAGTGAGTGCCCAAACTCTTTCTCCTTTGCATTTTCTTTTTCCTTTCCTGGAAATGCCCCCTTCATCCACATCCTGGCCCAACACACACACACACACACAGAGACACACACACACACACAGAGACACACACACACACACAGAGACACACACACACACACATACAGAGACACATGGCAGTGGCATGTCAGCTGGAATCAAAAGGAGGAGATGGGGTATTTCAAATGGGACAGAGAGGAAAGGCAGAGATCTGGTGAGGAGAGGTGCTGATCCCCGAGAAAGCAGGCAGACTCAGTGAATGGAAGGATGAAAGTGAAAGTGGAAGTCGCTCAGTAGTGTCCGATTCTTTACGACCCCAATGGACTACACAGTCCAGGGAGCTCTGAAGGCCAGAAAACTGGAGCACATAGACTTTCCCTTCTCCAGGGATTGAACCCAGGTCTCCTGCATTGCAGGCAGATTCTTTACCAGCTGAGCCACAAGGGAAGCCCAAGGATACTAGAGTGGGTAGCCTATCCCTTCTCCAGAGGATCTTCCTGACCCAGGAATCGAACCGAAGTCTCCTGCACTGCGGAGATTCTCCTGCATGGCGGATTCGACCAACTGCGCTCTCAGGGAAGCCCTAGAGTGGAAGGATGGGTGGAGTGCAAATAAGACAAGAATGAATCCAGCTCCCAAAGGTCTGCCTGTCAAGGTCAGTACCCTGTAGTAAGCTGTGTGCATTCTGCTGGGCCCCAGAAAGGAACAAAGGAAGGTAGTGGTGTTAGAAACATTTGTTTTGAAAGAAAAGGGCTGTGGCAGCTGTGTGGAGGAGAGACTAAGCTTGACCAGATGAGGAAACGGGCTGGGGAAGGGAAACACTTTCTAAGGTTACAATCAGCGAGGGTGGTATGTGGACCAAAAACCACCATTGTACCTGAGTCCCAACCCACCTGTTGTAGAAACAGTCTAGGTAGCTTCCTTGCTACCTTGTCAAGAAGCTGTTAAGAAGTTCCCTCTGAAATGTAATCAAAAGAACTGGGCTCAAAAAGAATGTATATAGATATATAACTAAATCCCTTTATTGTATAACAGAAAGTAACACAACACTGTAAATCAGCTATACTTCAATAATTTTTTTTTTAACGAACAGTGCCCCTAGTTTTGAATAACTTCTTATGCAAAGTAAAAATTCTAACTACCAAAGCTTTTGAAAAGGGGGATGAACTAGTGGCTATCTTTTTTTTTTTTTGTACTCTCTTTTTTTTTTTTTCCGATTTATTTATTTTTTTTAATATTTATTTATTTTTTTACACGAACTCCCAAACATGAACCCCCCTCCCACCTCCCACCCCACATCTTCCCTCCAGATCATCCCCATACACCAGCCCCAAGCATCCTGCATCCTGCATTGAACATAGACTGGCAATTCATTTCTTACATGATAGTATACATATTTCAATGCTATTCTCCCAAATCATCCCTCCCTCTCCCTCTCCCTCTCCTTCTCCCTCAGAGTCCATAAGTCCGCTCTACACATCTGTATCTCTTTTGCTGTCTTGCATACAGGGTCCTCATTACCATCTTTCTAAATTCCATATATATGTGTTAGTATACTGTATTGGTGTTTTTCTTTCTGGCTTACTTCACTCTGTATAATTGGTTCCAGTTTCATCCATCTTATTAGAACTGATTCAAATGTATTCTTTTTAATGGCTGAGTAATACTCCATTGTGTATATATACCAC
>SJYX01016635.1:44898-65245 GCA_006410675.1 Oreotragus oreotragus
TTTAGATCTTTAATCCATTTTGAGTTTATTTTTGTGTGTGGTGTTAGGAAGTGATCTAGTTTCATTCTTTTACAAGTGGTTGACCAGTTTTCCCAGCACCACTTGTTAAAGAGATTGTCTTTACTCCATTGTATATTCTTGCCTCCTTTGTCAAAGATAAGGTGTCCATATGTGTGTGGATTTATCTCTGGGCTTTCTATTTTGTTCCATTGATCTATATTTCTGTCTTTGTGCCAGTACTATACTATACACTAATAATGAGAAAGTAGAAAATGAAATTAAGGAAACAATTCCATTCACCATTGCAACGAAAAGAATAAAATACTTAGGAATATATCTACCTAAAGAAACTAAAGACCTATATATAGAAAACTATAAAACACTGATGAAAGAAATCAAAGAGGACACTAATAGATGGAGAAATATACCATGTTCATGAATTGGAAGAATCAATATAGTGAAAATGAATATATTACCCAAAGCAATCTACAGATTCAATGCAATCCCTATCAAGCTACCAGTGGTATTTTTCACAGAACTAGAACAAATAATTTCAAGATTTGTATGGAAATACAAAAGACCTCGAATAGTCAAAGCAATTTTGAGAAAGAAGAATGGAACTGGAGGAATCAACTTACCTGACTTCAGGCTCTACTACAAAGCCACAGTCATCAAGACAGTATGGTACTGGCTATCTTTTAAGATACCCACATAAAGGATACTTCGGCCAGGAACAGGGCATCATTAAGTGCGTAGTGCAGCTCACAGAGGCCTCACAAGTGCTGTTCCAGAGAGATGTGCCCAACATCTGGGCACTTCATCACCTTCACTTAACAACTTGGAGGGAAGCGACAGCTGGCTTGTCTCCTAATGGCCTGGTGGCCATCACTACGTGAAACTATGTCACACTGGGAGGGAAATGTGACCACAGCCATGACATCCATGATGCAAGTGGTGGAGGTAGCTTCGTCGCTAAGTCGTGTCTGACTCTTGCGACCCCATGGACTGTAGCCTGCTAGGCTCCTCTGTCCATGGGATTCTCCAGGCAAGACTACTGGAGTGGGTTGCCATTTCATTCTCCAGGGGATCTTCCTGACCCAGGGATCAAACCAGGTCTCCTGCACTGCAGGCAGATTCTTTACTAACTGAGCTATGAGGGAAGCCCCTGAGTAAGCGAGGGGATGGATCATTTCTTGCACATCTTCTTGGTGCAAGAACAACCCTGACTATAGTAATATCATGGAAGTCACTGGTAGCGCAACGGTTGATGCCTAGGGAATAAGAGCATTGTTGCCAAAGACTGGGCCATGTGAGAAGAAGCGATGATGGGATCTGCAGGCAGAAGTCCTAGGCCCAGCGGCAGCTCCATGACCACTTCTGTGACCGTGAGGCACGAGACTCCCAGGTCTGAGCCCATGCTTCATGGTCCATTAAATGAGAAGAATGGCCGGTGCATTGCAGGATGGTCTAGCCTAGTGCCAAGTGGAGCTAACACACAACAGCATACTGAGGGGTCCAGATTAGTCCAAGATGCAATACACAGTCTCACAAACCTTCTCAAGGAGGGTCCAGAGTCTGCTGAGGGTGGGGGAAGGTCTGGCCAGGTTGAGCATTCAGGCTCAGTTAAGTTCAGTCACTCAGTCGTGTCCAACTCTTTGAGACCCCATGAACCACAGCACGCCAGGCCTCCCTGTCCACCACCAACTCACAGAGTTTACCCAAACTCATGTCTATTGAGTTGGTGATGCCATCTAACCATCTCATCCTCTGGGGTCCCCTTCTCCTCCTGCTTTCAATCTTTCCCAACATCAGGGTCTTTTCAAATGAGTCAGCTCTTCACCATCAGGTGGCCAAAATATTGGAGATCCAGCTTCAACATCAGTCCTTCCAATGAACACCCAGGACTGATTTCCTTTAGGATGGACTGGTTGGATCTCCTTGCAGTCCAAGAGACTCTCAGGAGTCTTTTCCAACACCACAGTTCAAAAGCATCAATTTTTCGGCACTCAGCTTTCTTTATAGTCCAACTCTCACATCCATACATGACTACTGGTAAAGCCATAGCCTTGACTAGACAGACCTTTGTGGACAAAGTAATGTCTCTGCTTTTGAATATGCTATCTAGGTTGGTCATAACTTCCCTTCCAAGGAGTAAGCATCTTTTAATTTCATGGCTGCAATCACCATCTGCAGTGATTTTGGAGCCCAGAAAACTAAAGTCAACCACTGTTTCCCCATCTATTTGCCATGAAGTGATGGGACCGGATGCCGTGATCTTCATTTTCTGAATGTTGAGCTTTAAGCCAACTTTTTCACTCTCCTCTTTCACTTTCACCAAGAGGCTCTTTAGTTCCTCTTCGCTTTCTGCCGTTAAGGGTCACTTGAGTAGAAAGGTACAGAAAAGAGCACAAAATAAAGAGTTCCAAAGATAGGTGAAAGAGAGCTGAGGCCCACCCAACGTGATTTGCCACCTAGCGGAATAGTTAATTGGTTACTTACATGTTTGAACAAATATGTATTACGTATTTACTGTGTGCCATATACTGAAATCAACTCTGATTTCACAGAAGAATCCAGACTAAGCCTTCTATCAAAAATTTCACAGTAGTTAGTAACCCCCAGGCAAGCACCAGACAGTAGGGGAGGAAAGGGGATTGGCCCTAAAAGCTTGGGAAGGGGAACTCAAGGATGGCTTCCTGGAGGAGGTGATGTCTGTGCTGAGTTTAATAATCTGAGCAGGAGGTGAGCAGGGCTGGAAGCTGGAGGAAAGGAAGCGAGAGCACAGATATGGTAGAGGGGTGCCCTGAGGTCAGGAGGGTGCTACGAGCAGGGCATGGTGGCAATGAGGCAGGAGTCAGAACCTGCAGCATCCATCTGCCAAGCGAACACGGGACTCTCCCTGTAGCATATGAGCAGGCAACGAGAGGGCTTAAAGCAGGGGAACAATACGATCGCTTCAGTCCTCCAAGAAGGGGAATAACGAATGCGGACCGGAATGAGAAGCCCTGCGGCTGTGTCCTGCTCTCCTATCAATCCCCACGTTGATCCCCTACCTGACCTCCACATCAGTCAAAGTCTCAAAATTCGGAAAACGTGGGACACGAACTAAAACAGCAGTCCCAGAACTATGGGTATAGCCGACCGCCACTTTATTTCCTGAGCCAAAACCCTGGTCCTGTGCCATCGACAAGCTGTGGGGCCAAGGACAGGTCCCCAGGCTCCTGAATTGTGAGCACTCCTGAAGCCTATGGGCTTGGAACCAACAGATCTGGGTCTCTAAGATATCAGCCCTGTCAATACCGTAGTCCTCATAGGACTATGTGAAGCAAACCAAGATTTCATTTAATCAAGTCCCTATATTTCAGATGAGCTCATTAGAGCCACTTTAGGCAAAACTGAATACTGCCCCCTACCGGATACAAAATTGTTGGTGCCCATGGAGCAGCCACAAACTTCCCTGGTAGCTCAGCTGGTAAAGAATCCACCTGCAATGCAGGAGACGCCAGTTCAAGTCCTGGGTAGGGAAGTTCCCCTGCGGAAGGGACAGGCTATCCTCTCCAGTATTCTTGGGCTTCCCTGGTGGCTCCGATGGTCAAGAATCCAACTACAATGTGGGATACCTGGGTTCGATCCCTGGGTTGGGAGGATCCCTGGAGGAAGGCATGGTAACTCACTCCAGTATTCTTGCACAGAGAATTCCACGGACCGAGGAGCCTGGTGGGTCCACGGGGTCGCAAAGAGTCGGACACGACTGAGCAACTAAGCACATGCACGTGAAGCAGCCACCTACCAACTGCAGGAGACATAAGAGATGTGAGTTTGATCCTGGGTCGGGGAAGATCCCCTGGAGAAGGAAATGGCAAGCCATTCCAGTATTCTTGCATGGAAAATCCCATGGGCAGAGAAGGTAAGCAGGCTACAGTCCACAGGGTCACAAAGAGTAGGACATGAATGAAGAACTTAGCACGCACACACACCTGTCCCCCTTTCACCTTGACTATCTTTAGCTGCTGCATAGCCATTGTTCAGCAACACTCTAGCCTGAGGTCAACAAGTCTGCCTCAAATAATGTGTTTAAGTTGCTAGAAAGGATGCATCCAGCATATATTTATTGAACACGTACTATGCGCCAGGTACTGTTCTAGGCATAGTGGGTAAACATCTCCAGGGTCTCAGCCCTCATGTAACATGCAGTTCAGTCTGTGACACAGAGGGGAGGCATTAAGCCAGGATTAACCTGATGATGAAATAAAAATCTAATCTTGGTACAATATGTTATACACTGTTGACCAGAATGTGATCTGGAGGCAGTTCAGTCTGGGTACAAATTCCAATCTGGTGCTTGCCATGGTATACTCTAGGGCAAGTGTTTTTATCCTCCTAGGCTTCACTTTCTGCACAGAGATGTAACAAGGACTCAGTGAGTGAATATACATAAAGCCCTTAAGACAGCACTAAGAACTTAAGAACTAAAATAAATGCTAGTGAAATTTTTAATAATTACATTTGACCAACCCCACAAGTTATTTCACTTGTAATTTTGTAAGTTAATGCTTGAAGGTGATGATCAATAAACAGGCAAAGTTACAGAATAAAAAACAACTCATGTCTATACATGACTTTCCAATTTACAAAACATCTTCATACATATTTTCACTTGATAATCAAAACAAAGCTACCTGCAGTAGGTAGGCAAGGCAAGACATTTTTCTTAACATCTTCATTCTTCATAGGGTCCTCAGCACTTAAGCCCAGGGTGAGAGACATACTAGGTATGCAAAAGATGTTTCTTGAATGAACAAATGAAGATGAGAGGCTTGAGGCATCGTTTCCTATGAGATTGCCACTATGCTTGATGCATTACATACATTAAATTCGGAGAGCTTAGTGATTCAAGGTCATACAGCTAAGCAACACTAGGGGCTAAGTCCGATATCAGAAGCCACAGCTACTTCTGCAAAACCATCAGAAAAAAGTGCAAAGACAACTCCCCTGGTGCCCTGGTGGTTAGGAGTCTGCCTGCCAGTACAAGGACATGGGTTCAATCCCTGGTCTGCAAAGATTCCACACGCTGCGGGGCAACTAAGCTCATGTGCCCCATAAGCTGTGACGACTGCGCCCACGCACCAGAACTGCTGAAGCCCACACCTTCTAGGGCCCATGTTCCAGAGAGTCAGCCCCGCTCACCGCAACTAGAGAAAGCCCATGCACAGCAACAAAGATGCAGAGTAGCCAAAAATAAATACAATTTGAAAGAAAAAGTGCAAAGAAAGCCCTTTGCCATCGAGTTTCTGTACCTTTGTCAATAAAACCGCTTACTGTGTGACACACAGTAGGCACTCACGGTGGGTATGAGTAGCATTCATTCATTCATTGTTAGTCAAAGAACATTCACTGTGTCTGCCCTACTCCCCTGGAACTTAGTTGTGTGTCTAAAACCTTGGCCAAAAGACAGTATCCATCAGTCTCCAAATCTTTCCCACGAACCAGTCCTGTAAGACCCAGTACACATGACGCCACCACCTTGCACAGTTTTCTGGATTCCACCAGCAGGACTATCCCAGAGCAGGACCCTTTTAAGCACGTCTTCCACATGTTGGTTGTCACCTTCAACAACTCACATGACCCAGGGCCTGCTTTTGTCTCCAGACTTGCTCATCAAGGGCACTCAGCTCAGTCTCCCTGGAAGGCCTTCTCACAAAATCTTGCCTCCCTCAGAACTCTCCACTCCCTACCTGTGCCCATTCTTAACCAGCAAATTCCCAGTCCCTCTTCAGGTCCCCGCTTAAATGTCACATCCTGAGAAGAGTCCACTTTCCTGGGCTTCACTGTCCATGTCAGCCCTCTCATCTGTACTCTGAAAGCACACTCTGTGTTTCTAAATTCATGCAGAAAGGTACGTTAGGACAGTTAGTTGCAGGACCTGAGAATTCAGCAGGAACACAACAGATAAACTCACCGCTCTCCTCAAAATTTCCTTTCTAGACAGAGGTACGGGGAAGGCAATGGCACCCCACCCCAGTACTCTTGCCTGGAAAATCCAATGGACGGAGGAGCCTGGTGGGCTGCAGTCCATGGGGTCGCTAACAGTCGGACAGACTGAGCGACTTCACTTTCACTTTTCTCTTTCATGCATTGGAGAAGGAAATGGCAACCCACTCCAGTATTCTTGCCTGGAGAATCCCAGGGACAGGGGAGCCTGGTGAGCTGCCGTCTATGGGGTCACACAGAGTCGGACACGACTGAAGTGACTTAGCAGCAGCAGCAGACAGAGGTAGCATTTTCTCCCAGAGCTCTTATCACAATTGTAAAGAATTCTTTGATCAATAGCTGGCTGTAATTCATACTCACACGGAAGATGGATAAGAATAGGGGTTTGGCTTTGTGTTCACCAATAAATCCATAGAGCCTAGCACGGAGCCTGAAACCTGGCAGGTACTTAATAGATGAGCTCTTTGGAAGTTCCAATGAAAGATGACTGCATACATGAATGAGTGAGCAGTTCAAATTCCAAAAACATCTTATATAGATTGTTTTTAAAAATAGGTCAAGGAAAAGAACTTCTCCTGTGGTAAAGGATCTCTCTGCCACTGCAGGAGACACAAGACACACAGGTTCAATCCCTGGGTCAGGAAGAACCCCTGGAGAAGGAAATGGCAACCCACTCCAGTATTCTTGGCTGGAAAACTCCATGGACAGAGGAGCCTCACGGGCTATAGTCTATGGGGTTGTAAAGAGTCAGACACAGACACAAGTGACCACATGCAAGCACACACAAGGGAAAAGAAGGCATTCAAGTTGCAACTGTCACAAATTCAAGGAATCCGCCATCTTTAAGGATTCCCTTCAATCTCCGAGTGTGGTATACATATTTCTGCCAAGCAGAGGTATTCGAGAACAAGCTGTAAGGTGGTAATTATCTCGCCCAATATTCCTATAAATAGATTTAGGCAGTCCTCCACCCCATTCTTGTTTCATTGCTGGGTTTCTGGGCTGGATTTGAAAAGCAGATTTATTTTTTTAAGCCCTGGCAATTTGGAGGCTATAGTTAGCTTATAGAGACTGTGCTTGCAGGTGCAAAAAAATACATTTCACATACACAAAGAAATACAAGGGGGTCAAGCTGAATCCTTTGAAAATGTGGCCTTACATCTTTTTATTTTATTTTCCTGAATTTTTGATGAAGACAGATTTTTGCTGGTGTGCTGATCATTTTAATAGCATTTTGGAATTTGGCAGTTCCACGTGGGAGTGCATTGAGATGCAAAGAGAGGCCAGGTCTCTAACTAGGATCCCTTTACCTGCATTCACTCAGGAAGAAGAGAAAATGGAATGTGGAATTAACCACTGAATTTACAGTTGAATCAAGATTAGAAACCGGAAGATGATGGAGAGGATTCATTCTCTGACATACTAATTCTGAACAGCAGATGTCAAAAAATATATATAGTGGCTATTCCTTCCATTTGGATAAGCACTTTACAGTTTAGAAGAACATTTTTAAAAACATGCACATCTATTCATTATTTCATTTGATTCTCATTGAAAACCTATGGTTAAGTTATCACATAGGCACCAATTATCTTTTTTCTGTACAAATCAGATCATGTAGCTCCCCACTTCAGTAAATTCAGAGGAACCCTACTGCTTTCAAGTTGAAGTCTAAAGCCAAGGCTTGCCGTAACGGAATTTAACGCACATTCCCAGGTGTGTCTTCCATTATTCATTCCTCGGTGATGAGCATGCAGGCACAGGCCTTGTTTCCCAAGATCTTTCAGTACAAGCAGGGAAGACAGACAGACAATCAATTTGAGCAAATGCATGTTAAGAAGTCCCATTACAGGGACTTCTGGAGGAAAGGGGATTTAAGTTGACATGTGTTAAGTGGGGACCTGTGTTACATGGATGAAATGTTTGGAGTAGTTATGCAGAGATGGTTTCAGGCAGAGGAAACTGGCTACAAAGCACTATGAGAAAGAATGTCACCTGCCCCCAAGCCCAAACACAACCCCCCAAATTAAAAGCCAGCCACTGGTCACACGTCAAAGTTTCAGACAATCTGGCAGAAAGACCCCTCATTCTCTCTCCTCTAGACAACTCTTACTAATCCTTCAAGTCCGCTCTTGTCGTCTCGCCGTCCGTTTCCTTGCCTTCATTTATCTTTGCATATTGACTATGCCAAAGCCTTTGACTGTGTGGATCACAAGAAACTGTGGAAAATTCTGAAAGAGATGGGAATACCAGACCACCTGACCTGCCTCTTGAGAAATCTGTATGCAGGTCAGGAAGCAACAGTTAGAACTGCACATGGAACAACAGACTGGTTCCAAATAGGAAAAGGAGTACGTCAAGGCTGTATATTGTCTCCCTGCTTATTTAACTTCTATGCAGAGTACATCATGAGAAACGCTGGTCTGGAAGAAACACAAGCTGGAATCAAGATTGCCGGGAGAAATATCAATAACCTCAGATATGCTGATGACACCACCCTTATGGCAGAAAGTGAAGAGAAGCTAAAAAGCCTCTTGATGAAAGTGAAAGAGGAGAGCGAAAAAGTTGGCTTAAAGCTCAACATTCAGAAAATGAAGATCATGGCATCCGGTCCCATCACTTCATGAGAAATAGATGGGGAAACAGTGGAAACAGTGTCAGACTTTATTTTTTGGGGCTCCAAAATCACTGCAGATGCTGACTGCAGCCATGAAATTAAAAGACGCTTNACTGGAAGAAACACAAGCTGGAATCAAGATTGCCAGGAGAAATATCAATAACCTCAGATATGCAGATGACACCACCCTTATGGCAGAAAGTGAGGAGGAGCTAAAAAACCTCTTGATGAAAGTGAAAGAGAAGAGCGAAAAAGTTGGCTTAAAGCTCAACATTCAGAAAACGAAGATCATGGCATCAGGTCCCACACTTCATGAGAAATAGATGGAGAAACAGTGGAAACAGTGTCAGACTTTATTTTGGGGGGCTCCACACTGCAGATGGTGACTGCAGCCATGAAATTAGAAGACGCTTACTCCTTGGAAGAAAAGTTACGACCAACCTAGATAGTATATTCAAAAGCAGAGACATTACTTTGCCGACTAAGGTCCGTCTAGTCAAGGCTATGGTTTTTTCTGTGGTCGTGTATGGATGTGAGAGTTGGACAGTGAAGAAGGCTGAGCGCCGAAGAATTGATGCTTTGAACTGTGGTGTTGGAGAAGACTCTTGAGAGCCCCTTGGACTGCAAGGAGATCCAACCAGTCCATTCTGAAGGAGATCAACCCTAGGATTTCTTTGGAGGGAATGATGCTAAAGTTAAAACTCCAGTACCTGGGCCACCTCATGCGAAGAGTTGACTCATTGGAAAAGACTCTGATGCTGGGAGGGATTGGGGGCAGGAGGAGAAGGGGACGACCGAGGATGAGATGGATGGATGGCATCACGGACTCGATGGACATGAGTCTGAGTGAACTCTGGGAGATGGTGATGAATAGGGAGGCCTGGGGTGCTGCGATTCATGGGGTCGCAAAGAGTCGGACACGACTGAGTGACTGAACTGAACTGAACTGAAGTGTTACCTTTAGTCTATGATCCAGTTTGAATTACTTTTTCCATAAGATATGAGGATTAAGTCAAGGTTTATTTTTTAGCATAATTGATGTACAATTGTTCCAACACTATTAGTTGAAAGAACCTTAACTGACTGCTTTTGCAACTTTGCAAAAATCAGGTGGTTGCACTTGTGAGGGCTAATTTCTGGACTCTATTCTCTTCCATTGATTTATTTTAAATTTTTTTAATTTTATAATCAAGCTAAGTTGATTTACAATGTTGTGTTAGTTTCAGATGTAAAGTGATTTAGTTATACATATATGCATATCCCTTCTCTTTCATAGTCTTTTCTCATATAGGTTATTACAGAGTATTGAATAGGGTTCCTTGTGCTATACAGTAGGTCCTTGTTAGTTATCTATTTTATACATTGTAGTGTGTATATGTTGATCCCAAACTCCAAATTTACCCTTTCCACTACCCCTCCCCTTTGGTAGCCATAAGTTTGTTTTCCAAGTCTGTGAATCTGTTTCTCTTTTGTAAATAAGTGCATTTGCATCATTTTTTAGATTTCACATATAAGTGATACTATGATATTTGTCTTTCTCTGTCAGACTTACTTAACTAAGTATGATAATCTCTAGATCCATCCATGTTGCTGCAAATGGCATTACTTCATTCTTTTTAATGGCTGAGTAATATTCCATTGTGTATATGTACTACATCTTCTTTGTCCATTCATCTGTTGATGGACATTTAGGTTGCTTCCATTTCTTGACTATTGTAGATTGTGCTGCAATGAACATTGGGGTGCATGTATCTTTCTGAAATATGGTTTTCTCCAGACAGATGCCCAGGAGTGAAATTGCTGGATCGTATGGTAGCTTTTAGTTTTTTAAGGAACCTCCATACTGTTCTCCATAGTGGTTGTACCAATTTACATTCCCACCAACAGTGTAGGAGAATTCCCTTTTCTTCACAACCTCTCTAGCATTTACCATTTGTAGACTGTGTCTAATCTTTCACTAAAACCATACTATCTTGATTGGCTTTTATCTTATGTCTTAAAATTAGGTAGTGGTGATTCCTCTAACATTTTTTTTTTTTCTTCCCCAAAACTCCTTTGGCTTAGACTAGCTACTTTGCCTTTCAGTATAAATTTTAGAATCAGCTTGTTGATTTCTACAAAATTACTGCTGGTATTTTGATCGGAATTTTGTTGAATCTTAAGATGAATTGGAAGAGAAACAACATCTTAGCACTATCAAACCTTCCAATCCATAAACATGGTGAACATCTCCATTTATTTAGGTGTGATATTTTGATTTATAATAAAAATATGTATTTGGTTTCCATCCCCAATTTCTGGCATAGAGCTCCTAAAACCCTTGTAATTTCTTAAATGAGGGGGATAAAAGGAGTTTCTTTCAATGTTAATAAGGAGGTGATTTTGTAATGCCCCTAGGTCACATCAGGATAGGGATTGGTCACCAGAAGAACCAATCATGTGATTGAAGTTTTCAGTCCCTTCCACCCCTCACCCCATCTCCAACTACAAAGAGGGGAGAGGGACTAGAAACAGAGTTCAATCACCAATGGCCAACAATCCTGCCTATGTAATAAAGCCTCCATAAAAACTCAAAGGACAGAGCTCAGAGAGTTTCTGGGTTGATGACCACGTGGAGATTTGGGGAAAGTGGCATGCTCAGAAAAGGGCATGAAAGCTCCACATCCCCATTCCCTTCCCTAGGCATCTCTTCCATCTGGTTGTTCCTGAATTATATCCTTTAATAATAAACTGGCAATCTAGTGAGTAAAATGTTTCTCTGTGCTCTGTGACTTGGTCTAGAAAATTACTTGAACCCATGGAGGAGGTTGTTGGAGCTGAAGATCTATAGCTGGTTAGTCAGAAGCACAGGAGACAGACTGGCATCTTAGGAGGCAATCTTATGGGACCAAACCCTTAATCTGTGGGATCTAATGCTATCTCCAGGTAGATAATGTCAGGAATGAGTTGAATTGTAGGACAATCATCTGGTGTCCCAAGAATTGTTTGATGGTGTAAAGGAAAATCCTCCTCCATATATTGGAATTGGGTTCAGAGCTCAATTATTGGGTGTGCTTGATTTCTTTCATCATCGTTTTAGTTTTCACCATACAGATTCTGTACACATTTTGTTAGACTTGAACCTAAGTATTTCAACATTGTGGTCCTGTTTTTTCAGTTTTGTACTCTAAATGTTCATTATTAGCATATAGAAATACAAGTGATTTTTTATACTGACTTTTTACCTTACAACATTTGTAAATTCATTTATTAGGTCTCAGAGCTTTTTTTGTAAAGTCCCTGAGACTTTCTATATAGGAACCATGCCATTTGTGCACAGATATAGTTTCGTTTCTTTCCTTACAATCTGGAGATTTTTTATTTTTTTTTCTTGATTTACTACACTTAATAGAACTTTCAGTAGGCTGTTGATTAAAAGTACCCTTGTCTTGCTCCATCTGATGAAGAAGCATTAGTCTTTCATCACTAAGTATAATGCTAGCTGTGGTGTGAGTAACTCCCTCAAAGAAAGGGATTTGCCTTTTATTCCCTGTGTGCTGAGAAAAATTTTTGATGATTAACACAGTAGTCTCCCCTTATCTGAGGTTTCACTTTCTGAGGTTTCAGTTGCTCTTAGTTTACCACAGTCTGAAAATAAAAAATGGAAAATTCCAGAAATAAACAATTCATAAGTTTGAGTAGCATGATGAAATCTCACACCATCCAGCTTTGTGTGAATATATGTCCATTTGCTCTAGGCATCATGTGTTTTTTTTATTAGTGTATTCCATTTTTGACGTTAATTTGTGATTTTATTTGCCAGCATAACTAATTATAGTGGCCTTCAAGCTTTTTTGATCTAAAAATTACATTTTACATTACAATCAAACACACACACACAAATATAATATAATATAATATAATATATTTGTGTGTGTGGGTATGCATTAGTTGCTCAGTTGTGTCCAACTCTTTGTAACACCATTGACTGTAGCCTGCCATGTTCCTCTATCCATAGAATTCTCTAGGCAAGAATACTGGAGTGGGTAGCCATTCCCTTCTCCAGTGGATCTTCCCAATCCACAGATAGAACTCGGGTCTGTTGCATTGCAGGTGGATTCTTTACCATCTGAGCTAGCAGGGAAGCTTATATATAATATGTATACATATTTTGTTCAGTCGCTCAGTGGTATCTAACTGTTTGTGACCCCATGGACTGCAGCATGCCAGGCTTCCCTGTCCTTCACCATCTCCTAAAGTTTGCTCAGATTCATGTCCATTGAGTTGGTGATGCCATTCTACCATCTCATCCTCTGTCATCCCCTTCTCCTACCTTCAATCTTTCCCAGCATCAGGGTCTTTTCCAATGAGTTGGCTTTTCACATCAGGTGGCCAAAGTTTTGGAGCTTCAGCTTCAGCATCAGTCCTTCCAATGAATATTCAGGGTTGATTTTCTTTAGGATTGACTAGTTTGATTTCCTTGTAGTCCAAGGGGCTCTCAAGAGTCTTATCCAGCACTTCAATTCAAAATTCAGCACTCAGACTTATTTAGGGTCCAACTCTCACATCTGTACATGACTACTGGAAAAACCATACCTTTGACTAGATGAACCTTTACTAGCAAAGTGATGTCTCTGCTTTTTTAAAATTTATTTTTAAATTGAAGGATAATTGCTTTACAGAATTTTGTGGTTTCCTGTCACATCAACAAGAATCAGAAATAGGTATACCCATGTCACCTCCCTCCCAGACCTCTCTCCCATCTCCCTTCCCACTCCACCTTTCAGCCTGTTGCAGAGCCCCTGTTTGAGTTCCCTGAGGCATACAGCAAATTCCCATTGGCCATCTATTTTACATATGGTATTGTAAATTTCTATGTTACTCTCTCCATATATCTCCCCTTCTCCCCTCTCTCCTCCCACCTTGTCCATAGGTCTGTTTTCTATGCCTGCTTCTCCACTGCCACCTTAAAAATAAATTCATCAGTGCCATGTCTTCAGATTCCATATATATGTGTCAGTATATGATATTTATATTTCTGACTTACTTCACTCTGTATAATGGGCTCTAGTTTTGTTCACCTCATTAGAACAGATTCAAATATGTTCCTTTTTATGGCTGAGTAGTATTTCATTGTATATATGTACCACAACTTCTGTATCCATTCATCTGTTGATGGACATCTAGGTTGCTTCCATGTTCTAGCTATGCTAAAGAGAGCTGCAGTGAACATTGGGGTACATGTATCTTTTTCAGTTTTTATTTCCTCAGGGTATATGCCTAGGAGTGGGGTTGCTGGGTCATATGATGGTTTTATTCCTAGCTTTTTAAAGAGTCTCCATACCATCTTCCATATTGGCTGTATCAGTTTACATTCCCACCAGCAATGCAACAGCGTTCCCTTTTCTCCACAACCTCTCCAGCATGTATTGTTTGTAGACTTTTTGATGATGGCCATTCTGACTGGTGTGAGGTGGTATCTCATTGTAGTTTTGATTTGCATTTCTCTGATAATGAGTGATGGTGAGCATCTTTCCATGTTTTTGTTAGCCATCTGTTTGTCTTCTTTGGAGAAATGTCTCTTCAGGTCCCTTTCCCACTTTTTGATTTGGTTGTTTGCTTTTCCATATTTAGTTGTATAAGCTGCTTGTATATTTTAGAAATTAATTCTTTATTAGTTGTTTCCTTTGCTATTTTCTCCCATTCTGAGGGTTGTCCTTTCACCTTGTTTGTCGTTTCCTTTGCTGTGCAAAAGCTTTTCAGTTTAATCAGGTCCCACTTGTTTACTTTTGTTTTTATTTCCATTACTCTAGGGGTGGGACACCCACTCCAGTGTTCTTGCCTGGAGAATCCCAGGGATAGGGGAGCCTGGTGGGCTGCTGTCTATGGGGTCACACAGAGTCGGACACGACTGAAGCGACTTAGCAGCTTAGCAGGGGTGGGACATAGAAGATCTTGCTTTGATGTATGGCATCGAGTGTACTGCCCATGTTCTCCTCTAAAAGTTTAATAGTTTCTGGTCTTACATTTAGGCCTTTAATCCATTTTGAGCTTATCTTTTTGTATGGCATTAAGTAGTGATCTAATTCTTTTTTTTTACACATAGCTATCCAGTTTTCCCAGCACCACTTGTTGAAGAGGCTGTCATTGCCCCATTGTATATTCTTGCCTCCTTTGTAAAAAATAAGGTACCCATAGGTGTGTGGGTTTATCTCTGGGTTTTCTATGTTGTTCCATTGGTCTATATTTCTGTTTTTGTGCCAGTACTATACTGTCTTGATGACTGCAGGTTTGTAGTATAGGCTAAAGTCAGGAAGGTTGATTCCTCCAGCTTCATTCTTCTTTCTCAAGACTGCTTTGGCTATTCGGGGTCTTTTGTGTTTCCATATGAATTGTGAATTTTTTTGTTCTAGTTCTGTGAAAAATGTCATTGGTTAATTTGATAAGGATCACATTGAATCTGTATATTGCATTTGGTAGTATAGTCATTTTCACAATATTGATTCTTCCTACCCAGGAACACGGAATATCTCTCCATCTGTTTATGTCATTTTGATTTCTTTCATTAGTGTCTTATAATTTTCTGTGTACAGTTCTTTTGTCTCCTTAGGTAAATTTATTCCTAGATATTTAATTCTTTTCGTTGCAATGGTGAATGGGATTGATTTCTTAATTTCTCTTTCTGATTTTTCATTGTTAGTATACAGAAATGCAAGTGATTTTTGTGTATTGATTTTGTATCCTGCAACTTTGCTAAATTCACTAATTAACTGTAGTAATTTTCTGATACTATCGTTCAGTTCAATTCAGTCACTCACTCATATCCAACTCTTTGTGACCCCATGAATCGCAGCATGCCAGGCCTTCCTGTCCATCACGAACACCTGGAGTTCACTCAGACTCATGTCCATCGAGTCAGTGATGCCATCTAGCCATCACATCCTCTGTCATCCCCTTCTCCTCCTGCCCCCAATCCTTCCCAGCATCAGAGTCTTTTCCAATGAGTCAGCTCTTCGCATGAGGTGGCCAAAGTACTGGACTTTCAGCTTTAGCATCATTCCTTCCAAAGAAATCCCAGGGTTGATCTCCTTCAGAATGGACTGGTTGGATCTCCTTGCAGTCCAAGGGATTCTCAAGAGTCTTCTCCAACATCACAATTCAAAAGCATCAATTCTTCAGCGCTCTGCCTTCTTCACAGTCCAACTCTCACATCCATACATGACCACTGGAAAAACCATAGCCTTGACTAGGCGGACCTTAGTTGGCAAAGTAATGTCTGCTTTTGAATATGTTATCTAGGTTGGTCACAACTTTTCTTCCAAGGAGTAAGCGTCTTTTAATTTCATGGCTGCAGTCACCATCTGCAATGATTTTGGAGCCCAAAAAAATAGTCTGCAACTGTTTCCACTGTTTCCCCATCTATTTCCCATGAAGTGATGGGACCAGATGCCATGATCTTCGTTTTCTGAATGTTGAGCTTTAAGCCAATTTTTTCACTCTCCTCTTTAACTTTAATCAAGANAGGAGTAAGCGTCTTTTAATTTCATGGCTGCAGTCACCATCTGCAGTGATTTTGGAGCCCAAAAAAATAAAGTCTGACACTGTTTCCACTGTTTCCCCATCTATTTCCCATGAAGTGATGGGACCAGATGACATGATCTTCATTTTCTGAATGTTGAGCTTTAAGCCAATTTTTTCACTCTCCTCTTTAACTTTCATCAAGAGGCTTTTTAATTCCTCTTCACTTTCTGCAATAAGGGTGGTGTCATCTGCATTTCTGAGGTTATTGATATTTCTCCCAGCAATCTTGAATCCAGCTTGTGTTTCTTCCAGTCCAGCGTTTCTCATGATGTAGTCTGCATATAATTTAAATAAACAGGCATTAGGGGACGTTAATCTGTTCACCACATGGGAACCAGGGCGTGGACATCCTTGGGACGTTACTGTGTCCACCACAGGGGATCAGGCTGTAGACAGAACGTGGACATCCATGTGGAGATTACTGTGTCCACTACACGGGGCCAGGACGTGGACATCTTTGGGGTCACTGTCCAGCCCTCTTGCCTTCTGTAACAGGAGACATTCATGAGTCAACACCCCACTGAGCCCCTGCTGTCTGAACTTCATTCTCTGTCAGAAATCTGAATCTCTGACCTCTGCGGAAGGCAGAGTCTGGGTGGGTGATGGCACAGCTTGGTGACTGCGTGGGCACCTGACCTCATGTGTTAGGGGTCGCATGGTTGGGTGACCCCATGTGTTACCTGGGACATGGGCTGGAGACCGTGTGGGTTGGAGACTGAGTGGTTAGGTGAACATGTGGGTCGGTGAACCATTTGAGTTGCTGACTGCAGGGTGGGTTACCTTGTGAGTTGCTGACCCGGTGAGTGGGTGACCACATGGGCTGGTGATGGTGTGAGTGGGTAATCGTGTGGACAGGTGAGCACATGACCTCACAGGTTACTTACCCCATGGTGGGTTCCCACGGGTGTTGGTGGCCAGTGGAGGGATCACTGCATGGGGTAATGACTGTGTGCGTGGGTGACTGCACCATTTTGTTGGCCACATGACTCCATGGCTTAATGACTGCACACGTAGGCAGCTGATCCCACAGCCAGTACCATGAACAGCAGCCCCTCTCTTGTCCCAGGCAGGCTGTTGGTGGCCAGCATCAACCTTACAGAGAACCTGGAGTTTGTCCATGTCCACCTGGCCTTGTCCCTGGAGAATCTGACCCAGTGGGGGCTCCCCTACCTTTGTGAATGGGTGCGGGGCCAGGGCCTGGGGTCGTCCACCGGCCATACCAACACTGTCGCAGGCGACTTCATCTGGGCCAAAGAGTTTCTTGGCTAGGTCATCAGGTTGAACTTGAAGCTGCTTCTGGGCTGACAAATGGCACATGTGTGGAGCTGGGCATCACGGAGGCTGCATCTAAGTCACGTCATGTGAAGTTACTGGCCTAAACTGGAATTGGCCTCAGGCTAATGGATGGCGCCCTGAGGAGCTGGGAGTTGCAGAGGCTGCCCCTCCTTCACATACTGTGACGTTACTGGGCTCAATTGGAAGCTGCTTCAGGGCTGAGGATTGCACATGGGTGGAGCTGGGCAACTCAGAGGCTGCTTTTGGGTCTGTGATGTTACCAGCCCGAACCGGAAGCCACCTCGGGGCTGCTAGTCGGCACATTGAGGAGCTGGGCATTTTGGAGGCTATTCTCAGCCCTGCCTTGTGGGGCTCTTCATCCGTCCGGGAGTCCACTGAAAGTCGGTGACTGCCGAGGTGGGCCCAGTGGCAGGGTCCATGGTCTCCTTGGTCCTCCGCGTCTCTCTTGGCAAATGCAAGGTGTGAGGTGGTGATTAAAGGTGAGTGCATGATTCGTACAGTCACACCCTCAGTGAGACACACCTAGTTCTCGGGTCTGTGGCTTCTCCATGGGAGAGGCTGGGGTGCCCCCTTCCCCTGGGCACTGAGGCTAGCAGATGGTGACTCCCAGCTGAGGAGGGGAAGAGGCACTATGACATAGTGTCTATAGGAGGGAACTGAGCACATAGTGATCCCACTGAGAAATCCCTTTTATTAGATAAGGGGCTTCCCTGGTGGCTCACTTAAGAAGGCCTTCTTATCTCTCCTTGCTAGTCTTTGGGACTCTGCATTCAGATGGCTATATCTTTCTGTATCTCCTTTGCCTTTTTCTTCTCTTCTCATCTCTTTGTAAGGCCTTCTCAGACAACCACTTTGCCTTTTTGCATTGACTTTTCTTGTGGATGGTTTTGATCACCACCTCCTGTACAATGTTAGGAACCTCCATCCATAGGTCTTCTGGTACTCTGTGTGCCAGATCTAACCTTTGAATCTATTTGTCACTTCCAATGTATACTCACAAGGGATTTAATAAAGCAAAGAAACAGGAAAACAATACAATGGGAAAGACTAGAGATCTTGTCAAGAAAATGAGGAATGCCAAGGGAACATTTCATGCAAAGACAGGCACGATAAAGGACAGAAACGTTATGGGCCTAACTAAAGCAGAAGAGATTAAGAAGAGGTAGCAAGAATACACAGAACTGTTTAAAAAATCTTAATAACCTGGATAACCACGATGGTGTGATCACTCACCTAGAGCCAGACATCCTGGAGTGCAGGCACATGTGGCTTAGGAAGCAGCAGTAGGAGCAAAGCTATTGCAGGTGATTAAATTCCAGGTGAGCTCTTTCAAATCCTAAATGGTTGTACTGTTAAAGTGCTGCACTCAATATGCCAGGCAGTTTGGAAAACTTGGCAGTGGCCAAGAACTGGAAAAGGTCAGTTTTCATTTCAATCCCAAACAAGGGCAATGCCAGACAATGTTCAAACTACCACACAACTGCACTCATTTCACATGCTAGCAAGGTAATTCTCAAAAGCCTTTAAGCTAGGCTTCAACAGTATGTGACCCAAAAACTTCACAGTCCACACATTCAAACAGTTGATTCTAAATGCACAGTGATGCAACAAAGATAGTCAAGGCAAAGACACACAATGTGATTTTATTTATGTCTAAATCAGTGAAACAAAATATTCACTGCAAGGTACAGCCTTTTTTAGCATGAAAAAAAATCTTGTACTTATTATGAAATATCCTGCTGAAATTTAAAAATATGTTTTAAAATGAAATTCTTAATTGTCAATTATTTTGAGACTATGGAAGAAAGAAAATACAATTACGTTCATTGGGGCTGCTTCAGTTCAGTTGTCACTCAGTCGTATCCAACTCTTTTCATTGGAGGCTGCTTAAACTTTCACAGATTTTTTTCTTAAATATTTCCTTACAGTTTTACAGTCTTAATAAGATATAAAATGATTGGTAGATTTTATACTATGTTTGTTTTCTGAACAGTTTCATTTCCTTTAATTTATGAATGTAACCAGAATGTTTTTCTATTAAGTGAGTATTAAAAATTACTTCTCTCTCATGTGTGGAACACACTGTTTACACTACTATTGGGAGACATTTTAATGCCTAAAACCTTTTATAATTCAGCTGTACAATCTAGTTTTTGTTTGTTTGTTCATTTGTTTTGGTTTGTTTAGGCTGAAAATTTTCTCATCTATTTTTAGTATCTTCAGAGTCTCTGTTTAAGCATGTGTCTCTGCTGTTGTTTACTTGCACAGTCGTGTCCCAACTCTTTGCCACCCCATGGACTGTAAGCCCACCAGTCTCTTCTGTTCACGGGGATTCTCCAGGCAAGAATACTGGAGTGGGTTGCCATGCTCTCCTGAAGGGGATCTTCCTGACCCAGAGATGGAATTCGCATCTGCTATGGCTCCTGCATTGCAGGCGGATTCTTTACCATTGAGTGAAAATAGATCATGTATACATGAAAAGCCTGTGACAAAATTCAACATCCATTTATGATAAAAACTCTCCAGAAAGCAGGAATAGAAGACACATACCTCAACATAAAAAAAGCTATATATGATAAACCAAGAGCAAACATCATCCTCAATGGTGAAAAACTGAAAGCATTTCCCCTAAAGTCAGGAACAAGACAAGGGTGTACACTTTCACTGCTACTATTCAACATAGTACTGGAAGTTTTGGCCACAGCAATCAGAACAGAAAAAGGAATAAAAGGAATCCAAATTGGAAAAGAAGAAGTAAAACTCTCACTGTTTGCAGATGTCATGATCCTCTACATAGAAAACCTGAAAGACTCCACCAGAAAATTATTAGAGCTCATCAATGAATATAGAAAAGTTGCAGGATATAAAATCAACACACAGAAA
>SJYX01016635.1:69485-80537 GCA_006410675.1 Oreotragus oreotragus
TTTGGTTTTTTTTTTTTTTTTTTTTTTGCCAGTCTCTATTTTTTCCATCTTCTAGCTCTATCATTCAGCACCTACCACCTTTTCAAATATATGACTATGCTATACATCTCCTCATTTTCAACATGTTTCATATATCCTTTTCTTACAAACGAGGTAATTCTAATCACTTCTAAACTTCGTTGCGTGCTTCAGTTATTGCTGTTGTTCAGTTGCTAAGTCATGTCTGCCTCTTTGCGACTCAATGGACTGCAGCACACCAGGCTCCTCTGGCCTCCACTAGCTCCCAGAGTTTGTTTAAATTCCTATCCATTGAGTTGGTGATGCTATCTCATACATCCTCTTCGCTATCCTAAGAGATAACTGCTATGAATATGACCATATTTCTGGTGAAGAAAGGATAGCTTAGAGAGTTTGCCAAAGGCAATACAGCTGGTAAGTGTACCTGTATAACATTTACACAGCAAGGCAGTGACTATCTGGAGACCCATTTACGTGGCTACTTGATTATAAGGCAAGTGCCCTAGCATGACATTCAAGGTCTTAACCTGTCCAGCCATGTCTCCTATTGCCCTAGAGGGGACCATTCCCATTTCCCAAATATCACATGTCCTTCAAGGCTTCTAATTTTCACACATTATTTTCTCTGATCTGCAATATCTTTCCTGAACTTTCCTGCCTGATAGAGGGCTAACATTCTTGAGAATACAGTTCCAATGACACTTTCTCAAAGAAAGCCTACCTAAAACTCCTGGCTGTGTTAGTCATTTCTACTAGGTCCACATGTCATTTTATTCACATGTCCTTCAAGGCTTCTAATTTTCACACATTATTTTCTCTGATCTGCAATATCTTTCCTGAACTTTCCTGCCTGATAGAGGGCTAACATTCTTGAGAATACAGTTCCAATGACACTTTCTCAAAGAAAGCCTACCTAAAACTCCTGGCTGTGTTAGTCATTTCTACTAGGTCCACATGTCATTTTATTAAGATGAAATTTTGTTTTCTTTAATTTCCTCCTTCCTCCTACACTAAGACAGGCAGAGACCAGTTTAAAATCTAGTGAATGTAGGTTTTTGAGTAATTTCAGTGACTATTGGAAAAATTGAAATTTCATCCTCTCCAGAAAGCCATTCATTATTATCATATTGCTCATTTACTAATTCCTCTATAACTCATTTTTAAATGTATAAATAAAATGTATTTTGTGTGCATGTATACTAAAGTTATTGGCTGCTCCCAGAAAAGTTCTAAGAATCTTGTCACCTAGCAATGTGAATGCGTGTATAGAAGTTTTCTACACGCTCTCTTAATTGAAATAAAGATGGTGAAGAAAACCAACAAACTTCTGAAAATGCAGCAGTGGTTGTTTAGAGTCTAAGAGACTGAGACCAGCATTTTCTCATGTCGGGTACTGCCCCAATTGCTGTAGAATCAAATCACACTTGAACTACAACAGTGGCCATCTAGTAAGGGACAAATTGAACTCTCCAGGGTGGCTTTGTCAAAATCATACATCTCTACCCATATCTACCACAAGTTTCTTAACAGGCCTCTCCAAGAGGAGAAATCTCTGGCATATGAGGGTACATGTCCTCTGTATAGTCTTTCTCACTATTGTTGATAACATTCGACTTGTATGATTCTTTTCAAATTCTTGGCTTTTCCCATACAATTCTAGTACAGTAATGATAGAAGATTATGTCAGTATGATACTATGTTCATTTTTCCCAATTGCCCTAGCACGACCTGGAGAGAAGAAAATCTGTAACATATTTTCATCCCTTCTGTTTGTTTTTCCCAAGTACTACTCTCTTTATTAATCTGGATTTTGCTTTGAATTCAGCATCCTATTCAGAATGATGAAGTTCTTCAAAGCTTCCCCAGTACTGTTTCCTGGGTTCCAACTCTACCAGGCATAGGGAACTTTTAACATTCTTACTTCCTAGATTGTCTATACCCATATTTTAATAATTTCCAACAGGCTATTAATATCTACCAGTACTTGATTATTAGAAGATACAGAATAATCACTGTAAAGAGAAAAAAAATCCTATGTCTATGTTCTACAGAAGGAAAAACACCTTCTAGTCTCTTAAATTCATGAAGTAGTAAGCTAGAGGAAGAACTTACAGTCTCATATCTCAGATGTGGCTTTCTGCAATACTTTTTGTGATTTCAAATATTTCATATTTTAGGGATAATTTTTAAAGCAATTTTCCCTTTTGAATGCCTGTGATGAGTCCCTCTGAAATTAATCTCCTTAATACAAAAGGTAGTATCTTCTCCATTCCTTAAGGATGGAGCTCAGTACCATAAAGATTTTAATGAGAGTCCTCTGGCCACAGGAGACCATTGTCTTAGACTACTGTTTTAGACACCAGGAGTCTTGTGCTCTGTGATCCCAATGTGATGGCCTCCAAAAATGTTCTAAAATCCTGTTCTACATAAGTGTAATGATGTTTATACTTACAATTCTGAAGAACAAAGTGATGGAAACAAGTTGCTAAAAACAAACCTAGGGATTTAGATGACCCCCTCAAGCATATTTTACTTACTGCACAATACCATTTCTTTTATAATTCTGAAAATTTGCTAAGTCCCTAAAAACTCCACTACCCTATACACAGGTCAACTGGAATGGCATGCCATGAGAAGTTATTACCTGGAGAATCATTCAAAAGAAGATTAGTAAAAAGAAGATTTTTATCTGGATCACATTAAACTGTAGAAAATGCTTAAAGAGATGGGAACACCAAGCCTCCTGAGAAACTTGTATGCAGGTCAAGAAGCAATAGTTAGAACCGGACCTGGAAAAACAGACTCATTCAAAATTGGGAAAGGAGTATGTAAAGTCTGTATACTGTCACCCTGCTAATTTAACTTCTATGCAGAGTACATCGAGTGAAATGCCAGGCTGGATGAAGCACAAGCTGGAATCAAGATTGCTGGAGAAATATCAATAACCTCAGATATGCAAATGCCACCACCCTTAAGGCAGAAAATGAAGAACTAAAGAGCCTCTTGATTAAAGTGAAGGAGAGAAAAAAGCTAATTTGAAACTCAACATTCAAAAAACAAAGGTCATGGCATCTGGTTCCATCACTTCATGGCAAACAGATGAGGAAAAAAAATGGAAACAGTGACAGACTATTTTCTTGGCCTCCAAAACCACTGCAGATGGTGACTGTAGCCATGAAATTAAAAGACGCCTGCTCCTTGGAAGAAAAGCTGTGACAAACCTAGGCAGTGTATTAAAAAGCAGAGACATCACTTTGCTGACAAAGGTCTGTATAGTCAAAACTGTGTTTACAGTTGTCACGTACAATGAGTGTTGGACCGTATAGAAGGCTGAGTGCTGAAGAAGTGATGCTTTTGAATTGTGCTGGAGAAGACTCTAGAGAGTCCCCTGGACAGCAAGGAGATCAAACCAATCAATCCTAAAGGAAATCAACCCTGAATATTCATTAGAAGGACTGATGCTGAAGCTGAAGCTCCAATACTTTGGCCACCTGATGTGAAGAGCAGACGTTGGAAAAGACCCTGACACTGAGAAATATTGAGGGCAGGAAGAGAAGGGGGCAACAGAGCATGAAATGGTTGGACGGCATCACCGACTCAATGGATATGAGTTTGAGCAAACTCTGAGAGATAGTGAGGAACAGAGAAGCCTAGTGTGCTATAGTCCATAAGGTCACAAAGAGTCAGACATGATTTAGAGACTGAACAACAACAAAATATAAGATTAACACACAGCATAAACACTATGATTCTCCCTTAGAGGCTACTATTCTATAGAAGACCTGGTAGTGAAGGAAAATTCCATTCCATTTTATATAAATCCCCAGTTACTGTACTGCTGCTGTTGCTGCTGCTGCTAAGTCGCTTCAGTTGTGTCTGACCCTCTGTGACCCCATAGATGGAAGCCCACCAGGCTGCCCCATCCCTGGGATTCTTCAGGCAAGAACACTGGAGTAGGTTGCCATTTCTTTCTCCAGTGCATGAAAGTGAAAAGTGAAAGTGAAGTCGCTCAGTCGTGTCCGATGCTTCGCGACCCCATGGACTGCAGCCTACCAGGCTCCTCCGCCCATGGGATTTTCCCGGCAAGAGTACTGGAGTGGGGTGCCATTGCATTCTCCAAGTTACTGTACTGGCATTTATAAAATTCTGAGAGAGATGGGAATACCAGACCACCTGATCTGCCTCTTGAGAAATCCATATGCAGGTCAGGAAGCAGCAGTCAGAACTGGACATGGAACAACACACTGGTTCCAAATAGGAAAAGGAGTACGTCAAGGCTGTATATTGTCACCTTGCTTATTTAGCTTATATGCAGAGNCTGTCTCTTATACACATCTAGATGTGTATAAGAGACAGGCTACATACAGTCCATGGGGTCTCAAAGAGTCGAGCATGACTGAGCAACTTCGCTTTCGCTTGCTAGCATGTGAGATGAGTGCAATTGTGCGGTAGTTTGAACATTCTTTGGCATTGCCCTTCTTTACAATTGGAGTGAGATCTGGCCTTTTCCAGTATTGTGGCCATTGCTGAGTTTTCCAAATTTGCTGGCATATTGAGTGCAGCATTTTAACAGCACCATCTTTAGGATTTGAAACAGCTCAGTTGGAATTCCATCATCACCACTAGCTTTGTTCATAGTGATGCTTCCCAAGGTCCACTTGACTATTTTTAATTCAACTTTATATCAAATTCCACCACATATTCCCCCAAAGTAGTTAATAGCATATCTTATAGATACACAAAATACTTATCCAAAACACATATTGAGGGCTTCCCTGGTGATTCAGTGCTGAAGAATCTGCCTGTCAATGCAGGAAACACAGTTTTGATCCCTGATCCTGAAAGCTACCACAAAGCAGAACAACTAAGGCCATGTGCCACAACCATTGAGCCTGTGCGCTAGAGCCTGGGAGCCATAACTACTGAGCCCACATTCTGCAACTACGGAAGCCTGCCCACCCTAGAACCCATGCTCTGTAACAAGAGAAGCCACTACAATGAGGCCTGTACACAACTAGCGAGTGGCTCCCACTAGCCACAACTAGAGGAAAGCTTGCAACAATGAGACCCAGCACAGCCAGTATATACATAAATTTTTTTGGGGGGGAAACACATATTGAATGGATAAATCTGAATTTTTTTTTTAAACCTCAAGTTTAGTATCAAATATTTCTTAATCAGAAATGTCAAAGAAAACTTGAAACCAATATTATCTCTAGGAAAAGTTGTTATACTTTCTGATAGAAAGCTATAGAAAAGTGTATAATCACCTAAATAGAAGCAAAAGAACAAATTAACCACTTGAGAATTGACAACACTTAAAAGATTAGTTGTCTTTGTGTATGAATTGAGATGTTCAATATCTGCTATAGGACATAATGATGTTCCACATACTTTAAAATTCACATTTGAATCCCTAGAATCTCCAGTTTTATCCCCAAAGGCAAGCAAAAATTAAAGATAGCTTTATAACCACAACTATGATTTGTTACAAATGAATGAGCTCTTATTCTAAGAGGTAAGATTTTAGCTTTTGTTAATGAATCGGATATATTTATTTTCATTTATCATTTGAGAACATTCTGCCTGTGTGCTAAGTCACTATAGTCATGTCTGACTCTTTGCGACCCTGTGGACTGTAGCCAACCAGGTTTCTGTCCATGGGATTCTCCAGACAGTAATACTGGAGTGGGTTGCCGTTTTCTTCTCCATGAGAATACTCTACTCCTTAGTTATTAATATTAATATACTCACAAGTTTGGTTGGGGAACAGGGCAGATATAATCAAGCAATTATTAATAGCAAGCAACTTTGGCTGAATTGCTGTTTCCACCATCAATTTTATGTGAATTAACAGGCATAGTCCACAGCAAGGATCCCTTGTTTATCAGTCCATAAGATGGAAAATGATATGGTCTTTCAACATTCACCAAATTCAGCACTCCAACATAATGCTAATATATTTATTACCAGAGGTGCTTGAGCATTTATTGATGTTTAAAGAGATAGTGAAGGACAGGGAAGCCTGGCATGCTGCAATCCGTGGGGTCACAAACAGTTGGACATGACTTAGTGACTAAGCAACAAAAACTAAAGGAATGGGTAGTCAGGCATTCCTGGGCTTCATATTCTGACTTTACCTATTAAACAACATAGTGCAACTTACAGAGCCTTCTCAGACTCAGTTTACCCATAAATAATGAAAGTCATTAATAATACTTCGTAAAAACATAGACTATGTATTGGGCTTCCCAGGTGGCTCAGAATCCATCTGCAGGAGATACAAGAGACACAAGTTCGAACCCTAGGTTGGGAAGATCCTCTGGAGAAGGAAATGGCTACCCACTCCAGTATTCTTGCACCGGAAAGCCCACGGACAGAGGAGCCTGGCAAGCTAAGGTCCATGGGGCCTCAAAGAGTTGAACACTACGTAGTGACTAAACAAACAATACAGACTATATCACACACTAAATATGTATATACACTAATTACACTATATAGACTAAAGTATAAGTATAGGCGATATACGATAAATGATAAACATAAATATAAAAATTAACCCTATTTTACTCTTTAGTAAGCATGTAATAATTGTTAGCTATTAAATTACTCATCTTTATTATAAAACCCTACACATTTTTCCCTATTTTATGTGATACTCACTGATACTCACTGATTTTTGCTATTTTCATTTATCATATATTATTTGTTCTTTGGCTCAAAGTTTACTTTAAGCACATTTTTGGAAAAAATATAATACAAAAGATAAAAGCCATTATTTCAAGGAAGTTTTTGGGAACTTCTTCTGAAAACAATTTAAAAAATAAAGTAGGCTCATGATTGCATGTAAATATGCTTTGATTCTTGAATATCTTTATCTGTAATCAATTTCCATATATGTATTATACTAATATAAAATGAAATAATCAAATTTATAACTTCTTTAATGTGTTGTTCCATCACAGGTTCATTTGGGTAGCAGCTACATTACCTGATGTATTCCCTGATGCATGAGAACCACACTGCAGAGACAGAATTTGTTTTACTGGGTTTAACAAATGATCCAGTCCTTCGAGTCATCCTCTTCATGATCATCCTCTGTATCTACCTGATGACCATATGTGGGAATCTCGGCACAAATCTTCTTATCAGAAACTCGTCTCAGCTCCATCATCCCATGTATTTTTTCCTGAGCCACTTAGCCATTGTTGATGTGGGCTGTTCATCTTCTGTTACACCCAATATGCTTGCAAACTTCTTAGTGGAAAGAAATACCATCTCCTATCCTGGATGTGCCATTCAGCTTTGTTCAGGTGTTTTCATTGGGTCAACTGAGTGCTTCATTCTAGCTGCCATGGCATATGATCGGTTCATAGCAATCTACAGCCCACTGCTTTATTCCACCAAAATGTCCACACAAGTCTGTATTCAGTTACTCATAATGTCTTACACTGGTGGTTTTCTCAATGCTTGCTCTGTTACTATTTGCTTCTATTTTTTACTCTTCTGTGGACCAAATCAAGTCAATCATTTTTTCTGTGATTTTGCTCCTTCGGTTGAACTCTCCTGTTCTGACATCAGTATCCCTGCAGTTGTCCCCTCATTGACGGCTGGCTCCATCACTGTGGTCACAGTGACTGTCATAGCTGCATCCTACATCTCCATCCTCATCACCATCCTGAGGATGCACTCCACCGAGGGGCGCCACAAAGCCTTCTCCACCTGCACGTCCCACCTCGCAGCAGTCACTGTTCTGTGGGACCATCACGTTCATTTGCGTGATGCCCAAGTCCAGCTACTCAACTGGCCAGAACAAGGTGGTGTCTGTGTCCTACCTGGTGGGGATCCCCATGTTGAACCCCCTCATCTACAGCCTCAGGAACAATGAGATTAAGGGGCTCTGAAGAGAGCTTGCCAGAAAAAGACTTTCTTAGTGAAGCCTGTTGTTTCATAGGATTTGATATGATAATATGTCATGAAGATAATAAGAAGAGGAAATTGAGTATCTGTGGTTTAAATATATCTATTCCATGTCATTAGCCAGGGAGCAGTTTTTTAGTAAAGGTAGGGAATAAATTTTCAGATATCTAATTTTAAGTCGGAGACCTATAGTGAGTTACCTTTAGTGAAATAAGATCAAATTTTAATTATAAAAAACACATCAGTCCCATGAAAAAATACTTCATCTTCTGAAAATAGTTTTAAAGTGTTATTCATATAATCTTTCAAAAATTGTACCTCCAAACCCTTAAGCCTGTGCCCATTTTCAACTGCAGTTTATTCTGTAATGAGTGAGATCATTATACTTTGCCTCTCAGAATGTGCACATTCTGAGAGGAAATGACAAAGCAGAGTCAGAAAGCTTTTGGAGATGTTCTTGTGGGAAGCTTATATGATAAGGATGGACTTTATGGATCCATCAATTCTGGCCTATGTTCCTAGTGTCTGGCTCCATCACCATATTGAGGTTCCCCATGGAAGAACATGAGAAGTCCCTGACTGATTTGTGAATTCAGTCAGGTTCAAAGATGACTTCTCTGGGAATAAGTAGGGTCTCTAAACTCTTCAAGGACTGAGTGGAACAAACTGTTGGAGTGACTTTTTCATTGCTAGGTTTACATCCTACTCAGTAAGCTGGAAGGAACTAGATTGTCTCCCCCCTGATTTTGTAACTGTCCCTTGGAGAGGTTTAATTGACCTCCATGTACTCTTGAAAGAGCCTCTTGATGAAAGTGAAAGAGAGTGAAAAAGTTGGCTTTAAACTCAACATTCAGAAAACTAAGATCCTGGCATCTGGTCCCATCACTTCATGCAAATAGATGAGGAAACAGTGCAAACAGTGACAGACTTTATTTTGTTGGGCTCCAAAATCACTGCAGATGGTAACTGCACCATGAAATTAAAAGACGCTTGCTCCTTGGAAGAAAAGCTATGACAAATCTAGACAGGATATTAAAAAGCAGAGACATTAATGACAAAGCTATGTTTGTTTGTTTTTATTTCCTAGTCAAAGCTATGTTTTTTCCAGTAGTCATGTATGGATGTGAGAGTTGGATCATAAAGAAAGCTGAGCACCAAAGAACTGTTGCTTTTGAATTGTGGTGTTGGAGAAGACTCAAGAGTCCCTTGGACTCTCGAGATCAAACTAGTCAATCCCCAAAGGAAATCAGTCCTGAATAGTCATTGAAAGGACTCATGCTGAAGCTCCAATACTTTGGCCTCCTGATGCAAAAAACTGACTCATTAGAAAAAACCCTGATGCTGGGAAAAATTGAAGGCAGGAGGAGAAGGGGATGACGGAGGATGAGATGGTTGGATGGCATCACCGAACAATGGATATGAGTTTGAGCAAGCTCTAGGAGTTGGTGATGGATAGGGAAGCCTGGCTGTTAGGGAAGTGTTGCAGTCCATGGGGTCGCAAAGAGTCAGACACGACTGAGCAACTGAACTGAACAGAACTGATATGCTGACAACAACTGCATTTNGCTATGGTTTTTTCAGTAGTCATGTATGGATGTGAGAATTGGACTGTAAAGAAAGCTGAGCGCCAAAGAATTGATGCTTTTGAACTGTGGTGTTGGAGAAGACTCTTGAGCGTCCCTTGGACTGCAAGGAGATCCAACCAGTCCATCCTAAAGGAAATCAGCCCTGGGATTTCTTTGGAAGGACTGATGCTAAAGCTGAAATTCCAATACTTTGGCCATCTCATTCGAAGAGTTGACTCATTAGAAAAGACCCTGATGCTGGGAGGGATTAGGGGCAGGAGGAGAAGGGGACGACAAAGGATGAGATGGCTGGATGGCATCACCGACTCGATGGACATGAATTTGAGTAAACTCCGGGAGTTGGTGGTGGACAGGGAGGCCTGGCGTGCTGCAAATCATGGGGTCACAAAGAGTCAGACACGACTGAAAAACTGAACTGAACTGAACTGAAGAGTAATACAATATTTTTTATATTAAACCAGTGTTTCTCATTTTAGATTCTCTTCATTCATTTTTGAAAATCAGACACTTCCATTCTCTTCTTGAGGTCTTGCTCCTCCTGCTTGTATTACAAAGGTCCTGCTATGGCAACAGTAGCTTGATTCCTAGGGATGTGTGCGAAGCCCAGAGATTCTCTTTTAGAAATTACCATATAAGGAACAGGAGAAGAATGTCTGTGTACTGAATCCTAGCCTCCACTGGTTGGAGTTGCCCCTGGGGCCATAGCTTCTTCCGCATCTGGGATGCACTTGCTTTTGGACTGAGCAGACTGCTAATGCCTTCCTAGAAGCTCTTGGGTTTCAGAGAAGGAATGGAGCAAGCATTAAAGTGAAGCTGTTAGTCAGTAGCACTGAAAGTGGGAAACTATCAATATGAGTCAGAACCATCCAGTACAAGTTGCTTGAGTTCATCAGTTTCAGTTCTCTCATCTGATAAATGAGGATAGTAAAAGTACCTACATCATGAAATTGTCATGAGAATTAAACATGTGAAAATTGTTCATCAGTTTCAGTTCTCTCATGTGATAAATGAGGATAATAAAATTGTCATGAGAATTAAATATGTGAAAATTGTTAAGCGCAGTTCTTAGCAAAAGTGAGCCCTGAATGATTGATTGTTCTTACCATTTCATTGTTGGCAAATCCCAGTTTCTCAAAAATGAAGCCTCAGAGGCTGATATTGGAGATAACAGATTTAGGATTAGCAAGAGAATTACTTTGGGATTGAATATTAGGGTTGAAAATACCTGTATTGTACTACTATCCATCTACTCAAAAGGTACTACTCAGAAAGGGATTGCTTTAAGGTTACTGACAGTGAGAGACTATTTCTTTTCTGGAAGTCATCCCTTAACTTTGTAGTTCTCTAGAGGACTTTTGAAAAAAATTATTTATTTTTTACTTTACAATATTGTATTGGTTTTGCCATGCATCAACATGAATCTGCCATGGGTGTACACTTGTTCCCCATCCTGAACCCCCCTCCCACCTCCCTCCCCATACCATCTCTCTGGGTCATCCCAGTGCACCAGCCCCAAGCATCCTGTATC
>SJYX01016636.1:6482-18811 GCA_006410675.1 Oreotragus oreotragus
GATGGCATCACGGACTCGATGGATGTGAGTCTGAGTGAACTCCGGGAGTTGGTGATGGACAGGGAGGCCTGATGTGCTGCGATTCGTGGGGTCACAAAGAGTCAGACACGATTGAGTGACTGAACTGAACTGAACTGAACTGAACAGTTCATGGGGTTCTCAAGGCAAGAATACTGAAGTGGATTGCCATTCCATTCTCTAGTGGACCACATTTTGTCAGAATTCTCCACCATGACCCCTCCATCTTGGGTGGCCCCACACGGCATGGCTCATAGCTTTATTGACTTAGACAAGGCTGTGGTCCATGTGATCAGTTTGGTTAGTTCTCCATGACTGTGGTTTCCATTCTGTCTCTGGGCTGATGGATAAAGATAAGAGGGTTATAGATGCTTCCAGATGGAAGAGACTGAGTAGGGGGAAGCTGGGTCTTATTCTGATAGGAGGGGCCATGCTCAGTTGGTCTTTAATCCAATTTTCTATTGATTGGTGGAGCTGTGTTCCCTCTCTGTTTTTTGACCTGAGGGCAAACTATGGTGTAGTTAATGAAGATAATGGTGAAGTGATGTGAAGTGGCTCAGTCTTGTCCGACTCTTTGCAACCCTGTAGACTGTAGCCTAGCAGGCCTCTCCGTCCATGGGATTCTCCAGGCAAGAATACTGGAGTGGGTTTCCATTTCCTTCTCCAGGCAATCTTCCCGACCCAGGGATCGAACCCGAGTCTCCTGCATTGGAGGCAGAAGCTTTAACCTCTGAGCCACCAGGGGTGAAGACAATGGTGACCTCCTTCAAAAGATCTCATGCATGCACTCCTGAACTCCAGTGCCCCCGACCCTGCCAGCAGGCCACCGCCAGCTCACGCCTCTGCCAGAGACTCCTGGACACTCATGGGCAAGTCTGGGTCAGTCTCTTGTGGTATCACTGCTCCTTTCCTTTGGGTCCTGGTACGCACAAGTGTGTGTCTGTTCCCTCCAAGATTCTGTCTCCCCAGTCCTGTGTAATTTCTGGTGGCTCTATGGTGGGGTTAAGGGCAACCTCCTCCAAGAGGGTTTATGCCATACCCAGGTCTTCTGCACCCAGAGCCGCTGATGCTGCAGCAGTCCATTGCTCAGTACCTCCACAGGAGACACTCAAACACAGTTCTGTCTCAGTCTCTGTGGGATCTCTGGGTCCTGGTGCACATGAGTTTTGTTTGTTATATATTACCAGTTATAATTAAAAGTATCTCATAGAAATATGTTATATGCTTAAGGATCTCAGGGCTCATTGTGGTAAGGAAAGTACACCAAAAATAAACTTAGAACACATGAAAAATGCTATCCAAATAAAATTTTTAGAATTTTAAAGGTTCCTGGATAATTGGCACCCTCATGGCTCAGTCATTAAAGAAACTGTTTGCAATGCAGGAGACCTGGATTTGGCCCCTGTGTCAGGAAGATCCCCTGGAGAAGGAAACGGCAACCCACTCCAAAATTCTTGCTAGAGAACCCCCTGGACAGAGGATCCTGGCAGGCTACAGTCCATGGGGTCACAAGAGTCAGACACAACCTAGCGAATAAAACACCAAACTAGTGTTACTTGGACAAATGGGAAACAGTTCTGTGCGGGAAGTGTAGTTTTAAATTGAATGCTATAGGAATCACATACTTGGGAGAGGTGGAAGCTGGGTAAAGTTTTATACACAGAGCAAGCAGCATCTTTAGACGTGGGTTAAATATGAGTCATTAAGTACAGAGTATTGATTCTATCAACAATAATAAATTCTCAAGTTTTGATAGATATAGTTTGCTTACTTTTGAGGAATTTCATTTGATCTCCATTGTGTCATTCATAAAAGGTATTTTTAAGAGTGTTCCTATCATTAACTTGGAGACCACTGGGTAAAATAGAGCAGATATTTTTAAAATCTTAGGATCCAGAAAAATATTTTTTAAATCTTAGAATCCAGAACAAGAAGAAACTCTAGCATAGTTTATGGATGTAAACATATGTCAGTGTTAGTTGATTACTCATGTCTGGTTCTTTGTAAACCCATGAACTGTACCCCACCAGGCTCCTCTGTCCATGAAATTCTTCAGGCAAGGATACCAGAGTGGGTTGCCATTTCCTTCTCCAGAGTATCTTCCCTACCCAGGGACTGAACCCAGGTTTCCTGCATTTCAGGCAGATTCTTTACAGTCTGAGCCACCAAAGACAGCCAAATGGTCCTCTGTTACTTAAACACCAGGATATCTGGGCATATCTGGGCATCTCTTGCCACCATACACAAGGCTTGACATTAACAAATTCCCTGGGTTGGGAAGATCCCCTGGAGGAAGGCATGATAACCCGCTCCAGTATTCTTGCCGAGAGAATCCAATGGCCAGAGAAGCCTGGTGGGCTACAGTCTACAGGGCTGCACAGAGTCAGAGATGACTGAAGCAACTTAGCACGTGCATCTGTTGCCAATATACACAAGGCTTGGCATTAACAAAACTGTTATTTTGGTAGTTCTGTACTATTCAGTCCTATATCTGGCCTGCTGATCTATAATAATACTGTACTATTGATTTAAGCCAGGTTTTTTGGTTTAGTTCTTTGTTTTTCTGTTTCTTGTTATCTCTTGAATGTTTAGTCACTTAACTAGATCTCAACTCATTTTGACCCATGCTGAGCCACAAAAGTGGATCAACAGTTGGGTTGAAAAGCATCCAAGTCTGATGGAAACAAACAAACAAACAAACCTCTGATCAACTAAAGATTGCCATAGTTAAAGGGTTGGGGTTAGAGGTTTCTTGTATTCCATATTTACCATTCCTGATTTAAGTGAAAGGGTAAAGTAAGTAAAATTTTCATTTTACTTTATTCTCCTATTTCAATGCCACTATTATAACCTCTTCTCCCATGCCAAGAACTTATGCTATATCTAGTAATGACTTCAAATCTTTTTTAAGATATCAAAAATTTTAAAAAATGTTAGGATACCACCACCTGAAATATTTACCTTATAGAAGCCTTTAATAATTTTATGTGTTGTCTGAATAATGGGCTTTTAAAATCTCTGCACTGGTGTTCAGCATGGTGGCCCCTTCATAACATTTTCCAGTTCTTTGGCCACGTAACTGTTGGGCCGTCACTGTGCTTCCTTTGTCTTATTTTAGGATTTAGAGTTGTCTGATTTCTCACTTGGTTACTCACCATTCCCTTAACCCATTTTACTCATCCAGTTTCTAGATTTTATAAGTCTTCTCCAGCTCTTATAACTCTATTGGCTATTGTTTATATTAATTCTATATAGTAATTAGTTCAGCCCCTGGATCAACATAGGTTCCTATTCAATATTTGCTATGAAATCAGTAAGAGTTAATACTGCCAGAAGCGTAGGAGAGTTCAGATTACTATGCAAATCTGATTGTCCAAACAGGATGATACCAGCTGAAATCTGTTGCTAAATAGTTGGTATAATTAGTGTTCATTATAACACACCAAATATATTCCTTATCAGTACTCATAAGCAGATAGAAATGGTTGTAATCCAGAGTATATTATATAGTAATGTATTGTATAGTAAATCTGTTTCTATAGTTACAATGGAAGTAACTTCCTTTGCCATCAAAGCAAATACCAAAAGCACAATCCTGGATAATGAGTGCAAAATGTTTCTTATCCTTCACGTGGCCTTCATTTAATTTTCAGTTAAAAATGAACCACTAGGAATAATTATTGTGAAGATAACTGGTTAAACTATAAGTTTTTAAAATATCAACTTTTGTTAAAGAAATCTACAGAAATACCCTGTCAGAAACTATCATCTTATTGATTGAATGAAAGAATAATGCCAACATTAGAGCAGTAATAACAAAAGATAGACTCAAAATTACAGATACAAATTCAGAATATAACCTACTTTAAGTTTATTCTAGAATTTATTTTTCTTACTTTTAAGTTGACTTTTCTTTCTCCTAAAATCAGATTAAAAATAGATTTCTTCTATATATTGGCATTATTATAAACTGAAATTTTAATGCATCTTTAAATTGATAGATATTCAGAATATATATGATTTTTGCCTACCTTCACGCAAACTTAGAATTTTGTTTCTACTGAATAATGCTGTTTGGGGAACAAGACAACTTTTTCTCTTTCAGTAAAATCGTTACCTTGAGCACATTTTTGTATTTACTTTTGATTGGTTTCTCAGAACCTTTCCTGAGGTTACATTCTTACAGTTGCAAATTTGTGAAAATCTTGTTTCAAGAAACAACCAAGGATATATTGGTTTTATGATCTGGTAATAGAATGTCTAGTTTTACATGCTCAATTTTAATGAAAATGTGGTGAATGTAAAAAGCCTTTCAAACTGTCACTGTGCATGTCAAACACATGCAGTTACTGTCTGTATATTAAAATCCCTTCTAGCCTGACAGCATGCCTATATATATTTTTTTAATTAGAGAATTCACATCTCTCACTCTCTTTGTGTATCACAGAGAGAACAACGTTCTCAGTTACTAGGAGCTGTAACCAGTTATGAACACTGTCAGATCTTTTGAATTATCCAATTATAAGCAAGATGCTTGCATATGTTCCTTGCTCTCTTTCAGACTCGGTTGCGTGGTCCATAAAAAGGTAATAGGAAGGACATTATCATCCATGTACAGTGTAATTCTGAAATAGTCAGGCAATAAGTAGAAGCCACTGTAGCTTTCCTAATTGTGATTAGTGCAGAGAACATTAAAAAAAATAATAAAAGAGAACTTTTAGGGTCCCATTTCCCATGCCAGGCACACATAATTTGGGCTGAGATTACTTTACAAACAATTTTGACTTCTAATGGCAACTTTAGGACAATTCCTCCCTCCATGGGATTCTCCAGGCAAAAGTACTGGAGTGGGTTGCCATTTCCTTCTCCAGAGGATCTTCCCGACCCAGGGATCGAATCCAGGTCTCCAGCATTCCAGGCAGATGCTTTAACTTCAGAGCCACCAGGGAAGCACACACACACATATATATATATATATATATATTATATATATATATATGTGTGTGTGTGTGTATATGTGTGTCTGTGTTTGTATAAAACCTCAAGAGAAATTGATGTATAAGGTTTGCTGTTTTAGAGTTTAAGCAAATTGTTGTTGTTTAGTTGCTAAGTCGTATCTTACTCTCTTGCAACCCCATGGACTGTAGCCCACCAGGCTCCTCTGTCCATGGGATTTTGCAGGCAAGAATACTGGATTGGGTTGCCATTTCCTTCTAAAGGGGATCTTCCCCACCCAAGAATCAAACATGCATCTCCTGCATGGCAGGCAGATTCTTGATCATCTGAGCCACCAGTTAAAGCCTTCAGCTAATTAGCATTATTCATATGTTTGGGGAAGTTGTTATTGTAGGTCATTATCTAAAGAAAAAAAGACATGCTTCTCAATATTAATTTCATATTACTTAGTAGCTCCTTTAATTCTCCAGAGTAATAAAATGATTGACACTGTGAAAGTTATGATAGTGGTGCCTGCTGAAAATCTGTTCTATTACAGGAAAACAAATGGATATCTTTTGGTTGCAAAGCACAGAAATTCCAACTTGCTCAAATCTAAAGGAGATTTTTTGTTGTTGTTGTTATTTTTAATTGAATAAAATAATTTATTTTAAACAACGAAAGACTGGAAAGTATATTGACAGGTTGAATTCGTGTGCTTTTCTTCCAGAGTGCTGTTGATGTGCTCCCTGAAATCTAGATTAGCATTTTATATGAAAGTCTTAAATGTTTAGAAAATACAGAGTTTAAATAATACAGGAATTTGTTGCAGTCTGCCATGGAAAATCAGATGAATTAAATTCTAAATTTATTGTATGCAAATTAGTAAGGCAAAGAAAATGGTCATTAGAGAAAAACACACCCAAAATATTCTTCAGAAGAATAAGAATAAAGGATTGGGAAGAAAGTGAACATAAGCAGTACAAGAGTTGAAAATGAAACATATACACAGCATATAGCTTCAGCAGGGTATGGGACAGAATGAGTTGGGACAGTGTAATCGTAAAAACACATTTTCAGTCAGAGATCACAAGCCTCTGGAAATTAGAGTGATAAATAAAATAGGGTGATTTCTCAGGGTACTTCCCAGGTGGCTAAGTGGTTAATACTCCACCTGCCAATGCAAGAGATGCCTGAGACACGGGTTTTAACCCTGGTTCAGGAAGATCCCCTGGAAGAGAAAATGGCAACCTGTTCCAGTTCTCTTGCCTGGACAATCTCATGAACAGAGGAGTCTGGTGGGCCGCAGAGGAGCTAGAGGGTAGCAAAGAGATGAACACAACTGAGCCTCTGAGCATTCATACATAAAAGAGGGTACTGAGGAAGTTTTCAAAGACTGAATGAGGGCTACCTGATAACAATTTGCCTGAAACTATAGAATCACCGCCTAATTTAATGTAATCATAGTAATAGTACTGTTAGTCACTCAGCTGTGTCTGACTCTTTGCGATTTCATGGACTGTAGCCCACCATGGTCCTCTGTCAATGGGATTTATCAGGCAAGAATACTAGAGCGGGTTGCCATTCCTAATTTAATGTAGCCATAAAATGTAGTTAATGGGAGAAAAAAAAAAATGTCATCCTGGAAAAGAGAAGGGTGTGAGAAAAGTCAGTTTACATACCGATGGGGCTCTATCAGAGAGAGTTTTCTGGCTCTACTGATGAAAGAGTAGCGTAACAGGTTTCTCGGGTTGGGAAGGATCATGGCTCTCCCTTGCAAAGAGATGTGGATCAACACAACCACCTGGGCCCTCAACATTGTCACCAGAGAAAAGATTCCTCTCCCTTGGTGCCAAAGCTTGAGAAAGAATCTCCATAGGAGAGAGTCATACTGAGAAATAAAAATTTTTAAAGTTTGTTGTCTTATACAAAGGAAGTATCTCTTAAATTTATAGTGTTGCCAATGAAAGGAGTATCCATGTGAGCAACAAAAACAAAATACCAAATATTAATAATTCTGAAATATATACACTGTTAACTTATCCAAAATAAGGCATTTTTAAAAGAATATAATTGCATTGTCACTCAACAGTCATAATAATAATAGCTTTAAAAAGAAATTCATATAAAGGCAAGGAGTTAGTATTAGACTACATTTATAAGAGTATACAGTAAATATTTTGTCTTTGATTTTTATTTCAAAATTTTAAAAATATTAATGGTTTTGAGTAAATATCATAAAACAGATAATAAAATAAATACAAAATTAAATCATCTTACTCATTCCTTACAACACTTTGAGGTCAAGACTATTAACACTCAGTTATACCAACAATTTGGTGAAGAAAATGGCAACTCACTCCAGTGTTTTTGCCTAGAGAATCCTGAGGACAGAGGAGCCTGGTGGGCTGCTGTCCACAGGATCTCACAGAGTTGGCCATGACTGAAGCAACTTAGCATGCATGCATGCATTGAAGAAGGAAATGGCAACCCACTCCAGTGTTCTTACCTGGAGAATCCCAGGGATGGAGGAGCCTGTTGGGCTGCCGTCTGTGGGGTCACACACAGTCAGATACGACTAAAGCAACTTAGCAGAAGCATACCAACAATCATATGACCCCATAAACTGTAGCCCTCCGGGCTCCTCTGTCCATGTGGATTCTCCAGGCAATAATACTGGAATGGGTTGCCATGCCCTCCTTCTGGGCATCTTCCCAACCCAGGGTTCAAATCCAGGTCTCCTGTATTGCAGCCAGATTCTTTACCATCTGAATAACCAGGGAAGCCCAAGGACAGTCATAGTACCTCCTATTTGATTCCCGAGATTGATCATTTGAATTTGTTGGGGCTTCCCTGGTGGCTCAGAGGTTAAAGCGTCTGCCTCCAATGCGGGAGACCCGGGTTCGATCCCTGGGTCGGGAAGATCCCCTGGAGAAGGAAATGGCAATCCACTCCAGTATTCTTGCCTGGAGAATCCTGTGGACAGAGAAGCCTAGTAGGTTACAGTCCACGGGGTCACAAAGAGTCGGACACGACTGAGCGACTTCACCTTCACCTTCTCTTTTTATTTGTTAGTCTAACTAAACTTTTTTTCAGCTCTATTGTTCCTATTTAAAGGTCAATTTTAGATTTCATCAATATTCTCTATTNTTTTTTTTTCTTTTGGATTATGTCTTCCATCATCCTTATAAAACAGGGATAAAAATGAGAATTCAAAATATATGATTGAGTGTTTGCCAACTGACAATCATCTGCCCAATGATTCTGTTTTGACAGTAACCAAGGAAACCAGAGAACAAAGGTAAACAATTATGTAAAGAAAGGAAATTTCATCATTGTGGGGAAAATATCAACTAGTTTTGATTCCTTTCACTTTCTTCACTAAAGAAAGATTGTCTTCAGTGCTCTCTCTGATTGTCAATAATATTGAGCACTAAAATTCTCTGTTATTATTGACATTCTCAAGAGGATTGACCTGTATGTGGGTAAAACAGATATGCTTTTATAAGACAAACTTGTAGAAATATAACACTTAGTAAAGTACTGAAAAAAAAGATAATTGTGCCATCATTTTGTGAACAGATAAAATAAAAATCTTATCAAATATACTGTAGTATATAAAGCTTTATTCTACCTTGACTGTCTCTTTTTAGTGCCATTTCTCCACTTGGATCCACCATATGAAGCATAAAGTTCCAGCACAGATTGCTACCAATTATTCTAAGAACTTGGTCCATGCTTAATGATATCACTTCACCTATTATTCTTATGTGTGTGTGTTGAGTCCCTTCAATCATGTCTGACTATTTGTGACCTTATGGACTGTAGCTCATTGGACTCCTCTGTTAATGGGATTCTCCAGGCAAGAATACTGGAATGGGTTGCCATTCCCTCCTTCAGGGGAACTTTCTAACCCAGGGAGCAAACCCTCGCCTGTCTCCCATATTGGTAGGCAGGTTCTTTACCATTAGTGTCATCTGAAACAAATTTTTTCAAAAGTGCTCAAGAAAGTAATTATCTACACGATGAAGGAAGGACAGAGTTGAAAACAATAATGGTCTAAAGATAAAGCAAATATTTTCATATTTGAAAAACAGACATTTAACAAGTCACATTCTTATATAAACATTCAAATTAAATCATGAAGGGATGGCTAAGATAGTTAATATTTGTTTTTTTTTTTTTAATCTGGAGGAACAGAGCAAAAAATCACATGTTAATCAAAGACAATGTATTTGCATAATTCTTCATGATAACAAATAGGTATCAAAAATATGAATAGTATTGGATTGCAGAAAAAGATTTGAGGAGGTTATTCTGAATGGATTGTGAAGACACAATAGAAAATGTAAGATCTGATAAAACAGAAGTATTGTAATAAACAGAAATGAGAAAATTATTATAGGAAGCAGAAGTGCACTGGTAAAATAGAGGTGGTTTGAGAACAGTGTATAGATTGGTTTGACCAAGTGTAGGCTTTGCTTCCAACCAACATACAAATATAACTCTGTGAGGTCAGGACAGGCCTCCAATGGTAGCTGACTAGATTTTCTAAGATGTCAAGAAGAGCCTCTTACAACTAAACCAGTTAATGTAATCAGATTTGTCCTATAGCCGTTCACAGGTTAGATTTGGGCAGCTTGGAGATGACAGGACTGGTGGATATTTTACAGAAAGATACCATTGCCTTTTAAAATTAACTGCATAGGTAACCAAGGACATATAGAGAGAGTTGTCAGTGAAAGCTACATACTTGAAGGAACAAAAGGAGCAAAAGGAAGATACTAATATTTTAAGTAAAATGTGTTTGCACAATGGATTTAATCTTGGTTATCAACTTAACTAAAACAATTCTATGAAAGGGAAAAGTATATTTTAAACATTTAGAAAAGACAATATATTCCACATGCCTGGTTTTCAACTCTAACCACACCATTTCCTAGAATTTGAATTTGGGTAAATGAACTAGTCTCTCATTTCCTTATTGCTAAAACAATATAGCAATAATAATGCCTACTTCAAAGGGTTTTTGCAAAAATTGAATGAAAAAATTCATATAAATTGTATAGACTGGTGTCTTGAATATAAAAAAGTACTCAGGAACCTGGCTTATATATTTATGATTATTAGTAAAACTCATTGCATGTAGAAATCAGAATTTGTTTTTGGAATTTTCAACTTCAGTATTTTTCGACACAAAAACTGAGGTTTACTTAGGTAGTAAGTATATTTTGCTAAAGCATTTTCAATTGTATTTTTCTAACCACATTACATTGCATGGTGTCAAAACAGTCATTTTTAAAACTGTAAAACAGAGGAGCTGGCCTTGCAATCAAAGAAAAACATTTGCCATGCTAGTTATATCTCTTTTATTTAATATCCTGTAAGGCACATACACATAGACTTTATTTAAAGTTAACTGAAAATTTTAACATTCAGTATTGATTATTTTAGTATATTGAGTTTGACATCCCACTGAAATGGTGAGGTTCTTGAATTAAACTTTTCATTAAATTATAAGCCTCTTTTGGGCTCATTGTGCTAGAAAAGGTTTGTTAAATAAATATGCCTTTTAGAAGGGGAGAAAAAATAAGCATTTGAGGGAAAAACAATTAGTCAACTATATTAGTAGTGCAAAGTTTTGATAGGAAATTAGTTGTAGAGAGATGAATAAGACAAAATGGGTGAACAGATTTAACTATCACCTAGAAGGTAAACAGATGATTATGATCTGGTGACTGCTTCAGTATGGAGGCATGAAAGAAACAAAAGTCTAAGTGCCTCAGAGGTGTGATGGGGGCTGACTCCCAGGCATATCCTTGAATGCCTTAGTCCTTTGGCACTGAGACACTCACAGTCATGTGGTAGAGCTGAGTATGTGCGTACTTAAGAGAGCCAGCTCAGGATGGTGCTGGCATAGCTGCCATCTAACTGGTGTGGCTTTAGCAGTTTTTAAATATTGGAAAATCTCTTTCCTGAATGCAGGTACTTCCTTGAGTCCTGTGAGACACAGTACCACCCTTGCCTTTGCCCACAGGACTCTGCTTCTGCACTGCATGCAGAACCAATTCTGATAGTGCCTGTTCTGATAATTTGATCTCATCATATATTTTTTCTCCAAGTTTACTGAGGTATCATTGACAAATAAACACTGTATGTATTTAAGATGGCTTGACATACAGTTGACTGTTGAACAACACAGTTTTATGTGTTGGGTCCACTTACAGGAGGATCTTTTAAAATAAATACATACACAGCCCACAGAACCAGTATTGATTGAATCTGATGATGTGAAACTGTAGATATGGTAGTCTGACTAAAATTACACATAGATTTTCAACTATGTGGAGTCTGCTCCGAACCCTGAGTTGTTCAAGAGTCAACTGTGTGTGTGTACATATATATGCATGTATATAAATGATTACCACAATCAAATTAATTCATACATACATTTCCTCATACACTTACCTTTATGCTTCTGTGTGTGTTTGTGTGTGTGTATGTAGTCCCATCACATTCTGAGCATCATTCTTGCCAAGGTTTGTAGAATCTTGTTTTTACATAACAACTCATCCCATTTCAAAGTCCATTTTTAACTTAGTTTACCATTCTTTTTTATCAGTGTCTACTTATTGGTATTAAGGGCCAGTGTCTTGCAGGTTCTGGGCCTCATGTTGGCCTAGGCTTAGTTTAGCTGACATTGTCTTTATACTTTACACATCATAAGTTCTGATTTTTTTGTATCCACAGCTAGTGAAATAATAAGATAGTCTAACTTTAAATTTGTGAAAATGCCAGACATAAAAACAATAAAAATTTTACAAAGAGCAAGGCACACATAAGGTGATATTGTGGCATTTCAAACTTATTGGAAATCTACATATATGATCTGATTACATCTCAAAATAGTAACAAACTAATATATGAGTGAATATTTTTTAAAAATACCTGGTTATCTATGTAAATAAAGGTTGACTCAGGGGTTGAGGGCATTTAATGTTTCCCTGAGATACACCTTTATGAATCTCAGGGGCTACAAACTGCTGTGAATTAATAAACAACAGTCCGGCTCTAGATGAGTCAAGCTAATTATGTCAAATCAATATGATGCATTCTCCATCAATAGGAGCATTTGTGACAGCATTCTGAATATCTCTTGTTATCAACTGGGACCTTAGGCTTTCTACAATTTAGGTTGTCTCTAAAATATTTTCATTTCCACGATATTTTCCCAAGCTAGTTTGGATTTCCTATTATAAACTGGGCAGGGAGACATTATTAGGCAATATTTCTTCACAGAAAGTTCTTACAGCTTCTCAGTTGTGTCTACAAAGTAGATCTCTTTTAATCTGTGTTCATCCCTGTAATACTGAAAA
>SJYX01016637.1:12455-30561 GCA_006410675.1 Oreotragus oreotragus
AAAAAAAAAAACACTACCAACAATAAAATTGAAGAAAAAAGAAATGCAGAGGGACACTGGAAATTTTTAGAAGTAGATATATTTTTTACCTTGGTTATGGGAATGGTAACACAAGTGCATACATATATTCAAACTTGGCAAATTATATATTAATCATAATTTTTGTATACCAAGTATATCTCAATAAATCTTGGAAAAATCAGGTTCGATTGTTTTTTGGGGGCCTTAGCATGTAAGTCAATGGGTGAATTCATCTCTGCCTCTGAGGCCCACAGTTTCCTGGCTTTAATCTGTCCATGTGGTCTCTGAAACACCTCAGCATAATATTCATATGACACGAATTTCCATGATGGTATGAACTTTTTTCTAGGTTAAAATTAAAATTGAAATTCATATCCAAAAAAAATCACTTATAAACCAAAGTACAATTTGAATTTAAAATTAGCTCAGTATAGCTTTGATTTTTAAATTAGTTTATAAATCTGAAATATTAATGTTTTTAGGAAATGTCTTTGAATTCTTAACCACTATATAGGTGAATATACATATACATATTGACAATTATATAGATGGGGAAACAGTGGAAACAGTGGCTGACTTTATTTTTGGGGGCTTGAAAATCACTGCAGATGGTGACTGCAGCCACAAAATTAAAAGACTCTTACTCCTTGGAAGGAAAGTTATGACCAACCTAGACAGCATATTAAAAAGCAGAGACATCACTTTGTCAACAAAGGTCTGTCTAGTCAAGGCTATGGTTTTTCCTGTGGTCATGTATGAATGTGAGAGTTGGACTGTAAAGAAAGCTGAGCACTGAAGAATTGATGCTTTTGAACTGTGGTGTTGGAGAAGACTCTAGAGAGTCCCTTGGACTGCAAGGAGATCCAACCAGTCCATCCTAAAGGAGATCAGTTCTGGGTATTCATTGGAAAGACTGAGACTGAAGCTGAAAGTCCGATACTTTGGCCACCTGATGCAAAGAGCTGACTCATTGGAAAAGACCCTGATCTTGGGAAAGGTTGAGGGCAGGAGGTGAAGGGGACGACAGAGTGTGAGATGGTTGGATGGCATCACTGACTCAATGAACATGGGTTTGGGTAGACTCTGGGAGTTTGTGATGGACAGGGAGGCCTGGCATGCTGCAGTTCATGGGGTTGCAAAGAGTCAGACATGACTGAGTGACTGAACTGATACACCCATGGATAAGATATCACATTGAAGCCAATCCCCACTACCCCACTTCAAAAAGAACACCCACTATATCACTGAATTTTCTCAAGTAAATCTTTAAGCAATAGTAACCCAGGCATCACTGTCATTACTAAGGAGTGGGAGTAATGACAGTTGCTTTTGTGTTTTTTGGTTACAGCTGGGTTAGCACAAAGAAGTTTCAAGTTTCACTCCAGCAAAGGGACATCTTATTGAAGACTTGTCAGTTTTACTCCTCTTCACCAGGACACAGTTTATCGATTCAAATTGGAAACTGTTTCCTCCTTGATTTTTCAAAGCATCAGAATATACTTTAATTTCAAACTTTGTTCATTTGGCAAATTATATTACAATTCATATATCAAACAGGCCCAAGTCTTAAGACTTTTAGCTCATTCCACAAGCTAATTTGGAAAGTCTCTAATTGCCAAACATTTCCTAAATATTTTCAGTCTTCAGCAAAAAAAATGGAGAGAGAGCGAGGGTTAAACAGCTGAATCAAATTTCTGATGAATTGGTTTCAAGTGTGTGTTGGGAGGTAAGAAAATTACCATTCAGTTGTAGATGAAGGTCAAGTCTAGAAAGTCTCCTAGAAAAGAGATGATAATCTGAGGCATTGGGGAAGCTCAGGTATAATTACTATGATTCCTATTTATCCAGTTTTTACAATGGACCAGGCACTGTGCTTCACAGTCATTACAGAACTTAATCTCCACAATAGCCTAGCAACTCAACTGTGTGTTTCATCTTCATTTACAAAGAGGAAGCTGAGGCTTAGAGATATTAGACATAGATCCACAGCCTCTGATGAAAACCTTTTGGAATCCAGAATTTTTTTTATTAATTGTTGTTTTAGAGATAAAGTGATACATGAACCACAAATTGCATAACTCCACAATAGAATGTATTAATAGGGTTATATACAAAAACATAGACTTTTCACACTAGGTGGGGTAAAGAAAGATTATAAATAGCTCATGTCAGCTCAGGACAGGTGGCAATGTCCTCAGAGTTATAAATATAATGAGGATTTTAGACCTTTGTGGATTTAGGAATTGCAGGCTTATCCAATGCTGAAAGTTACATGACTAGTCATTGATAGAATTGAGTCTTAAACAGGATGATTTCTAAATGTGTGCATTTGTCCCTACGCCACTTGTAGTGGAAGAGGAATCCAAGGATGAGAGTGGTTAAGTAATCCTCACAGCTCTCATTATATAAGTAATTGGTGCAGGAGTTGAAATTCAAACCCATATTTGTCTGATTCCAAATGAATTCTACTTTCAGACTCTTAGGTCATTTACTTTGTATGTTAGTTGATATCTTGCTGTGATTCTGCTAAAGTTCTTTCATATCATGGTTGACTATCTGTAAAGTAAGCATTATTATTCATAGGAAATTTGGAAAATTCAGCAGAGGCCACAGGATGGAAAAGGTTAGTTTTCATTCCAATCCCAAAAGAAAGGAAATGCCAAGGAATGCTCAAACCACCGCACAATTGCGCTCATCTCACACGCTAAGAATTTTACATGCTCATCACTTTACTAAGTAATGCTTAAAATTCTCCAAGCCAGGCTTCAGCAGTATGTCGACCTTGAACTTCCAGATGTTCAAGCTGGTTTTAGAAAAGGCAGACGAACCAAAGATCAAATTGCCAACATCTGCTGGATCATGGAAAAAGCAAGAGAGTTCCAGAAAAACATCTATTTCTGCTTTATTGACTTTGCCAAAGCCTTTGACTGTGTGGGTCACAATAAACTGTGGAAAATTCTGAAAGAGATGGGAATACCTGACCTGCCTTCTGAGAAAGCTATATGCAGGTCAAGAAGCAGCAGTTAGAACTGGACATGGAACAACTGACTGGTTCCAGATAGGAAAAGGAGTATATATTGTCACTTTGCTTACTTAACTTATATGAGAGTACATCATGAGACACGCTGGGCTGGAATCAAGATTGATGGGAGAAATATCAATAACCTCAGATATGCAGATAACACCACCCTTATGGCAGAAAGTGAAGAGGTGCAAAAGAGCCTCTTGATGAAAGTGAAAGAGGAGAGTGAGAAAGTTGGCTTAAAGCTCAACATTCAGAAAACGAAGACCGTGGCATCCGGTCCCATCACTTCATGGGAAGTAGATAGGGAAACAGTGGAAGCAGTGTCAGACTATTTTTTTGGGCTCCAAAATCACTGCAGATGGTGATTGCAGCCATAAAATTAAAAGATACTTACTCCTTGGAAGGAAAGTTATGACCAACCTTGATAGCATATTAAAAAGCAGAGATATTACTTTGCCAACAAAGGTCTGCATAGTTAAGGCTATGGCTTTGCCAGTGGTCATGTATGGACGTGAGAGTTGGACTGTGAAGAAAGCTGAGTGCTGAAGAATTGATGCTTTTGAACTGTGGTGTTGGAGAAGACTCTTGAGAGTCCCTTGGACTGCAAGGAGATCCAACCAGTCCATTCTAAAGGAGATCAGTCCTGGGTGTTCTTTGGAGGCCTGATGCTAAAGCTGAAACTCCAGTACTTTGGCCACCTCATGCGAAGAGTTGACACATTGGAAAAGACCCTGATGCTGGGAGGGATTGGGGGCAGGAGGAGAAGGGGACNGGATTTCTTTGGAAGGAATGATGCTAAAACTGAAACTTCAGTACTTTGGCCACCTCATGTGAAGAGTTGACTCATTGGAAAAGACTCTGATGCTGGGAGGGATTGGGGGCAGGAGGAGAAGGGGACGACAGAGGATGAGATGGCTGGATGGCATCACCGACTTGATGGAAGTGAGTCTGAGTGAACTCCGGGAGTTGGTGATGGACAGGGAGGCCTGGTGTGCTGTTATTCATGGGGTCGCAAAGAGTCGGACACGACTAGGCGACTGAACTGAACTGAACTGATTCATAGGACTGGGCTTCCCAGGTTGTGCAGTGGTAAAGAACCTGCTTGCCAAAGAGGGAGACTCAAGAGACCTGAGGTCTGGAAGAGTCCCTGGAGGAGGGAATGGCAACCCACTCCAGTATTATTTAATGAAAAATTCTGCAGACAGCAGAGCCTGGTGGGCTACAGTCCATGGAGTTACAAAGAGTTGGGCATGACTGAGCAAATGAGCACACATTTGTGGGACTATTCTGCCCTCAGATTTCCTCAGGACAATACACAGCATGCATTACTGCTAACTCAACTAGAATGCTATGCTATTACAGAGATATGATTTCTACACAGATTTTTACAAAGAACAGTTTTCATAAAAAATTATAACTGTATTTTTATAAAGAAAGGAGCAAAAATGAAAATTGCATTACATATGTCGATATTTTAACACATAAGTTACCTTCACTCACTTAATTTTGTTATGTACAAGTATCTCATTATTTTATTAAGCATTTTCCCTCTAAAGTAAACCAATAAAATGTCTGAATTAGTTGCAAGTACCATCCTAAAAGCCAATAAGTAACAAGTTTGAAAAAAAGTTATTTTAACATGACTAAAAAATTATTTGCCATACCACATATTTTAGGGGAAGAAAATTGAGATAGAGTAAAATTCAGATAATGTATTATTTCTGGTTCAAAAGCTTATTTGTCGTGGGACTTTGGGAAATTTTTATATTCTCTATTTTAGTTTTCTTGTCTGTGTTAAAACTATCTGCAAAAACTATAGGTGTATGAGTTGAAAGTATATGCACAAGCTTAAAATGATTCAAAAGCATCAATTCTTTGGTGCTCAGCTTTCTTCACAGTCCAACTCTCACATCCATACGTGACCACTGGAAAAACCATAGCTTTGACTAGATGGACCTTAGTCAGCCAAGTAGATACATATATCCCTTCCCTGTGGAGCCTCCCTCCCACCTCCCCTCAGAGCACTAGGCTGAGCTCATTTTGCTATAAGAGAACTGTCCACTAGCTATTTGTTTTACATGTGGTAATGTATATGTTTCAATGTTACTCTCTCAATTCATCCCACCCTCTCTTTCCCCTGTTGTGACTACAAGTATGTTCTCTATATCTGTGTCTGTATTCTTGCCCTGCAAACAGGTTTATCAGTATTATTCTTAAAAATTTAAGACAAGATAATTTAAGCTCATAGTTGCTAATGAGATATATTCACAAAGAAAGAATTTTCTTTAATTTGCTTGGCTTATTTATACAAAATATAGAATAGTAAGGGCAACTTTGTTATGATAAGTTTCAAGTTGGCATTCTGTCTTAAGTTTAACATAAATATTTTAAACAAGAGTAAGAAAGAGTTTGGATATCTACTTTTATTGGAACATACTCTCACAAATTTTCCATTTAAGCCAAGATTTTTGGCTTAAAAAAATACCAAAGATTTTTATAACTCCCAAAGATCCTAGCAATAATATGCATATTTACAGATAAAATGGCCCCAGTCTTTATTCTTTGAAAAACTGTATCCATGCTGCAGTTTTGAAGGAAACTCCTTTTGTGGAAGACCTAAAAAATGATGTTATATTTTCTTATTGATAAAGAAAGAAATTTAACAGGACATCTCTTATGGGTAATGCCTGGGACTGCTGCATTGATTACATGAAATTTTCACAGTACATATGGATGGGTATTATTAGTCCGACTGTACATAGAGGCTCAGAGACATGAAGTGCCTTCATGATGACGCCACAGTCAGACAGAAAAGACGAGACTCCCACCCTGACACACCAGGCCCATGGCCCAGTTTCTTTGTGATCTGCCACAGCTTACCTTTCTGTGCCTTCTGCCTTCAAAGATGTCAAATATTTAGGGCTATTCCTATCTTCCAAGAGTCTTAATGATTTAAATGCTTTATCTGTGCAGATTTTATAGGATATGTGAACCTTATATAAGAGACATTTCATACTACCCAGCTATAAAAAAAGAGTGATATTTTGCCACTTACAGCATCATTAATGGACTATGAGGTCATAGTATCACTTTTCTGAGGAGTCTAAAAAATACAACTAATCCTTGAATATAACCAAAAAGAAGCAGGCTCAAAAATATAAAGAACAAACCAGCAATTACCAGTGGTGAGGGGCTGTATGGACATTAGGGAGCAGGGGCTACAAACTGTTGGATTGTCAATATACTGAAGGACATACTGTGCAATATGGGGAATATAGTCAATATGCTGTAATAACTGTAAGTGGAAAGTAATCTTTAAAATTGTATAAAAATAAAAATATATATGAAAAAGAGATTCCATAAAAACACATAGTTCTTACTTGCCAGAAAAATCATGGGAACTATCTGCCTAACAATTAATGGAGAAATTTGGGGGAAATGAGCTAACCAAATGAAAATTAAAACTGCAAACGTGTTTTTTAATCATCTTAATTCCTTTCATCTTCCCTTCTGTGGTTGGATAAAAGTAAATATAATTTCCGAGTAATATGTTAAAGGAGAATGCACACTATTCACTATTTACCAGACTAAAGTAGTAAACACTATCTCTATGGGTGGTCAGAAATTACTTATTTCACAGCAACCATACTGTACTCAGAGTTGCCTCATTTCTACTAAATGACCAATGAAATGGGACTTCTAAAAGGAATGTCTGGAACTTGAGCAGTAACAAAATAAAACTAAGGGGATGTCAGTGGGACCAGATGTTTGTAATTACATGTAACTGCTGTGAAGGCATTGAAAACTGGCTGAGAAAAGGGAATAAAACCTGAGGCTGATCAATAAGCAGATTATTTCTCATATAGTCCCATAGACTTGCCAGCAGATAATTACCATGAATTACACTGATCTCCAAAAACGTACATAGACCACATAAGATGAGTGAAGTTAAATACCTTAGTATGATTTTTAGAAATATCTTGTGGTTCAACCAAAACTCTTTATTTTAATTCAATTTCCCCTTGTTGACTGGATGCCCTAACCAAAAAGCCCTTAATGATACTATTAATAATAATAATAATTTATTAATACTATTGTATACTTGATTTTAATATAATTTTACAAATAAATATTTATCAGATATTTACTATATTTGTCAGGATGTGTTCAAAGAGGCAAAAGTTTATTTAATTCTGACAACAGTCCTTTGAATTAAGTAGTGTTATCTCCACTTACAGATGAGAACACTGAATTGCAGGGATTTTAAGTGATTTGCCCCAAATCACACTACTAGGAAGTAACAGACTCGTGTCTGAAACCAGCAGTCTCGTTTCCAAGTGCAGCCTCAGGGATCATACTACTCAGCCTCCAAGGGATGCGCAGAGCAGTTCCTGGGTCTCAGGCACTGGTCATACTGTGTCTACGTCACTTCACTTAACCTGCCCAGCAGGCAAGCTCCCAGTAGCTATGATGCTCTATATCTTATGAATGAAGAAACTAAGGTTCCGAGGACTTAAATAACCTAGTCAAGGCCCACAGGTACCAAGTGGTGAAAACAGACTATGACTCAGGACTTTCTAATCCCAAACCTCTTCCCTGTCTACTGTTCCATGCTTTGGCTTTGGCTGTTCACTTTCTAGGTGGTATTACATTAGTTGCATGATGTCAAATGCCAGAACATTTTGGAAATAGTCATAAGATGAAAAACAAGGTCAGACATGTCTTTAATAATTAGAACTCAGTCAAACTATGTCCATTACACTACTCTTCACTGTGGTACCCGTCAGCTCTGGTTGCTCTCCTGTTTTATTTGTATCATGTTTTAGAGGCACATCATTTTTCCCTGTAAAGTGTGTCCCCACTAGTGTATCTTTTTACTCTTTAAAAGGCACTAGTTCTATAGAATTGTAAGCCACATTTCAGGATCTTTTTCTTCAAGAATTTGTCTGTGTCCAACAGGATAGTACCCAAATAGTATATACACTCAGATGAATTTAAAATAAAATTTACATATCAATGAGGACTTGGTGGCATTTCTGTCAAGAATTCACCTACATTTTGAAACCAATTGGGAAGGTACCTACAATGAAATTATTACTCATATACTTTAGTTTTTCTATATTGCTTAATTTACTGATATTTCAATTGTTATTTCATTGTTGTTTGGTCACTAAGTCATGTCTGACTATTTTGCAACCCCATGGACTATATCCCACCAGGCTCCTCTGTCCACTGGATTTTCCAGGCAAGAATACTGGAGTGAGTTGTCATGTCCTTCTTCAGGGTATTTTCTTGATCCACAAATTGAGCCACTGAGAAAGTCCCTCTTATTTCATTTAGTTCAGTCGCTCAGTCGCGTTTGACTCTTCGTGACCCCATGACTGCAGCACGCCAGGCCTCCCTGTCCATCACCAACTCCCGGAGATTACCCAAGCTCATGTCCATAGAGTCAGTGATGCTATCCAACCATCTCATTCTCTGTCATCCCCTTCTCCTCCTAACCTCAATCTTTCCCAGCATTAGGATATTTTCAAATGAGTCAGCTCTTCGTATCAGGTGGGCAAACTTTTGGAGTTTCACTATTATGTTTTAATTTGCTTCCAGTTAAAGTGAAAGATAATAAAAGATTCTCTTTCTTGTTGATCTTATGGGATTTTGTAAGATATCCTTTGTCCATGTTTCACAAATCCTAATAGATGTGAAGAATGCATGTCATAATATTTGTTTTTAGATCATCGTGAATTAATATTTTCTTTTGGCTACAAGTACGTTATTCCCATATTGCTCTGGTTCAAAGTGAAAGAAAGTGAAATGGCTCAGTCGTGTCCAACTCTTTGTGACCCCATGGACTGTAGCCTACCAGGTTCCTTCCTCCATGGGATTCTCCAGGCAAGAATACTGGAGTGGGTTGCCATTTCCTACTCCAAAGGATCTTTGTGACTCAGGGATCAACCTGGGTCTCCTGCATTGCAGGCAGATGCTTTAACTTCTGAGCCATCAGGGAAGCCTGGTTATCTGTCCTCAACTCATCCTTCAATCNGTAGCCTACCAGGTTCCTTCCTCCATGGGATTCTCCAGGCAAGAATACTGGAGTGGGTTGCCATTTCCTACTCCAAAGGATCTTTGTGACTCAGGGATCAACCTGGGTCTCCTGCATTGCAGGCAGATGCTTTAACTTCTGAGCCATCAGGGAAGCCTGGTTATCTGTCCTCAACTCATCCTTCAATCACTCCCTTTTTCAAACCCTTCTACGTCACCTTCTGGAACTTCCACTCAAAAACCTGCAAAGCTCCCCTGTCCTTTCCATATTTTAATTGAATTTTGGTTTGCCTCTGAAGACACCACTTCTTCAATGTTCAGTATTTTCTCACCATCCTGTGAACTTCATGGTCAAGAAGAGAAATTAGCATTCTCCTTACTTTCACTTAGAGCTCTCATGTGGTCACTTGTCTTTTTGAAACACATGCCATCACGCTTTTCAGTTTCCTACTCTTGGTGTCTTCAGACATCCTGCTCACACTTCTCCTTTCATCAAAGACTCTGGCACCAGGCTCACAGTCTACTCTCCTTGCCCAGAGCCTGCTATTCATCTGCCTGGTGACAACATTCACGCTAATGAAGCATCATCACTGTCACCACCTTGCCCCAATGCTCTTCTCTATCTTGGCACTTCAGTCATCATCCCAGAGTAGCAGTTGGGGATTACCTTGAACAAATGCACTTAAAAATTCACCTTTATTATTCAATTACACCCACTACAATTATTTTAAACTACCCTTGGACTTCCCAGTCCTTTGTTTTCTTTATGTTTCTTACTTGTCTCATTATCAAGTTGATATTCTATAGTTTTTTTTTTAATTTTAATAATATACTTTCTAGTGTCACAGCTTCTCGTTTTTTAAATTGCATTTTGATAGTGGAACCACTGGCTGTAGTGAAACCCCTGAACACATGAACTCTGTGGCTTCCCAAGAGAAGCAGAATACTACTTGTGAGAGTTTCACAGCAGGTCACATTTGAGCTACCATAAGTTAATGATTACAAAACTACAAAATGCCCTGAAACACCTTATGGAAACACCACTCTGTGTCTCTGAAAGCCTCCTCTCCAATTCAGCACAACCATTTCAAAATTTTTTGAGTCTCATTAAACCCTTGATAACTTTCTACCTCCCTGAATTGGCACAAGTCTATTCAATCAAAGAATATATATTTAAACAATATTTTAAAAAAACATAAAAATACCCCTATATTCCCCTCCAGTTAATGCCTTCTTTGCTTCACAGCCAAATTCCCCATAGGAGTTATCTCTACTCAGTGTGTCCACGTTCTCACCTGCACTTACTCTCCAGGCTATATCAGAAAGCTCTTGGTAGGGCAATGCTGGTATTTATATCATCACTTGCAGTAGCTATTTTTCACTCTTCTAATCTGCCCTCTCAGCAACCTTCTAAAATGCTGACCTCAGTGTTTTGTTTTGTTTTTTTTAGCCTTAGCTTGTGGGATCCTAGTTCCGTGATCAGGGGTAGAACCGGGGTCCCTTGCAGTAGAAGTATGGAGTCCTAACCACTGGACTACTAGGGAAGTCCCTTGTGGTCTTGTTGAAGTGTTCTCTTCTATAAACCTCACATCACTACCTTCTCCTGTTTGTTACAACTCTACAGTTGTCCCCTCTGTCTCCTTTGAGGTCATCCTTCTCAATCTGGCCATTTACATTAGAACTTCACTGCTTTTTTAGACTCATTTTCTCATTTTTGTCCTTTCTCATTGGAAAAGTCATTCATGGGCTCTTGCAGACAATTTCCTCATTGTTGGGCACAATTTCCTCCCTCCTTTGTTTAAAGAACTTCAACCTTTTGGCTCTCAACACAAATCACTTCTTCAAGACAGTCTCATTTTCTAATTATGTGAACATTTACCACTCCTCTCTAGTATTCATTGCAATCTCAATTTTACATTTTATGTGTTTTTGGCTATTTAATTAATGGCTATTTCTCTAACTAGACCATGAGGTCAGGGACCATGCATTGTCAATGCTCAGTATTGGAGTTGGCAACAGTAGGCAATGAATGAATATTTGGATAACAATATTAAATATAAATAATTTCAATTTTCCAGACTGATAAATTTGTGGCAAATTAAATCACTGACACTATGAAGTAAATAAAAAATACTTGGGGACAAAAATTAAAAGCTTGAAAGAAAGTAAACATAAATTAATCATGCAGATTTTGTTAGCAGGGTTAACAAAATGACTGTGTTAATGAGTTTTTAAGTTCTCCCTAATTTTTCATCTCTTTCTTAATTCAACTGAGTAATGACTAGTTCCACAAATCAAGGAAAAACTGTCCTTTGTGGAACAAAATACTATGAAAATAGAAAATTGCAGCATCAAATTTTAAATCTTTCATTTACTGCCACGGCCCCAGAGAAAGTATTCAGTTGCAATCTTGTTGCAGTAAAGCATCATCTGTGGCTTTATTGTCACAAAACAGAAGATCCTTTGGCAAAAGAAAGCACAGAACAAATTTTCTTCTATAACTTCATCTATTCATGTAGCCATTGGCAACAGACATGCCAGGAAAGTAGTCAAGTTATGAGACAATGTCATTAGATAATTGCATTATTTTTATGCTGTGCAAAGACTGAATTAATTTTCATTTATCCTGATTTTTAAAAATCATGTTCTTAGCTTTGGATTTCTTCACAGAGATCTTTTGTTAAGTTAGATAATTTCTAAGTTAGGAATCTAAAAGAATATGTAACTATAGAGACAAAAGATTGCATTTCTTTTCATGAACATCCATTCCATGCACACATCACATGATCATTTTTCACAAAGGAGGCTCACTCCTTCTTACAGGGCTTCTGGTCTGAAAGTAACCTGATCCATAACTATTTATACCTACTGCAACATGCATACACAACTGGACAAATATAACAGTAATTATTAAAAAACACTGCCATCTATTTATTTGTTGATTATTTGAGTAGTAGGCAAAAAAAGAGAACAAATGCTAGATTTTAAGCCAGTTATTTGAGGTGTGGAGATCACAGATGTCATTGAAAATAGGATGAATGTGTGACCACATGAATTGCAGCACGCCAGGTTGGTGATGGACAGGGAGGCCTGGCGTGCTGCAATTCTTGGGGTCACAAAGAGTTGGACATGACTGAGCGACTGAACTGAACTGAACTGAACTGAAAGGACAGTAGAAGATCATAAGTAGTTATAGTCTTAGAGTCCACAGTTTTTAACAGTGTTTTTACAGTCAGATTCATGAATGAAATTCAGGGCACTACACATCTCCTGATGTTTTGTGTAAACTTGTACAGGAAGTGTACATTTCCAGAAGNGGCGTGCTGCAATTCTTGGGGTCACAAAGAGTTGGACATGACTGAGCGACTGAACTGAACTGAACTGAACTGAAAGGACAGTAGAAGATCATAAGTAGTTATAGTCTTAGAGTCCACAGTTTTTAACAGTGTTTTTACAGTCAGATTCATGAATGAAATTCAGGGCACTACACATCTCCTGATGTTTTGTGTAAACTTGTACAGGAAGTGTACATTTCCAGAAGTAATCACACATTCATCCTATTTTCAATGACATCTGTGACCTCCACACAGCTGTTAAATCTACTGGGCTTCCAACACAAATAGTCTCACTTTATTTTCATTAGTCTTATGCTATCTGTCTTTATATCACCTACAAAAGTGACAGAATTATAGACCCCTAAAATTCAGAGGAATAAGGGAATGAATGAAAAATTCCCTTCACATATTCACATTCACTTAGACCTCCAAAGTGGTATGATGTCTCAAGTTTGTGTCAAAAAAAAAAAAAAAATTACTGCTTTTGCTGACTGGTTTGTCTATCTTCACTAATTCACAAATACTCAGCAAGAAAGGCATTATTATCCTCCCATTACCGATGAAGAAACTGAGTGTCAGAGAGTTGAAGACAAGTTGGCCTGGATCCAGCAGCTGATAAATGGCAGAATCAGAATATGCCCACAACTCTAATCAACTCTAAATATATTTTTTCTCTGTCCACTACTTGAATTTTACCTAATGCAAGATAAAAGGTATACATTAGGATAGTAGATATTTAAGAGAGCTATTACTTTCCTAATTTCACAGTAAAATAATGTCCTAACAAAATTCCTAATCAAATGCAAACCATTATTGTTTCTTTGAAAACCACACCAGTTGTCATTAAATGAGTCTTAGGTAATTAACCAAGTTGATAATTTTCCATCCTGATAAAACTGTTTCAGCATTATTCCTGCTAGAACATAAACATTTAAAAAGCAGGATGATCAGAAGTAATTAAGGTATGCTGAGACAATATGACCAATAGAAAACTAATAATGAAGATGATCAAATAATGTTAAACCTCTAGAACAATTATATTTCAGTTTTCTACATTTAATCAAACACAGTCAGTGTACTTTAAGTCCAAAATACAGTTAAAATTAACTTAAAGATTCAATGATAGAAATTGAGAAAAGAAATTATGCCAGTATAGATAATATATTTCCTAGTTATAAAAATTTAACAATTATAAAATCCCCTTATATAACTTCAGTCTTTCTCTAAAGGATGACATCCCAATATTACCATATCTGGAAGAACAGAAATAAAACCAAACTATGGAGATCTGAAGGTGGCAGGCAGTGAGAGGCAACAGGATCATTCTTGATCTGGCTTTTCTGGGTCTGGGCTTTAAGACAGAGGTTGTGACACATTAAAGGTATTCCTTTCTGCCACTTGCAGGCAAGACCAGATATCTGGGAACTGGAGATGTTGAAACAGTGATGAGGCAAGTGACTCCCTCAAGGTTCAGGAGAAGCAGATCCTAGCCCCTGTTTAGGTTGAACTTAGGTTCAGTCCAGTGCTTGTGCAAGGATAGTGCCTTGCACAATTTTCAGATCAAGTTGGTGGAGTAGGAAGATCCTGCACTCAGCTCCTCCCAGGGACCAACCAAACTACCACCACATATAGAACCACTGTCTCTGAGAATCGACCTGAAGACTAGCACAACAGATTTTCTACAACTAAGGATATAAGAAAAAGGCCACATTGAGAAAGGTAAGAGGTGCAGAGTCCTGGTCTAGTGGGAACAAACCCTCCCACACTTCTGTGGTACAATTCACAAACAGGAGAGATATCACAACTGCAGAGGTACTCCCTGAGGAGCAGGGGTCCAAGTCCCACATCAGGCTTCCCAGCCTGGGGGACCTGCCCCAGGAAGCTGAGCCCATACTCTTAAAAGAATCACGCAGAAACTCACTCACTCCAAAGTCCATCACCTAGGCAGCAGCTTGAAAAGTGCCTGGGCCACACAAGCAGGAGACCCATTGACTAATTACACAGTGCGTACCAGAGGGGCAGGGCTCCAGTGGAGCTTTAGGGATGGAAGTGTTGGCAGATTTCATTTGTTTTTACTTTCTTTCCACATAGTTGGCCTGGTGCTGGGGAGCACTATTTCTATCAGTTTCCATCAGCCTAGCTAACACCACCTGTCCTACCCCTGCTTTCCTATGAGAACTCAAGAGGCCAGCATCACTTGTCAGTGCAGCAGTTTCAGCCAGGTCCTTTAGACACTTGGACCAGAGACCAGCTCTGCAGCAGTCACAGCCAAGCTTGCCTGGGGACCAACCTAACCGATCAGCACACCTGCAACAATGGCTGTTCACCCAACACAGGAAGGCACACGCAGCCCACACATAGGATACCCCTGGGACATCTGGTTTGTTGGCCAGGGAACATTGCACCACTGGACTCTATAGGACACCTCCTACATGAGGTCACTCTTTCAAAGCTGTGCCATGAAGCTGATATACATAGAGACAAAGAGAGTTAGGCAAAATGAAGGAACTACAGAATATCTTTTAAAGAATATCTTTCAAACATGAGGATATCTCAGAAAAACAGGTAAATGAAGAGGTAATGAGAAGTTTATCAGATAAAGAATTCAGAGTAACACTTGTAAAGATGTTCATCAGACTCACTGGAAAACTGGATGAATTCGATGAGAGAATCACCAAAGCTTAGGTGAATTGCAAGCTTTCTTCAGCAAAAGGCTAGAAACTGTAAATAAATAAAGATTTAGAACTTTTGAATTCATTTACTGAAACAAAAAATATATTAGGTGAAACCAGCAAGAGGTAAGCGAATGAAAAAAGACAGGTGAGCTGGGTGACAATGGTAGTAGAAGTCACTCAATCAGAATAGCAAAAAGGAAAGGGAATAAAACAAAAGACAAGAACAGGGCCCATGAAGGGTCCCAGCTGCTCTGGCAGGAGAAGGAGGAGCTATGGCCTGGAAAACCAGTTTCCAGACTCCTTTCCATATTTCCAGCATATGCCCACCCAGCTGTCAGCTCTCAGGGTGTCCCAGAGGAAGTTCAGCTCAGCATTGGGGGTGCGGGGAAGGAGGAGCCCAAGAGGAGATCTGGGAGGTTGTCAACTAAACCGGCCCCTGCCAAAGTGGAAGCAAAGCAAAAGAGGGCAGAAGCAAAGCAAAAGAGGGCAGCAGTAAAGGATGAGTCTTCAGGTGGAAAAGTGCAAACAAAAGGAAAAAGGGAGCAAAGGGAAGACAAATTTACCTGCATCAAATGGAGAGACTGAAAACAAGGCGAGCCTAGTCTATGATGGAGAAAGAAAGAGAAAAGTTATGTGTGATTAACATCACATGCCTGTCTATCATCAGTTGTCTCTGTCTATCTTCTCATACAATCCAGAGGAATATTGGAATATCTTTATCAAGTATGCTGTCAGTGCAAGTTAGTAGCTCTAGTAATATTGTTAAAAAGGTGGAAATCCTACCTCATCCATTTTTAAAGTGCAAGTACTTAATTTCTAGGATGTGGTAATGTTATATACCTTAATAGGGGGTTGGGTTAGACAGATGGGTGCATTTGTCAACACTCAGCAAAATGCACTTAAACTTTATGCATTTTATGTAAGTTTAACTCAGAAATATGAAAAACAGATTTTGATCTTTAGTTGATGATATGCTTGCTGAAGTGTTTATGGGCAAAGTGTAATGATGACGACAATTTCTTTGAAATGCATCATAAAATAAAATGCACTGGTACAAAGAGGGATAATTATGTGATAAAGAATAGTAAAGAGAATACTAAAATGCTAACGGGTAGAATCTAGTTGATCAGTATACGGGCGTTCAGTGAAAAATTCAAAAATAAAATGTTGGGAGGAAAAGAGAAAGAGAAGCAAGCTGGGTATTGCCTAGACAAAACATGATTAACCATTTAAAAAATACAGTCAGTTGGCATTTAATGTATTCACAATGTTGTATACCCACCATCTCTCTCTAGTTTCAAACCTTCATCACCATTGAGACTTTGATTAGGGGGTTACATTTATTCCTAAGTTTCTTATTCTTCTATGCTATTGTAAATGGAGTTGTTTTTTTAATTATATTTTTAGATTGTTCTTTGCAACTGATTTTTGTGTGTTGATTTTGCATCTTGGAACTTTGCTGAATTCATTTATTAGCTCTAACTTCGTTAGTATAATCTTTAGGATTTTCTAGATATACTACCATGTTGTTAGTGAATAAAGATAATTTTACTTCTTCCTTTCTATTTTGAAAGTTTATTTCTTTTTCTTGCCTACTTGCTCTGCCTACAACCTCTAAAATAATATTTATCAGAAGTGGCAAAAGTGGACATTCCCCATAATTCTAGGGGAAAAGCTTTTAGTCTTTCACCACTGGATATGTTGTTAGCCATGGATTTTTCATATATGGCTTTTAACATAGTAAGTTTCCTTCTATTTCTAGTTTATTAAGTGTTTTTTTATTGTGAAAGGATGTGAATTTTGTCATTCTTTTACTGCATCAATTGAGATGATTTTTTTCCCCTTCATTCTATTAAGTTAACATATCATATTGATCAATTTTTGTCTGTTGATTCATTCTCAAATTCCAGGAATAAATCCCACTTGGTCATAGTGTATAAACCTTTTAATGTACTGCTTTGGTTTGCCTGTATTTTGTTCAGGATTTCTATGTCAATATTTTTAAAGGATATTTGTAATTTTCTTGTAGTGTCTTTGCTTGTCTTTGGTATCAGTGTAAAAATTTTCAAAATATATACTGAACACAAAAAAAAATAATAATAAACTATTACTTGAGGAGATGGAATTACAAAAACAGCACATAAAAAATGAGAAATTTCTACTTAGTACACAGAATCAGTTTTTTTTTTTTATCATTCCAATAAATATTTAACATCATCACTCAAAGTTCATATATATGTGTGTTTTTATATATAAAGTCTATGTATTTATTTTAAATTGAAGTCATATACAGATCCTTCTTGACTTACAGTGGGTTCATCCTGATAAACTCATTGTAAGTTGGAGAAACTAAGTTGAAAATGCGTTTAAGGAGGTGGTCCCAAGATGGTGGAGGAATAGGACAGGGAGACCACTTTCTCCCCCCAACATTCATCAAAAGCTCATTTGAATGTTGAGCAACTTCCACAAAACAACTTCTGAATGCTGGCAGAGGACACCAGACACCCAGAAAGGGAGGCCATTATCTTCAAAAGGAGGTAGGACAAAATATAAAAGACAAAAAAGCAGAGAAAAAGACTAGGGATGGAGACCCATCCTGTGGAGGGAGCCGTGAAAGAGTGAAGCTTCCACACAGTAGGAAATGCTTCCACAGGTGAGTCTGTGGGGAGTTTTGAAATCTCAGAGGGCAACATAGCTGAGAGATAAACAAAAAACCACAGAATATGTGCCTAACTCTGACCGCCAGTAGAGAAGTATCCCAGACACTTGCTTCAGCCACCAGCAAGCAGGGGCTTGGCATGGAGGCATGGATTGCATCATCAGTCCTCAGGGTAAGGACCAGCCTGATTGCCCTGAGAACAATCTGAGGGAGTGAACATGAGAGAGCAATCCAAACCATGGGATCACCAGAGAAAAAAATAATAAAAACTTTCCTGTTAAAGACTCTAACGTGCAGCCTGGCATATTCACAGAGCAAAGGATTGAATAAATACCAAAGGAGAGCTAGTGGG
>SJYX01016637.1:49276-68691 GCA_006410675.1 Oreotragus oreotragus
TGGTTTTTTGTTTGCTCTGTGTTTTTAATTGTTACAGTGTTGCGTTGGTCTCTGCCCTATAAAAACGCAAAGCTGCACTCACCCTCCGCGATGGCCCACACTCTGTGGAGAATGCTGCTCTCTGAATCTGAATAAATCTACGTCTTACCTATCAAAAACAAACAAAAGCAAAAGCAAAGTGAAAAAGTCTTCATCGTCCAGTTGTGTCTGACTCTGTGACTCCAAGGACTGTAACCCCCCAGGCTCCTCTGTCCATGGAATTCTCCAGGCAAGAACACTGGAGTGGGTAGCCATGCCCTCCTCCAGGGGATCTTCCCCACCTGGGGATGGAACCCAGGTCTCCTGCATTCCAGGCAGATTCTAATCAGCCATAATTATACATATAGCCCCTCCCTCTTGAGCCCCCCTGCCTTGCCCCCACCCCACCCCACCTGTCTAGGTCATCACAGAGCACCAGAGTGGGCAACTTCTCACCAAGGATCCACTTTACACAGGCTAGTGTATGTATGCTGATCCTACCTGCTCAGGTTGCCCGGCTGCCCCCCTCCCCCACTGTGTCCACAGGTCAGCTCTCTGCACCTGTGTCTCCATTCAGAAGCCGCCCGTCTCGAGTGAGTTCTGAAAGACCGGGAGGAATTAATGTTTGAAGCCCTGTGTGGATGGAAAGAATTCCAGACAGACAAATCCTTCCAAGGGTCACCAAGAAGCTGATTGAATGACTGATTAGTACTCTTTCTAAAACTAAAGTTGTCCCACACTGTAGGAATGGCGACAGGCCTCTCATTTCAGAAGGAAACCTCCTTTTTGGCTCTGCAAAGGTACGGGTATCAGTGAAGTCTAGCGGAGAGAGCCCGACTGGAGGGCTGTGTGACGTGGTGACACTGTGGAGAAGAGCACCTTTGCAAAAGTTGTGACTGTTTGAACTGCACAAGGTGGACAGGAAGGGAGGGCTGCAGGTGGCGAGTAGAGGCCTGGTTGGGAGGATGGATGGGAGGGGCCACCTTGGAGGGATGACAGAGCAGGGAGCCCGGGGACCTGTGATCATTGATGTCAGATCACGAGCTGTTTCCAAGCGTTTTCATTCCTTCTGTGACATCTCAGATTGGAGAAGGAAATGGCAACCCACTCCAGTATTCTTGCCTGGAGAATCCCAGGGATGGGGGAGCCCGGTGGGCTGCCGTCTATGGGGTCACACAGAGTCGGACATGACCGAAATGACTTAGCAGCAGCAGCAGTGACATCTCAGGGTTGCAGAAATGGGGATCAGCCTTTCCAGCCTGGTGTTATCTTTTTGTGTGTGACAGGCCATCTTGAGAAAGAAGCAGGGGCCAGGCCTGTGTTCAAAAGACGGTGACCATGGGGCGGATCCCAGCCCGGAGACCCTAGAAGAGGAGCCCAGGGAGGGGACAGTTTCTGGATTTCTTGCAGTCATGGTATTTTTTTTTTTTTTAATAGATGTACTCTCTTTTTTTAACCATTTTTTAAAAATGATTGATGGAGTGTAGCCGGCCTGGGTCTCTGTTGCTGCTCGGGGGCTTTCTCCAGTTCCCGTGAGCGGGGGCTCCTCTGCAGCTGTGACGCGAGGGCCTCTCCCTGTGGTGGCTTCTCCTGTCCCGGAGCACCGGCTCTGGGCCTGCAGGCTCAGCAGCTGCGGCCCTCGGGCTTTGTTGTGGGATCTTCCCAGACCAGGCATCAAACCCGAGTCCCCTGCTTTGGCAGGTGGATTCTCATCCACTGGACCACCAGGGAAGTCTTTGCAGTCACCTTAGAAGGAGACTCAAATTATTTCACTGGATAATGAAACGGTGACCGTGAAACCTTGGAAACGTTTCTGGGTTATAGAAGAAACAGAAAAGTCTCGAGCGCCTGTGCTGACGAGGTGTGGGGGTGAAGGGAAGGAAAACTCGAGTCCACACTGTGACGGAGGAAGAGCTGGTGTGGGTGAAGACAGTGCAGATGTTGGCTGTGGGGAAAAGGGACCCTGGGGGTCTGCTGGAAACACCCAGCAGGTCGTGTCACTGGGACCCAGGACTCCCAAGGCCTGTCAGAGCTGCTCACCAAGGCTTGAGAGCCTCGTTGCCGCGGGAAGAGAAGGAGCAGCTGAGCGAAAAGCTGGCGGTAGGGGTGAGCCCAGGAAATAGTTAACATCGTCACGTAAGGAAAGACGGAGGGGAGCTGGGACCCGTTCATGGTTTACAGGTCGGTGGCCTTTTCTGGAGTGATTCCAGGGAACGGGATTACAGCCCGGTGCTTGGTGGGAAACCCTGGCAGCAGTTAGACGGATCTGTCCCCAAGAGAGAAGGAAGGAAAGAGAAGCTCTCGGGAAGGCCTGGTGTTTACCTGGCTTTGCTGTGTTTCTGCAAAGACAGACATTCCTGCGTGTTTTTAAAGAGGCCGCGGACAGAAAAGGAACTGAAGATGCTGGAGAGAAAGCGATGGTTAAAGTCATTCTCAAGGAGTCTGGATACGTGGAACCCCACGTTCTTTTAAAACAGATGGAAAGTCGAGGGGGTAGTGACAGAGGGGGGTCAGAGGTGGGACCCCTCCCATCTGACACAGGACCCCCCAGGGGAGGAGGCAAGGAGGACACAGATGGATTGCAGAGAGCTGTGAGTGACGAGCTTTGGGATTCCAGAACACATTCAGCATGCATAAAGGGCGAGCAATGGAGAAGGTCCTTCATCTCAACAGGCAACGAACAGGGAGGAGCTTGTATCTGAAAACGGCCACACTGCCGGACCTCTGGACAGTGTGGTCTTGGCTGAGCGGGAAGGGGACAGAGTGCCAGCGCCGGGGCCGAGAAGGAGAAAGGCTGCTTTTCCCTTGGGACCACCAGCACTTGAGGCACGAGCTTAGCTGTGTGCCCGGCGTCCCCGGGAGGCCCAATGAGGCATCAGTGTTGACGATCCTGTGACCTTGACTCTGCCAGGAGCCTCGGTTCCCTGTCGGTGAGATAGGAATGACAGGGACTGCTATGCTGCGTACGTGCGCTGGAACTTTGAAGATTAGAGTCGCAGATAAAGGGTATGGTGAAAGCTCCAGGTGTTGAGTGAGACATGGGCAGTTTCACATATATATTTAGCATATATGTTTCTCTACTCAGAACACTGCCTTCAACGGCCAACAGGAACGTATCGATAAAAAGTCTCCACACAGGTCAGAACGCTCAAAAAGTCTAGAAACAAGGGCTGGAGAGGGTGTGGGGAAAGGGAGGCCTCCTACACTGTCAGTGGGAGTGTAAATTGGTGCAGCCACTACGGAGAACAGTATGGAGGGTCCTTAAAAACTAGAAATAGGGACTCGCCTGGTGGTCCAGTGGTTAGAACTCCATGCTTCCGCTGCAGGGAGTTCGATCCCTGGTCAGGGAACTAACATCCCATATGCCCCCCAGCACCCTCCCACACACAATAGAGCCACCGTATGATCCGGCAATCCAGCTCCTAGGAACATGTCCGACTCCCTGTGACCCCACGGACTGCAGCCCGCCAGGCTCCTCTGTCCATGGGGCTCTCCAGGCAGGAACACTGGGGTGGGTCGCCGTGCCCCGCCCCAGGCCATCTTCCCGACCCGGGACCAAACCCGCGTCCCTTGCGTCCCTTGCGTCCCTTGCGTCCCTTGCGTCCCTTGCGTCCCTTGCGTCTCTGCATTGGCGGGCAGGCTGTTCCTACTAGCGCCCCCTGCCACTAGTTTCCTGTTGTTCCGAAAGAAAGACATATTCAACATCTTGTAATAAACTATAATGGAAAATAACTGTCAAAAGGAATATAGTTATGTACTTATATGTATATGTATAACCAAATCACTTGCTATGCACCTGAAACATTGTAAGTTACCTGTTGCTTCAGTTTTTTAAAAAAGATAGAAAACAGTGGCTTTTCCTTGATGCCCAACTGGCTAGCCAATATCATGCCAGTGACAATGACGTATTAGTGTAATTTAAGTGATGAAAAACCTAGAGAGGAGTCCGCTCTCTGCAACTAGAGGAAGCTTGCACGGCAAAGGAGACTCAGTTCAGCCAAAAATAAATTAACTTTCAAAAGGACATCATAGACCCAAATGTCGATCTAAAACTATAAAATCAATGACGTATTAGTGTAATTTAAGTGATGAAAAACCTAGAGAGGAGTCCGCTCTCTGCAACTAGAGGAAGCTTGCACGGCAAAGGAGACTCAGTTCAGCCAAAAATAAATTAACTTTCAAAAGGACATCATAGACCCAAATGTCGATCTAAAACTATAAAACTTCTAGAAGAAAACACGGGTGAAAATATTTGTACAGGCACAAAAAGCATTCACTATAAAAGAAAAAAAATGAAAAACTGGACTCATTAAAAGCAAAAACTTTTGTTCATCATAAAGCACAAGGGTTGTATGAAAGGAGAGAAGGCTTGACAAGGATGGAAGGGACTCTCAGGCCTGACAGCATGCATATGGCTGAGGCATTGCCCCTTACTTCGTGGCATCGAAGCACTGTTTTTAGAAGACACACAGACGGCTCACAAACACATGAAAAGGTGCCCAGCATCGCTCATTATTAGAGAAACGCAAACCAAAACCACCATGAGATATTACCAGTCATCAAAAAGTCTGTAAACAGCAAATGCTGCAGAGGGTGAGGAGAAAAGGGACACTCTTGCACTGTTGGTGGGAATGTAAACTGATACAGCCACTATGGAAGACGGGATGGAGACTCCTTAAAAACTAGGCATAAAACCACCATATGCCCCAGCAATCCCAGTCCTAGGCTTATACCCTGAGGAAAGCAAAACTGAAAGGGACACGTGTATCCCACTGTTCACCGCAGCACTGTTGACAACAGCTAGACCATGGAAGCAGCCTAGATGTCCATCGACACATGAAGGGATAGGAAAGCTGAGGTACATATACACAACGGAATATTACTCGGCCATCGAAAGGAACACATCTGAGTCAGCTCTAATGAGGTGGATGAACCTAGAACCTATTATTTACAGTGAAGCGAGTCAGAAAGAGAAAGATACATATCGTAGTCTAATGCACAAATACAGAATCTAGAAAAATGGTACTGAAGACTTTATTTGCAGGGCAGCAGTGGAGAAACAGACATAGGGAACAGACTTACGGACCTGGGGAGAGGGGACGAGAGGGTGAGATGCATGGAGAGAGAAACAGGGAAACTTACATTACCGTAGGAAACATAGATCGCCATCGGGAATTTGCTGTGTGGCTCAGGAAGCTCAAACAGGGGCTCTGTATCGACCTAGGGGGGTGGGATGGGGCGGGAGACTGGAGAGAGCTTCGAAAGGGAGGGGATGTATGTATACCTATGGCTGAGTCAAGCTGAGGTTTGACAGAAAACAGCAAAATTCAGTGAGGCTATTATCCTTCAATAAAAAAAAATTTTTAACTGAAAAAATGCAGGTTATTTAATCTAAGCTAAAGCACTGTGTCCTCGCCCTGCCGGTTAGCTTTCGCAGGTGCGGGTGAAAGCGCAGACGGCCCTGGAGAGCCGGTCGTGGCCCAGCGGGGAGAGGGACCACGTTCCTCGACCAGCCGGGCGCGCCGCTCAGCAGGGAGGCGGGAGGGGCGGGCCGACGCCAGCCGGGCGCCCCGCACTCCGCCTCGGACCGGCCCCGCTCCCCGGGCCTCGTGGCAGCCCCTCCCCGCCGCCTTCCTGCTCGGCTCCGCCCGGGCGGCCCGGCTCGCTCCGCCCGCCGCCCGCCGCGCTTCTCCGCCCGGCTAGCACTCTGCCTGGCTGCGCAGAGGCCGCTCTTGAATCCTTCCGCTGACACTTGTCGCCGGCCGGGGCTCCTTCCTTCTTCCTGTGTGTATTTCTTATCTCTTGGCTCCTCCGCTTCATCTTGGGGAGGCCCTTGGCATTCAACAGAAACGTCGCCTTGAAATCTGCAACAGCTGAGGAACGAAGGCCCCCACGCCCCCACGGTACACCTTCTGCAGCAGCGCCCTGCGGTCTCCTCGTGGGGGCTGAGAAGAGTACCCTGCTGGCGTGGGGGGATTCTGAACAAATTTCCAGTGCCGAGGTTCCATAAAGCATCAGTATTTGGCCTGGAACACGGGCTCTTGCTTGTCGATAAACACGCAGAAAAGCCTTCCGTGTGCACTTGCTGCGCAGTTCTAGCAGTGAGCTGGCGTGACTGTCTTCATTCTGGCGCTTCAAGTATTGAAAAGTTAGCAAGAATAATGTCCTAAAAAAACTTAAATTAGCAAATGGGTACTGACTCTGCTGTGGCCGGGTCAGGGCCACGCCCGAAGTGTAGCTATTATTAAATATTTCTTACAGGTCAGATTCCTGCCTGAGCAGCATCCTTCTGCTCCTATTCAGCTCCTCACTGTCACGTGGGTCAGAGGCCTGTAGTGGTTGGAAAGGCACGAACACACACACGAAGATGATCGGCTTCTAGTTTTCAAACTAGTGGTTAATATTAATTCTACAGAAGCATACAAAATACATAAAATTTTCCATTAAAAATGAGTATCTTCTATTTCTCTTCCTAAGCCTCACATTTCATATTATTTGATAAATTAAGCAGTTAGGGATTCAGGTAACCAATACGTAGAGCAATCACTGGTCATTTACAAGCGCATCCCGGCTAAAGAGCCAAGAAGGCCGGCTCACAGAAGTGCCCAGGTGAACTCTGCCTGCCCAGGGGCCCCTCTGAGCATCCATCTTGATGTCAGCAATTGCTTACTAATGTGTTGACTTACGGCCGCCCTCAAAAGCAAAGTGAAACGCCTGGAATTTACAGCGTATCAGTGAATCGGGTGATAAGCTTTTACTGGTTTCGTGTCCTCCCGTCTTGCTGCTTGGAGCCACTTCAAGTTAGCAACAGAATGTTTGCCATCTCTATGTGATAAAGGAAGTCAAAGGGGCTGAGCAAACGTGAAGACCATTATGCTGTTTGGTGAGATGGAATGAAAAAAAAAGTTAGAGCACCCTCCCGGGGGCGGGGCTGGGAGCGGCCGTCCCTAAAGTGAACCGCAGCATCTGACAGACCCCTCACCTCGCTTTCTAAACAATGGCCCGGACTTTTAGCTCGGGTGGAGATAATATAATGCATTTGAAAAGTTTTAATTGCCGCAATAAAAGGCCATACCTCAATTATATGACATATGCTAGCAGAACTCCCAGATAAGGATCAAAGGCACTCAAGGACCGACCACTGCATTCTGGGCGACACTCAGGCGTTCTGTACACACTGTGACAGGCGTGAGCACGGCGGCTCTNAAAAAAAAAAACCCACAATTAGGAAAGTGAAAAGACAAGCAGAGTCCGAGGAGTCCAACTCTGGGACAAAAGTCCCCTGTTTGCTGTTTGCGACCTCACGCCCGCTGGGATAGCTGAGCAGCTGCTGGGGAAAAGTGGTGGTCTAGTTCCTCAACAAATTAAAAACAGAGGCATTTTCCTGGCAGACCTGTAGTTAAGACTCCCCGGTTCCACTGCAGGGGACACACACTCAGTCCCTGGTTGGGGAACCAAGATGCCACATACATGCACGGCGGGGCCAATAAAAAAATAATAATTTAAATTAAAAATAGAACTAGCATGTGACCCAGCAGCTCTAGCTCCTGAGTAGACACACAAAAGAACGGAAGCAGGGTCTCAAGGAGGCACTTGCACACCATGCTCATTAGCATTATTCACACTAGCCCAGAGGCGGGGCAACCCAGTGTCCTTTCATGGATGACGGATAAACAAAATGTGGTCCATCCACGCAACGGCATGTGACTCAGCCTTAAACAGGAAGGACGGCCTGCCGCTTGCTCCAACAGGGATGGGCCTTGAGCAGATGAGCCAGTCCCCAAAGAATACACGCCATTCAGATTCCACCTACTGAGGCCCCTGTGTGTGTGTGTGCTCGGTTGCTTCAATCGTGTCCGACTGTTTGCGACCCCGTGGACTGTAGCCCGCCAGGCTCCTCTGTCCCTGGGATTCTCCAGGCAAGAGTACTGGAGCGGGGCGCCATGCCCTCCTCCAGGGGTTCTTCCCAACCCAGGGACTGAACTCACATCTCTCGAGTCTCCTGCACTGCAGGTGGATTTTCTTTTACCACTGAACCACTGGGGAAGTCCCTGAGGTCCCTAAGGTCGTGGCGGGGGTTGGGGGGGTGGTTACAGGGCGGCCAAGAGCTGGTGGGGGGAGTCAGTGTTTACTGGGGACAGACAGAGTGTCAGCTTTACAAGGTGAGTGATGGAGGTGATGGTGGTTAAATGTGTCCCACCAGCCTTAGAGATGGTCCCCGTGGTGACGTTCATGCTGAGTGTGTTTTATCACAGTGAAAAGATGGGAGGGAAGCCCGAGGCAAATCTCTCAGGCGGGTCATAGGCGAGCACAGGCTTTGTCCGAGGCTCAGCCCCACCCCCTGTCCCTCTTCCTAGACGTCAACACTCGCTCCGGAACAGTCACCGCCAGCCACTCGCCAGTCCCTGCCGGCCCCTGGGCAGCGTGGACTGGACTTGTGCAGCAGGCAGCAAGCCTGAAACAAACCCATCACAGCTTCCCCCACAGGACTGGGCTCCTGCAGGGTAACCAGACCGTGATCCTGGAGGCACTCAGACTGCAAACCAATACTATCAGGCTACCTGGGAGGAGTGCACGTGATGAGGTTTCTCTGGAGGAGGATTGGGCACCTGGGAGACAGGACCGGGGAGACGGTCCCACAGCCCAGTGTGTGCAGCCTGTCGGGTCCCTTTTCCTCTCAGTCACGTGGCCTCTTCTTTATTTAACCAACACATACAGAACGTTTATTATTTCCCATGTGAGCCAAGAAATGCAGAGCGGATGACCCGCAGGCCAGCCAGGCGCCGGGACGTGCCCAGAGTTCACTCCCCCCACGGCTTCTGGAAAGCGGCCTCTGGCTTTGGTTCATGGAGAATCTCAGGGTTCGGACCGAGCGCCTGGCTAAGCTTGAGGACCACCTCCATCACTCTGGAGTTCTGCTCCAAGTTCTGCCCACTGAGTGGGTTGCATCACCACTTTGGAAGACTCCCCTGGAGGAAACCTGAAGCGACAAACCAGACGCGACGCGCTTGGGCAGCTGGAGGTTTCACACCAGTGCTCGCAGCATGCCAAGCCCCTGCTCGGCCCTTTGCCTCTCCTCTCCATGGCTGCTCTGCCCAGAACCAGGTCCCTCAGATCTCCAGAGGACGAAACTGAGGCTCAGAGACGAGGCAGAGGGGTGCCCGAGGCAGCCTCGGGGCCTGGGAACAGGAGAGAACTCCTGGAGGTGAGGCCTCCTCCAGCGGACCGCCACTTGCTCCGCAAAGGAGTGAGAGCAGCTTGGCGCCCTCCCTTAGAGCGCAGACCCACTGCCCGGGCACAGTGCACCCAGCTGAGAAGAGGAGGAAGCGGAACCGCCGGCCCCAGAGATCCGCCGCCTCCTACACTCCGAGAAGCACAAGCGGAGAGGAGGAGCGCGGTCCTGTAACTGAAGCCACACGGGTCCTCGCTCACTCCTCGAAAGCTTCTCCAGCGGACGGCCTCTCCTCTCCAGCAGCATCCCTGCAGGATGACCGTGTCCCGGTTCCCAGTAAGCTGGCATATTCCCCTCACTTCCCCCTGCTACTTTTTTACTTTGTCTCTTAACATATTTGACTTTAAAAAATATATATTTAGTTTTAATTGAAGGATAATTGCTTTGCAGGATTGTGTTGGTTTCTGCCAAACATCCACATGAATCAGCCGTAGGTAGACCCATGTCCCCCCATCCTGAGCCTCCCTCACACACCCTACTGTTCTGAAGCCCAGATGAACCTGGAAGGGGCTTCTGGAGTTGAAATGGAAAGTATGGTCACAGGACAGGGCCTCCCCAGCACACAGCCACCAGCAAATGGAACCCCCCCAAAGGCGGAGCCAGGGTTCCCGGGTCTGCCACGATTCTGGCAGGCAAGCCAGGCAGCCCCCTGACCCCCAGCTCTAACGGACTGTCCCTTCAACACAGACCCTGCCCCCTACTCTGAGTTCTTAATTTCTCAGAGCTCCGGGAAAATTGAAAAACCAGTCGAATGAACAGGTACCTTCACCTCCATTCGCCAACTGCTGCCGCCTCCCACAGCTCAGTCTCTCTTCCTTTTCCAGCTTTTGCTGAGCCATCTGAACGCAGGTTACAGACATCCTGACATTTTGCCTCCAGCTGTCTTAGCATGTATGATCTCATAAGGAAAGCTTCCTAGGTAACCTCGTGTAACGTCATCACTCGTAAGGAAAGAGACATGCATGCAAGAACAGGACAGAACANGCTTTTGCTGAGCCATCTGAACGCAGGTTACAGACATCCTGACATTTTGCCTCCAGCTGTCTTAGCATGTATGATCTCATAAGGAAAGCTTCCTAGGTAACCTCGTGTAACGTCATCACTCGTAAGGAAAGAGACATGCATGCAAGAACAGGATCTAACGTGTAACTCAAGGGGGCCAGAGTCACCCTGGGCTTCCCAGGTGGCGCTAGTGGTAAAGAACCCACTTGTCAATGCTGTGGGTGGAGAGTAAGAAGAATGAGAGTCAGAGGTTTGATCCCTGGGGCGGGAAGGTCCTCGGGAGGAGGGTGTGGCAGCTCACCACCGTATTCTTGCCTGGAGACTCCCCAGGACAGAGGAGCCTTGAAGGGCCACAGTCCACGGGGTCGCAGCGCCGGACACGACTGAACGCGCATGTGCCTAGAGTCAGTTCCGCTTTTATGGGACCCCCGCAGGGATGGAAGTTGCTTTTTTCCTGTTAATCTGTCTTATGTCAGTTGAACTGTTTGACTGGCCAAAGAATCTAGAAGAGCAAGGAAAGATTTTCCTCCCCAACAGAATCCCCAGCTGCGTCCACAGCATCTTCACTTTGTTCTGACGTCGAGGAGGAGGAAGATACTCCCAGCCTGTCCGAGGGAGGCCTAGTGTGGAGTGGAGTGGACTTGGGCAGCAGGGGCGTCCCAGGGCCAGTGCCCACGCGGGGGTCACCTCGGGTCAGTTCCCCACCCTGGACAGAAGGCCTGCTCCCTCTCGTTCCCGAGTCCCCCGGCTGCAAGGGGACCGCTCTCTGCAGCTGCACCCAGCACCTGTGTCTTCTGTACCCCGAGCCCTGGAAATCAGCCCCTTTGGAAGCAGACCCTCCCAGGCCTCTCCTCCATGGGGCCATCCATCAGAATCACCGTGGCCTGAACCCTCCCAGTGCTGGCTACCCCTCCAGCCAGCACCCACAGCCCCATGCCCAACCCCCAGTGCCTTCCAGGGTCTGAAGCACGGAGTAGGTCTCCGCAAATGTTTATGGGCCAGATGGGTGAATGCATACTGACACCTTCCTGGATCCAGAGGCTGGAAATGGTGGTCCAGGAGAACCTTGGCCCAGAGGGCTCATTCCAGCCGGAAGGATGCTGACGGCCAGCCTGGGGCCCAAAAAGCAACCTAGGGGGCCAGGGGCGATTCTGTAGCCAAGGGCAGCCTCCCGACTAGGGTGGGGGAGCTCCCTGGGTGCGGGCTCCAGGCTCACAGTGCTGCCAGCCACGGGGGTAGGGGCGCCAGGCTCAGGGGACTGAGGCCCCCTGAGAAATGCAGGCGCTGGGGGCGGGCTGCCTTCCTGCAACCCCGCCCCCCAGCAGGCCCCTGTGCGGTGCAGGCGGAGGAGGGCCACACAGACGTGCCCCAGTGCCCGGCTCCCCAGCCCGCTCCTGTCCTGGGTCCGGTTCACCCTCTGATGGACTCAGGGGACATTTCCTCAGCAGCTGGCTCGGCCAGCGGTCACCCTCCAGGAAGGAGAGGCCTCCCTGTGCTCCGGGGTGGGGAGGAGAGGATGCAGGGAGACCAGCCGCTCAGCGGTGTTTAGAGATGAAGTTTCTCGGGCTGGGGTCGCAGGAGGCCCCAGGGCTCTGAGAGCTGGGCCCCAAAGGCCCAGCAAAGGGCCGCCACCAGGGGCACGTCTGCACACCTGACCTCAGCGGCGTTAGCCATCGACGCGGGCCTGTGTTTTCCAGAAAGAAAGAAGGCCTGGGAGCCCGCCAGCCCCCTCACGTAGACACCGTCGGCCCTCAGACCCACGGCCGTCAGCAGGATGACCCCAGGAAAGCTCACACCGCTCCGCAGGTGAGAGGGACAACTCAGGACAGCCGCGCGAGGGCTGAAAGTAAGGCGGGCTCTTGTCTGTCTGAACCGCACCTTTTTACCCAGAGTGAGAGCGCCCCGAAGCTGGGAAGCCAGCTGTGCCGTCTGCCCGCTGGAGTCCCGCTGCTCCTGCGGTGGTTTTGGGGAGGCGGGCGGCTCACCGCCGGCTCCAGGCCCCTTTCTCCGGGCATCAGGTGCCGGAAGTCTCGCTCACCTGACCTGACAGGCGAGCAAGCCCGCGTCCGTGCCCAGCTCTCCGGTTGCCTGGCGCCCGCTGGCCGCGGCCCACATTCCTTCCTTTCTGTCTGCACCCACGTGGGTCTTGGCGCCCTTACAGCAGCTGGACGCCCCTCGTCTTTCTAGCCCCTCATCACTTGGCAAACAGTCATGGTATTAGCAGGATTTGTGGGTCAGAACGATAGAGGCAGATGAACCAGATCCAACTGGCCTGGATTTAAATCCTCTCAGAGCTGCAGCTGCCTCTGGAAGGGGCTGTTGGCCAGTGTCCCTATGGGGCTCGGGCACGCTCCAGCCACCCCGGGAGAGCCGAGGTCCTCCGCCAGCTGGTGGGCCCCCTGTCCTGACGGGGGACAGTTCCTGGTCCTTAGGGAACCCAGGGCTCTGGGGTGACAGGGGGCAGGGGAGTATGTTTCCTGGTCCTTAGGGAGCCCAGGGCTCTGGGGTGATGGGGGCAGGGGGGCATGTTTCCTGGTCCTTAGGGAGCCCAGGGCTCTGGGGTGATGGGGGGCAGGGGGGCATGTTTCCTGGTCCTTAGGGAGCTCAGGGCTCTGGGGTGATGGGGGCAGGGGGGCATGTTTCCTGGTCCTTAGGGAACCCAGGGCTCTGGGGTGACAGGGGGCAGGGGAGTATGTTTCCTGGTCCTTAGGGAGCCCAGGGCTCTGGGGTGATGGGGGCAGGGGGGCATGTTTCCTGGTCCTTAGGGAGCCCAGGGCTCTGGGGTGATGGGGGGCAGGGGGGCATGTTTCCTGGTCCTTAGGGAGCTCAGGGCTCTGGGGTGATGGGGGCAGGGGGGCATGTTTCCTGGTCCTTAGGGAGCCCAGGGCTCTGGGGTGATGGGGGGCAGGGGGGCATGTTTCCTGGTCCTTAGGGAGCTCAGGGCTCTGGGGTGATGGGGGCAGGGGGGCATGTTTCCTNGAAGTTGGGGGTTAGGATAACAGGAGCAGGCTCCCCCGCCCTTCCTTCTCTCCTCCATCCCTGCCCCCCGACCAGGGGACCAGCCAGCGTGGCCTCCTCAGATGCAGTCCCATCAGCACTCACTAGGCTGCTTTCTCCGACTTCCCCTTTTATGGTCAAAAGGGGATCTCCCCAATGGTCTCCCCACTTTTCCTCAGCGGCAAAGACCGAGCGTTTCCACTGAGGCTACACGCGGAGTCCTGACCCCCAGTCCCTTCCGGGGACCGTATCTGGAGACAGGCCTTCACGGGGTGGCCAGGGGTCCTGAGCCCTCGGGGTGCTCGGGTCTGTGGTCTGTCCGCTGCCAAGTCAAGTCTGACTCTTCGCGACCCCTCTGCGCCCCTGTAGCCCGCCAGGCTCCCCTGTCCGCGGGACCCTCCAGGCAAGAACACTGCAGCGGGCTGCCATTCCCTTCTCCAGGGGATCTTCCCGACCCGGGGATTGAACCCGTGTCTCCCACACTGCAGGCGCGGTCCTTACTGCTGAACCCCCAGGGAAGCTCCCCTAGGGTCTTGGGTGACCCTACCCGGCATGGCGGTGTCCCTTCACAGACGGGAAACTTGGACACAGGCCCAGGGAGGGGGAGGGGGCCACAGGGAGGAGACGGCCGCACACACACACACACACACACACACACACACACACACGCCAAGAGGGCGCTGAGCGGCCCTTCAAGCCTCAGCTGGGAGCAGCCCTGCTGAGCCGGGGCCCGGGCTTCGGGGGACACTCGCCCTCTGTGGTGCTCGTGGCCAGGAGAGGGGAGGCGCTCACACAGCCCTGTTCCATCAGCAAAGGGGACAGAGGCTTCCGGCCCGCGCAGCTGCCGCGATCACCGGCCTGGGCTCTGCTCGGAGCTCCAGCTCTGGGGTTTCCAGAGCTGTTTGCACTGAGGTTCTGCTCACCCCTCAGGACGTCTCCCAGAGCTGGCTTTGTCTGAGACGCGCATCTCTCTGTTACAGCCTCCCTTTCTGGGATGTGGGCGTGTCCCACCTTGGCTGATTCCAGACCTCCTCAGGCGCATCCTCGGCCTAAGGGACCACCCGTGTCTCCACGGCAGTGAGACTGTCCTGCTCCCACGGGCAGGAGGCGGGGTCCATCCCGGGGTGTCGGGGAAGGGGGTCCACCCCGAGGCGTCCAGGAAGGGGGTCCACCCCGGAGTGTCAGTGAAAGGGGTCCATCCCAGGGTCCCGGGAAGGGGGTCCACCCCGGGGTGTCCGGAAAGGCGGTCCACCCCAGTGTCCTAGGAATGGGGTCCACCCCGGGGTGTCCAGGAAGGGGGTCCAGCCCGGGGTGTCCAGGAAGGAGGTCCAGCCCAGTGTCCCGGGAACAGGGTCCACCCCAGAGTGTCCGGGAAGGAGGTCCACCCCCAGAGTGTCTGGAAAGGAGGTCCACCCCAGTGTCCCAGGAAGGGGGTCCACCCCGGGATGTCCGGGAAGGCGGTCCACCCCAGAGTGTCTGGAAAGGAGGTCCACCCTGGGGTGTCGGTGAAAGGGGTCCACCCCAGTGTCCCGGGAAGGGGGTCCAGCCTGGGGTCCCAGGGAGGGGGTCCAGCCCGGGGTCCCGGGGTGGGCCGGATGGCAGTGGAGCCCTCTGGACCCACAAGCGGTCTCTGCTGTCTGCCGTCCTTGCTTCTTTACAATCCTTTACGTTGCTCTTGTTCAGGCACTCAGTCGTGTCCAACTCTGCGACCCCGTGGACTGCCGCGAGCCTGGCTTCCCTGCCTTCAGGACCTCCCGGCGTTTGCAACGCTCTATGGAAAGAAGGCAGAAAAGCCGCCGCTGGCTCCAGGGCCGCGTGGGAGCTGACTGCATTTGGTTCCGGGGCTGTGGCCGCGGTCCCTGCGAGAGGCAGGGCCGTGCGGTCTCGGTTTCCGAAGGACCCGCAGGGATGACACTGAGCAAACCGTCAGAGGAGCACCCAGTCGAGGCAGCGTGAGCGACAGGGAGCAGCTGAGGAGTCGGGGTCCCGGCCGACATCCATTCGCCAGGGGAACCATCCCTGTGATTAGGAGTTGGACTGTCAGCCCCACCCTGGTGACCTCTGGGCGGGGGACAGGCTGGAGCTTGAGCTCATCTCTGATATGGACAGAGCAAAGGGGAACAGCAGGTGATTAAACAGCTCGTCCCACTAGGGGACTGTAAGCAGGAAAATATGGCAGACCCTATGAGTTAATGATCACTTGAGAAAGCAGGTTTGTTTAACCACAAAACCAAGCAGGCTAGCTTAGCAACAAAACCAGGCAACATGAACACAGACCTGCTCCAGACAGTGAAACAATGGGGCAGGAGGCCCGCCTGCTGCCCAGGGGGCTCAGGGAGCTACTAATTCCTAGGACATGTCCTCTGTGCACGGGGAGGGGAATCATTTGTGGACCTAGCTCGACCATGCAGTGCCCAGAGAACTCCCCTGCTCAACCTGGACGAGGAACTGAAGATGGGAGCATGCCATCCACTCAGGAAAGACAGAGAAGTCCCTCCCTGCCCAGTTCTTTGATTATAAAGCTGGAGCCCAGTAGTTCTCAGGGTACCGCACCCCCTTACCAGCCTGCTTGTGAGCCTCACTAGCGTCCTTTTCTAATAAATCACTTTCTCTCTTGCTGAATTCTTTTATACATCAAGACAGAAAGGATCATGGTACAGGAGCTCTTCTGCACCCCCTGAAATGACACCAGTTTCATCGCCAGCAGGCACTCACTTACTTCAGCATGCCCACAGAGAGAAGCTATACATGCATGAAAACCGCCACCTGAAGGGATTCCAAGAGCTTCTGGGTCAGTGGCCACGTGGGGGCTCTGGGAGGGGGGGCACCCCGGGATGAAAGGAGGTTCAGTGTCCCCAAAACCTGGCCTGGGGGTCTCTCCCCATTGGCTGGCCCTAACCTGCATCCTTCATGGGAGGCAGGTCATCCAGTGAAAGAACTGCTGCCCAGCGTCCTGTGAGCTGCTCTGGAAGCGGCTGGGCTGGAGGAGGGGGTCTTGGGCTCTGCTCTGGAAGCGGCTGGGCTGGAGGAGGGGGTCTTGGGCTCTGCTGTGGAGTTGGAAGCGGCTGGGCTGGAGGAGGGGGTCTTGGGCTCTGCTCTGGAAGCGGCTGGGCTGGAGGAGGGGGTCTTGGGCTCTGCTCTGGAAGCGGCTGGGCTGGAGGAGGGGGTCTTGGGCTCTGCTCTGGAAGCGGCTGGGCTGGAGGAGGGGGTCTTGGGCTCTGCTCTGGAAGCGGCTGGGCTGGAGGAGGGGGTCTTGGGCTCTGCTCTGGAAGCGGCTGGGCTGGAGGAGGGGGTCTTGGGCTCTGCTCTGGAAGCGGCTGGGCTGGAGGAGGGGGTCTTGGGCTCTGCTCTGGAAGCGGCTGGGCTGGAGGAGGGGGTCTTGGGCTCTGCTCTGGAAGCGGCTGGGCTGGAGGAGGGGGTCTTGGGCTCTGCTCTGGAAGCGGCTGGGCTGGAGGAGGGGGTCTTGGGCTCTGCTCTGGAAGCGGCTGGGCTGGAGGAGGGGGTCTTGGGCTCTGCTCTGGAAGCGGCTGGGCTGGAGGAGGGGGTCTTGGGCTCTGCTCTGGAAGCGGCTGGGCTGGAGGAGGGGGTCTTGGGCTCTGCTCTGGAAGCGGCTGGGCTGGAGGAGGGGGTCTTGGGCTCTGCTCTGGAAGCGGCTGGGCTGGAGGAGGGGGTCTTGGGCTCTGCTCTGGAAGCGGCTGGGCTGGAGGAGGGGGTCTTGGGCTCTGCTCTGGAAGCGGCTGGGCTGGAGGAGGGGGTCTTGGGCTCTGCTCTGGAAGCGGCTGGGCTGGAGGAGGGGGTCTTGGGCTCTGCTCTGGAAGCGGCTGGGCTGGAGGAGGGGGTCTTGGGCTCTGCTCTGGAAGCGGCTGGGCTGGAGGAGGGGGTCTTGGGCTCTGCTCTGGAAGCGGCTGGGCTGGAGGAGGGGGTCTTGGGCTCTGCTCTGGAAGCGGCTGGGCTGGAGGAGGGGGTCTTGGGCTCTGCTCTGGAAGCGGCTGGGCTGGAGGAGGGGGTCTTGGGCTCTGCTGTGGAGTGGGCTGGGCTGGAGGCACAGGCGGTGGCCTGCGCTTGGGGCTGGCTTCTGGGAGGGGGCCAGGTAGATCCTCATGTCAGAGCTGAGCTAATCTGCAGGACCCCAGCTGGGGTCCCCGGGGAGCTTGGTGAGTGCAGCTCCCCCTCACAGTTGGAGAGCAGTAGCGAGTGCGTGGGAGACGGCGATAGCACCCCACTCCAGGGCTCTTGCCTGGAGAATCCCAGGGACAGGGGAGCCTGGTAGGCTGCAGTCCATGGGGTCGTGAAGAGTCGGACACGACTGAGCGACTTCACTTTCACGTTACACTTTCATGCGCTGGAGAAGGAACTGGCAACCCACTCCAGTGTTCTTGCCTAGAGAATCCCAGGGACGGGGGAGCCTGGTGGGCTGCCGCCTATGGGGTCGCACAGAGTCGGACACGACTGAAGCGACTTAGCAGCGGCGGCGGCAGCAGCGAGTGCGTGGAGGAGGGCACGGCAAGCCGCTCCAGCGTGCGTGCCTGGAGAACTCCGTGGGCAGAGGAGCCCGGTGGAGGAGGGCATGTCAGCCCACTCCAGTGTCCGTGCCTGGAGAATGCCACGGACAGAAGAGCCTGGGGGCTAGTCCTTGTGGTCGCACAGAGTCGGACACGACTGACTGACCGACAGCTTTGTGCAGCGCAGTGACCAGAAGGACCGGTGGCGCAATATGAGGGCAGATGATCGCTTTTCTCCATTTTCATTCCCAACACTAGTCACTGGGTTTGGGGTCCCCACCCACATCCTGTAAGACCTCACCTTCACTCAGGTGGGGGAGCCTGGTGGGCTGCCGCCTATGGGGTCGCACAGAGTCGGACACGACTGAAGCGACTTAGCAGCGGCGGCGGCAGCAGCGAGTGCGTGGAGGAGGGCACGGCAAGCCGCTCCAGCGTGCGTGCCTGGAGAACTCCGTGGGCAGAGGAGCCCGGTGGAGGAGGGCATGTCAGCCCACTCCAGTGTCCGTGCCTGGAGAATGCCACGGACAGAAGAGCCTGGGGGCTAGTCCTTGTGGTCGCACAGAGTCGGACACGACTGACTGACCGACAGCTTTGTGCAGCGCAGTGACCAGAAGGACCGGTGGCGCAATATGAGGGCAGATGATCGCTTTTCTCCATTTTCATTCCCAACACTAGTCACTGGGTTTGGGGTCCCCACCCACATCCTGTAAGACCTCACCTTCACTCAGGACGCCTGCAGAGACGCTTCTCCGTATAAGGCCCCATCCTGAGGCCCCGGGTGGACATGAAAACCAGGGACACTGTTCAGTCCAGTGCGACATCTTGTGAAGTCAGCATGCAGCCGGACCCATGCAGATGGAGTGCTCTGGGCAGGTTGCTTCCAGCCTCTCGAGCCTCAAATGCCACCTCAAATGTTACTCGCGATACACACGAGTGGGTCGCCAAGCCCTTCTGAGCAACTCCTGGGGCCATAGATGCTTTGGACTTCTGAATCCTCCCTGACTTGGAGGGGGAATTCAGTGCAAGGGCCGCATAGTCCCCCGTATCTGTGGACAGAAGCGTGTGACCCACCATCCAGTCATGAACCACTGCGGGCCCCCCACCCCATCCCCGGGCAGTGCATGCTGAATTCGGGATGTAGAGAAACAGCTCGCAGGCCCTCCGCAGCTGAGAGACGCGTGTCGGGCTAATCTGAGTGACCCCAGACTCTTGCATCTCCCCACACACAGCAAAGCGCTAAAGCCACTAGCGTGAATGGCTGCTTTATGTGACTAGCGGTAATGCTTTGATGCTCAACTTTGTTTTTCGCCAGAACTCCTGGCTCCTCCCTGGCCTCGTCGGAGCAGTTCCCCAGAGCCGTTGGAGAGGACGGTCTCCCGGCCATAGTCCTCAGTAAGGTCCCTCAGCAAAGCCAAACTCAAAACTTCTGTGTATTTTTCAGTTGCCACATTCTGGAATTCCTGGCCGTAAAATGGATGAATGTTCACACTGACGATTATAAATGGCCTCAGGTCAGTTTACATCAGGTTTCACACCCAGTGACCTGTGGAGGGAAAATGTGCTTTGTAGAGATTTTTGTGTTTCCAAATTGTGAATACAGGGTCTTGGAGAGATAGACACACACAGACTGAACTCAAAGGGTGGCTAGGTGGTAGCTGTCTCTT
>SJYX01016637.1:74926-87392 GCA_006410675.1 Oreotragus oreotragus
CCGGGAGGAAGGGAGCAGCTGAGGAGTCGGGGTCCCGGCTGACATCCACCCCAGCGCCGGGAGGCAGGCAGGAGGCAGCCAAGCTCTAGTTCTCCGCAGGTGGACGCCGGGGGTGCACAGGGAGGGCTCTGTAAAGAATGAATGCGCGACATTCTAGCTGCTCTGCCGAGAACTCTACCCGACAGAGCCTGCGAGGCTTCCCTCTTCGCACTCAGTTTGTCCGAGTCCTGCTCTAAGCAGCTCCTGATTCACCCCCAGCAGCCCCAGCCTTTGCCAGGGCCAGGGCTCCATCCTCACAACGGCCAAAGCGGGCCAAAGCAGAGAAGCAGAGGACAGCAGGGCCCGTACACGCAGCAGGGGCGGTGGGCGTGGCGCCTGTGCTTGTAACAGCCCATCACTGAGTGGTCTCCTATTTCTCTAATGAATGAATAAACACCAATGCTCTCGGTGATTACAAAGCCCAGCTGTCCTGGAGTTTGTTTGAGAGAAGGGCTAACTGTTCACCGGGAAACCTGTACACAGAGGCTCACGGCACCTTGACTCATCAGAAATAAACGCAGTGAACTGGAGCAGCCCAGCCCTTCAGCAGGTCACTGGCACACGAGCTCTGGGCACCGCCCAGCAGTAAAAAGAAACAAACCACGATCCCAGAGCACCCAGCTGACTCCGGGGAGGTGGGCTGAGAGGTGACGGTTGTGGACCAGCCGTCCACACCACCCACAGCTCCCAAGCCCTTGGAATTTCCTGAGGGATGGGATAATGTGTCTTTTGTCCTCAGTTCTGGACAATGCACCGGGCAAGGGAACTTTTGGATGCCACCCAGGGGTGGGGGCTGGTTCCCGGGAGAAGCTGCTCAGTGGTTACAGAGTTGGAACTTTCCACCCCGTCCCGGCCACTTGAGCTAAGAGTGGGTGAGAGCAAATCCATCACAGAGGCTGAGGAGCCAGTCAGTCATCCTGGGAGGCGAGGCTCCATAAAACCCAGAAGTCCCGGGCAGGGGCAGGCCCATTGGCGAGCAAGGGGGCTGGGAGCGTGTGTCTCGGGGGTGGGAAAGTCTGTGCGCATGCCCCGTCGCGGGGGGGGCGGTCTTCACCTGACTGTATCCTTTATAGTAAGCGGGGAATCCAGGAAGTTAAGCAAGTCTTCCTCAGCTCTGTGAGCCGACCTAGCAGATGAATTGAATCCAAGGATGGCATCTTGGAGACCCTCCGATTTATAGCCAGTTGGACAACTACCATGGAGGTTCCTTAAAAAAAGTAAATAGAGCTAAAAAGGATCCAGCAATCCCACTCCTGGGCATATATCCAGAGAAAACCATGATTCAAAAAGGTACACATACCCCAGTGTTCATTGCAGCAGTGTTTACAGTAGCTAGGACACAGAAGCCACCGAGATGTCCATCAACAGAGGGCTGGATAAGGAGGATGTGGTACATATACACCATAGAATATTACTCAGCCATTAAAAGAATGAAATGATGCCATTTGCAGCAACATGGATAGACCTAGAGAGTGTCATACTGACTGAAGTAAGTCACATAGAGGGAAATTTCGTATGACATCTCTTAGATGGGGCATCTAAAAAAAAAAAGCAGTACAAATGAACGTGGGCTCCCCAGATGGTGCCATGGGTGAAGACGCATCTGCCAGTGCATGAGACAAAAGAGGCCTGGCCTCGATCCCTGGGTCGGGAAGATCCCCTGGAGAGGGGCACGGCACCCCACCCCAGTGTTCTTGCCTGGAGAATCCCATGGACAGAGGAGCCTGGCGGGTTACAGTCCATGGAGTCGAAAAGGGCCAGACACGATTGAAGCATGCGTGCACATACTCACAAATGAACTTAGAAAAACAGACCCACACACTTAGAGAACTAAGTTACGGTTGCCGGCGGGAAGGATGGGGAGATGGGATGGTTAGGGAGTTTGGGATGAACAGGTACACCCTGCTGTATTTAAAATAGATAACCAACAAGGGCCTACTATGGGCTTTCCTGGGGGCTCAGAAGATAAAGCGTCTGGCTGCAGTGCAGGAGACCTGGGTTTGATCCCTGGGTTGGGAAGATCCCCTGGAGCAGGAAATGGCAACCCACTTCGGTAGTCTTGCCTGGAGAATCCCATGGACAGAGGAGCCTGGCGGGCTACAGTCCACAGGGTTGCAAAGAGTCAGACACGACTGAGAGACTTCACTTCACTTCACTTCAAGGACTTACTGTATCACACAGGAAACTCTGCTCAATGTTATGTGGCAGCTTATTTAACTTATATGCAGAGTATATCATGAGAAACGCTGGGCTGGAGGAAGCACAAGCTGGAATCAAGACTGCCGGGAGAAACATCAATAACCTCAGATATGCAGATGACACCACCCTTATGGCAGAAAGTGAAGAGGAGCTAAAAAGCCTCTTGATGAAAGTGAAAGAGGAGAGTGAAAAAGTTGGCTTAAAGCTCAACATTCAGAAAACGAAGATCATGGCATCTGGTCCCATCACTTCATGGCAAATAGATGGGGAAACAGTGGAAACAGCGTCAGACTTTATTTTGGGGGGCTCCAAAATCACTGCAGATGGTGACTGCAGCCATGAAATTAAAAGACACTTACTCCTTGGAAGGAAAGTTATGACCAACCTAGACAGCATATTAAAAAGCAGAGACATTACTTTGCCAACAAAGGTCTGTCTAGTCAAGGCTGTGGTATTTCCAGTAGTCACACGTGGACATGAGAGTTGGACCATAAAGAAAGCTGAGCGCCGAAGAATTGATGCTTTTGAACTGTGGTGTTGGAGAAGACTGCTGAGAGTCCCTTGGACTGAAGGGTGATCAAACCAGTCCACCCTACAGGAGATCAGTCCTGGGTGTTCATTGGAAGGACCGATGATGCTGAAGCTGAAACTCCAATACTTTGTCCACCTCATGGGAAAAGTTGACTCATTGGAAAAGACCCTGATGCTGGGAAAGATTGAAGGCGAGAGGACAAGGGGACAACAGAGGATGAGATGGTTGGATGGCATCACTGACTCGATGGACATGGGTTTGGGTGGACTCCNTTGGAAGGACCGATGATGCTGAAGCTGAAACTCCAATACTTTGTCCACCTCATGGGAAAAGTTGACTCATTGGAAAAGACCCTGATGCTGGGAAAGATTGAAGGCGAGAGGACAAGGGGACAACAGAGGATGAGATGGTTGGATGGCATCACTGACTCGATGGACATGGGTTTGGGTGGACTCCAGGAATTGGTGATGGACAGGGAGGCCTGGCGTGCTGTGGACATGACTGAGTGACTGAACTGAACTGGACTGAAGTGGATGGGTGGGAGGTTTAAGGGAAAATGGATACATGTATATGTATGCCTGAGTCTCTTCACTGTTCACTTGAAACTTAATAACATTATTTTTTAATTGGCTTTAGTCTAATAAAAAATAAAAAGTTTTTTTAAGATATTTTAAAATCAGAATGGGTTAGTATATCATGGTGGGACTTGGCTATTAATTTTTTACAATGCTACAGCTCTACTGCATTCTGTTTATAAATATGAATTTAAGAAATATTAGAAGTATACATTTTTAAAAATAAATTTGAGTTAGGCATGACATTCTTAAGCAAGAAGTGAAATCCAAAAACAATAAAGTGCTATTATATTTTGCTACATAAAAATTTTTAAATTTTTTGAATTAAAAATAATACATCAAAAAAAAAAAACAACCAGATGTGGTACATATGTGCAATGGAGTATTTACTCAGCCATAGAAAAAAAAGGAAATAATGCCGTTTGCAGAAACAAGGAAGGACCCAGAGATGATCATATTGAGTGGAGTAAGCCAGGCAAAGACAGATATCACAGGATACACTTATATGTGGAATCTAAAAAAAAGGACGCGTGAACATACCCACAAAACAGAAATAGGGTCACAGGTGTAAAAAGGAAGTTCTCGGGCGAGGAGGGGAAGCGACAGAGAGGCTGGGGTTGACACGCACCAGAGAAGTGTTAGTCGCTCCGATATGTCCAACTCTTCACAACTGCTGGACTGCAGACCTCTAGGCTCCTCTGGCCATGGGATTCTCCAGAAAAGAATCCTGGAGTGATTGCCATTTCCTTCTCCAGGGCATCTTCCCAACCTAGGGATTGAATTAGGTCTCCTGCGTTGCAGGCAGATTCTTTACCATCTGAGCCACCAGGGAGGCCCATATACACACACTGCTATATNCTTCACAACTGCTGGACTGCAGACCTCTAGGCTCCTCTGGCCATGGGATTCTCCAGAAAAGAATCCTGGAGTGATTGCCATTTCCTTCTCCAGGGCATCTTCCCAACCTAGGGATTGAATTAGGTCTCCTGCGTTGCAGGCAGATTCTTTACCATCTGAGCCACCAGGGAGGCCCATATACACACACTGCTATATATAGAATAGATAACTAACAATCTACTGTACAGGGACTCTACGCAATGCGCTGCAGTGACCCATATGAGAAAAGAATCTAAGAGAGAGTGGATACATGCCTATATATAACTGAGTCACTTTATTGTCCAGGAGAAACTAACACAACATTGGAAATCAACTATACCCCAATAAAATGTATTAGAATGTATGTATATATATGGACAACTAGTCAGAAGTACAGGTTACAACGAGACTTCCCCATGGGTCAGCTGGTAAAGAGTCGGCCTGCAATGCAGGAGACCTGGGCTCGATCCCTGGGCTGGGAGGGACTGGGGGCAGGAGGGGAAGGGGACGGCAGAGGATGAGATGGCCGGATGGCATCACCGAATCCATGGACGTGGGCTTGGGTGGACTCCGGGAGTGGGTGATGGACAGGGAGGCCTGGCGTGCTGCGGTCCATGGGGTCGCGAAGGGTCAGACACGACTGAGTGACGGATCTGAACGGGGACGGCAGACCTGCAGCTGGGCATCTGGCGTGGAGAGGAGCCCCGCAGGGCTGAGCCTGTCAACGGTCGGGTCCATGCCGACTCTGAGCTGGGTTCTCAGAGAGCCGGCTGCCGTCTGGGCGTTGCTTGTTGACATGGGGAAGCCACCTGATCCAAGGAGCTGACTCATTGGAAAAGACCCTGATGCTGGGAAAGATTGAAGGCAAGAGGAGAAGGGGACGACAGAGGATGAGATGGCTGGACGGCATCACTGACTTGATGGACATGAAGACCGTGTACAACTCTGGGAGATGGTGAAGGACAGGGAAGTCTGGTGTGCTGTAGTCCACGGGGTCACAAAGAGTTGTACATGAGGTAGCAGCTAAACTACAACAACAACATCAACAAACGGGGAAGCCACACACACACACATGCGCACACAGACACACGCACACACAGACACACGTGTGCACACACACAGACACACATGCACACACACACATGCACGCGCACACACGCACGCATGCACGCACACAGAGACACACATGTGCACACACATGCAGGCATACACGCACACACGCACACACATGCGCACACGTGCACACATGCGCACACATGTGCACACAGACGCACACAGATGTGCACACACGCGTGCACACACACACACACACACACACGTACACAGACTGGAACCGGTCTGGGAACCTGAGGGAAGGAGGTGGTGGCCCCTGCCGTCCTCTGGCTTCTGGATGGCTGGCGATCCTTGCGGTCTCCGCCTCTCTTGGGGCTTTCTCCCTGTGGCTCTAAATCCTACTCCTTACAAGGACACCCTGTTCCGTACGACCTCACCTTGATCACGTCTGCAAGGATTCACAAGTCCAGGGCCATCAATACGTCCTTCTGGAGACACAGCTCAATTCCCCAGAATGCAGAGGCTGCACCTCCCAGGCCGGGGGTCCTCCTGGTGGGCTGCCAGCCTAGGCATCGTGCACACAGCAGGCCCGGACGTCGACGGAAAGCAAGGCTGCTAGAGAAGCGGGACGAACACACGTGCACAACTGAGGAACGGACTGAAGGCCACGGCAGACGCTCCTGAATTCCCTCCTACCGATGAGCAAGCGAGTCATAGCTGCTGCTGCTGGAGGGGCCCTGGTCAGGTTCTGGAGTCACACGTGGTCCCCACACTCAGAAAATGGAAGACCCACACCTGTTGTGTTCAACTTCAAAGATAAATATTGTTAAAGCACCTATTGTTCAACCCGATCCATTTGAAGATCTTTTTTTTGCAGAGGTGGGGGGTGTCCTCTCTTGAGGGGGTCCCAGTTCCCTGACCAGGGATGGAGCCTGGGCCCCAGCAGTGGAAGTGTGGCGTCCTAACCACTGGAGCGCCAGGAAGTCCTGGGAGTTTCCAGATCTAACTGTCTCTGTGAAGCACTTCACTGATGGGCTGCGTCCCACCTGGTGAACAGGAGGTTCTGCGGGAGGCCGCACAAAGTGGATCGTTTTCTTAGGCAGCAGGAAGGCAGAGCAAGGAGTCCTGAGCAAGAGAAAGGCAGGACCTTCTTCCTTGGGGACGGAGCGGCCTCAGGACAGGTGACCCCCCTGGGCCGCCAGGATTACAGGCTGCTGGACATGGGAACGTCCCTGGGGAGGCCGAGCCTCCGGCGAGGTCAGGTGCCCTGGGCCTGAGTGCAGGTGACCGCTTGGGGCCTGGTTTTCCCTGTGAGCAGATGCTCCCCTGTAACCGCCTTAGCAGGATGACAACGTTTTGCTGTAGGTCCCAGGGGCCGAGATGTGACCAAGGGCAGACCCCACGTGGCCCTGGCTCAGCAGGAGGTGACTCAAGGGGTCAACAGGAAACAAACCCAGGTCTTGAGGGAGTCTCTCCCTCCCTGCGTGCCAGCCTGGGAGAAGGACCTCCGGCCCAGGGAAAACGCCCCCACCCTGGAGCGTTCTCAGCAGTCCTGCTGGAGCTTCCTTTTCAGCTTTGCCTTCTGTTCTCACAGAGACTCCCTCTGCAATCTCTGCGGAATTCCCCGTTCGCCAGCAGGGCGATGGAGCAACAGTGTCCTCAGGGACTTCCCTGGCGGCCCTGTGGTTAAGACTCAGCACTCCCCGCACTGGGGGTGCAGGTGGAGCCCCGGGCAGCGAGCTCAGAGGCCATGCTCAGCCAGGAGAGAACAACGCCCTCGGAGCGGGTGTTGATGGCTCCCCCATGGGTGATTAGGCAGCTCGATCAACGGGAACTGCAAGGCGATCGCAGGTCCTCTTGTGCTGTCAGGAGACTCGGGTGGAAGGGGTGAGAGAAAGGCAGGGCTGGGGGCGGGGGGGCAGGGGGTCACAAGCGCGGGCCCACCGACTCTGCACACCTGTGCTGCCTGTGAACGCAGAGAGGCGTCCACCTCGCACTCCCGCCTGGCCTCTGGTCAGGGACGCGCCCTTCTGAGATCAAGGGAGTTAAAGCGAGTGAACACCCTTGCAGGCCCCGGGGCCATCAGNGCAGGGCTGGGGGCGGGGGGGCAGGGGGTCACAAGCGCGGGCCCACCGACTCTGCACACCTGTGCTGCCTGTGAACGCAGAGAGGCGTCCACCTCGCACTCCCGCCTGGCCTCTGGTCAGGGACGCGCCCTTCTGAGATCAAGGGAGTTAAAGCGAGTGAACACCCTTGCAGGCCCCGGGGCCATCAACTGCTTTAAACAGGGGATTTAATGATCGCTCCTGGGGCGGGTGGCCCGGCTGTCCTCTGAGGGCTCGGCGGGCCGGACGTCGCACTGGGTCAGATCCCAGGGCCTCCCCATGTGATGTGGACTCTCCCAGCCTGGCAGCCATGCCCCGAGCAGGGGCACAGGTCAGCTGGGCCCTGGGCAGGGCTGGGGTGGGTCAGCGCAGCTCAGCACCCGATGCCCAAGTCCACTCTGCCAGTGGGCCCTGCTCACTGCCGGGCTTCCCCGAGGTCGAGGTCCGGCCAGGCCAGGGAGCGCCGCCCAGCATCCTCCCCTGAGCAGCTCCCGGGCCTGCAGCTGTCCTCCCGCCCCTCCTGCGGGTGCTGGAAACTGCCTTCCCACCCTTTACTCCCCACGCCTCTCAGGGTTCAGGGAGCATCAGGGAAAAGCCCCTCAGGATTTAGGGAGCATCAGGGAAAAGCGGGCCCTGAAACCAGGCAGGACCCTCTGCGTGCAGAGGGGCCTCCTGGGCACAAAAGCCCCTTGCGTCCTGTCTGTCCTGTTTCTTGTTTGTGGAGAAAGGCTTTGGGCTCCAAGGCCCTCCCTGAGTTCCAGGGAGTGGACTCACGCAGTGACTAAGCAGGGACGTGAGGGAACGGAACGGGGACAAAGGAAAGACAGTCAGGCAAGGAAGGTAAGGGCAGTTCAGCGCAGAGTCCCAGCTCCTCCTCAGGGGGCCTGCGTGACAGCCTGAGGCACGCCTCTGACCGTGACCACCGCTGACCACAAGCACGGGACCCCAGAAGGTTGATGACCGAGGTTCCTGGAGCACCAACCTGTCCCCTCAACCCAGCCAGGCGGAAGGGAGGGCAGAGCCACAACCCTCCCCACAGGCGACACCTCCACACCCTCCCCTGAGGGCCTGCTGGAAGTCTGGGTCTTCTGAACCCCGTCTCCTCGGTGGGCCGCAGCAAACACTGCAGCTTTCTGCGCTGCAACCCGGGGGCAGGGGGTGGGCTCTGCTGCTCGCCCGGTGAGTGGACTTGGGCTCTGCCCAGCTGGGCTGGGATGGCGGGCTTCCTTCGCGGCACTTTTCAGAGCTCTCACCGAAACCCCTGCTTGTGGAACGCGGACTCAGGGTCCACGTGTGATGTCAGGGGCTCCATCTGCCCCGTGTCCTGCAGCCGGTGTGTCCTGTCTGTCCTGTTTCTTGTTTGTGGAGAAAGGCTTTGGGCTCCAAGGCCCTCCCTGAGTTCCAGGGAGTGGACTCACGCAGTGACTAAGCAGGGACGTGAGGGAACGGAACGGGGACAAAGGAAAGACAGTCAGGCAAGGAAGGTAAGGGCAGTTCAGCGCAGAGTCCCAGCTCCTCCTCAGGGGGCCTGCGTGACAGCCTGAGGCACGCCTCTGACCGTGACCACCGCTGACCACAAGCACGGGACCCCAGAAGGTTGATGACCGAGGTTCCTGGAGCACCAACCTGTCCCCTCAACCCAGCCAGGCGGAAGGGAGGGCAGAGCCACAACCCTCCCCACAGACGACACCTCCACACCCTCCCCTGAGGGCCTGCTGGAAGTCTGGGTCTTCTGAACCCCGTCTCCTCGGTGGGCCGCAGCAAACACTGCAGCTTTCTGCGCTGCAACCCGGGGGCAGGGGGTGGGCTCTGCTGCTCGCCCGGTGAGTGGACTTGGGCTCTGCCCAGCTGGGCTGGGATGGCGGGCTTCCTTCGCGGCACTTTTCAGAGCTCTCACCGAAACCCCTGCTTGTGGAACGCGGACTCAGGGTCCACGTGTGATGTCAGGGGCTCCATCTGCCCCGTGTCCTGCAGCCGGTGTGGCCCGCCTGCACCCAGACGCCCAAGAGGCGGCCTTTGAACAGGCAGGTGATGGGTGAGCCTCGGATGCGATGATGGGGGCTGGGGGAAGGGGAGGACTCACGGACTCAGGGCAGCGGCAGTGGAGACAGTTTCCAGCCTGGTGATCGGGTGGGATAGGGCTTCCCTGGTGGCAGACGGTAAACGATCTGCCTGCCATGCAGGAGACCCGGGTTCGATCGCTGGGTTGGGAAGATCCCCTGGAGGAGGGCGTGGCACCCCACGCCAGTCTTCTGGCCTGGAGAGTCCCACAGACAGCGGGGCCTGGCAGGCTGCAGTTCACGGGATCGCAGTCGGACGCGGTTTCAGTTTCGGGGGGGCGGGGTTCTTGCGCTGAGATCCGTGACAGCTTCGCTTCTCTGACATTTCTGCCTCCTTCACCTGCAGACCTGGGGAGGTGGCCCTAACGGCGGAGGGTCTTGCTAAGGTAGGCGCCCCTCCCTGCCTTCTTTCAGGTTCACTTGCTGATGGCGGGCACAGCCATGCCGCGGGCACAGGCTGACCCCGTTCGACGCAGGCCGGGGCTTTCTGGGGCCTGCCCTGGGGTTGGTCACTGGGCAGCCCCACCCTGCTGTCCGCCTCCCAGCCCCTCCTGCCCGCGGCCTGGTGCCCCTCGGCCAAGGCCCAGCCCCCGGCAGAGCCGGCGTGGTGGGTCCAGGCTCTGGGGCCACAGTGAGGGGAAGCTGCCCAATTCACAGGTGTGTGAGCGCCCGGTGCCCCGTGGATGGTTCTCCAGGCCTGCTGGGGCCAGTGGTGCCATAGGCACACACACACACTGGCACACACGTGCGCACACTCCCATTCCTGTATACGCATGCTCCCTGCACGCTCACACGGGGTCTCGGTGAGCTCCCTTCGCCCTTCACTGAAGGTCTGGGGACAAAGAGGTTTGCACGTAACAACCGGCACCTTAACCTTTACCTGTAGGTGTGTCTTTGGTTTGAAAGTGAAAGTGGAACTGTTTGTCGCTGAGTCCTGCCTGACTCTTTGCGACCCCACAGACAGCCCACCAGGCTCCGCTGTCCATGGGAGTCTCCAGGCAAGAATACTGGAGTGGGTAGCCATGCCCTCCTCCAGGGGATCCTCCCAACCAGGCATTGAACCTGGGTCTCCTGCACTGCAGGCTGACCCTTTACCAGCTGAGCCCCCAGGGAAGCCCTTTTTACTTACTCAGCCACAGGGAACGTGACTTGTCAGCTCCCTGACCAGGGACCAAGCCTGCGCCCCCTTTGGCAGTGTGGCATCTTAACCTTGCTGCTGCTGCTGAGTCGCTTCAGTCATGTCCGACTCTGTGCGACCCCACAGACGGCAGCCCATTGGGCTCCGCCATCCCTGGGATTCTCCAGGCAAGAACACTGGAGTGGGTTGCCATTTCCTTCTCCAATGCATGAAAGTGAAGAGTGAAAGGGAAGTCGCTCAGTCGTGTCTGACTCAGCGACCCCACGGACTGCAACCCACCAGGCTCCTCCATCCATGGGAGTTTCCAGGCAAGAGTAGTGGAGTGGGGTGCCATTGCCTTCTTATGTCCCTTTAAAACCCATGTTTTACATCACCACGTGAACACCGGCCCACAGTAAATATTCAAACAGCACGAGTGAGTCCTCCACCCCGAGGCAGTCACTGTCTGTCCCTTATCTACGGGCCATGCCAACCTCAGACGCCTGCCCACAGAGCCTCCCGGGAGGCCAGCTGGGAGGGGCAGGCCTGCTCCGGCAGGCTCGCCGGGCGCTGCTTCCTGCCCCCCAGCCCTGCACTCGTCTCTACTCTTATCTTCTCTTGCCTGCTGATGTGTCTTTTACCCTCACTTTTGGATTTCTTTTCTTTCTTGGACTGTAGTGAAAATGCTCACAGCATAGAGTTTACCACTGTCGCCAGTTTTAAGCACGCAGCTCAGGGTCACGCTGTTTATTTGTGCTGGGTCTTTTCTGTGTCATGTGGAATCCAGCTCCCTGACCAGGGATCGAACCCTGGGCCCCCTGTCCTGGGGGCATGGAGTCTCAGCCACAGGATCCCCAGAGAAGTCCCTGGGTCACATGGTTGTGCAACCCCCATCAGTGCAGAATTTCCGGAACCGACCGCATCAAACGCGACACCCCTGCCCCTCCACCGCCTTCCCCAGGCCCCGCCTTCTGTCTGTCTCTAGGAGTCTGACGACCCCAGGACCATGTACAAGTGGAACCAGACAGTGTTTTTCTTCGCCTCTGGCTTCTCTCACTGAGCGTCTGTCCCCAGGGTTCACCTCGAGGCAGAATCAGGATTCCCTACCCCTCTGAGGCGGAATACCCCGGGAATCTGTTTAGACTGTCGCCCTGGGGCTCTCTCCACCCAGGACAGGCCCTCCCGGCTCCCCTTCTCCTCCAGCCGGGCACCTGGGGAGGAGGCCTCCCCTAGACGCTGCAGAGCTCGCACTGCTGGGCTCCAAGCAGGTGCGAGGTGACCGCCAGGCACGACACAACAGGTGACTGTCACTCAGCCGCTCTGGCTCTGAGCGCCTGGCGGTGGCACCCGTGGCCTCTCTCGCATCGTCATCCCAGAGCAGACGGAAGGGTGGACAGACGGACGGGCAGACACAGGGTCCTCAGGGCTAAGGCCCTGGTGCCTGGGCCCCGCGCCCACCGGGAGGCCGGGGGTCGGGCCTGGCCTTTCCCCTGCACGTCCCGGGCAGCTCCTCACGCAGGGGCGCCCAGGGCGCGCCCGACTCTGTCCTCCGCCGCCCTCCAGGCCGCAGGCGTCCCAGGTGACCGCCGCCCTGGTGCTCGCCCTGGTTCCCGGAATATTTGCATTTCCTCCGGGAGCCTTGGAGGCCTCGGGTGGATGAGGGCTGTGGGCAGGGAGCCTGGTCAGGCCGTGGTGGACTCGAGGCTGGTTCTGCGAGGGGCATGCCCCGGACCTCCCTGGCCTGCCAGGCTGTGCACGCCACCGGACCCCCCCGCCACGCCCTCCCCGACTCCGGGCCGCCTGGGCCCCCGTCCTGCCCTGCTCCCGCCCCGCAGGCAGACAGGCCCTCACCTTCCTCAGGCCCCGACCTTCCTCAGCCCCCGCCCGCCCCGCTGGCCCACCCCTCCGGC
>SJYX01016637.1:87944-157682 GCA_006410675.1 Oreotragus oreotragus
CCACCCTCCCCGCCCCTCCAGACCCCGCCCACCACCCTCCCCGCCCCTCCGGCCCGGCTGCCGTCCAGGCGCCGACTCGGCCTCAGGGAGACAGAGCGGCCTTTCAGGGCCGGGCCGGGCCGGGAGCGGCAGGAGCGGCCCTCCCCCAGCGAGCGGGGCGGGAGGGGCCTGGCAGGAGGCCCCGGGTCCCCAGAGAAAGGCCTGCGTGTGAGGAGCCTCAGGCAGGACAAGCGGGCCCCTCAGGATGCCTGTCCCGCGCCCCGGGGCTGGGACGGGCCTGCTTCCTCGGGTGGCATCGGGGCCGTCCTGGGACCCGGGACCGCGTCCCCTCTGGGTCTCCGCGGGCCGGGCTCCCGGACGTCCCCGCCAGCCGGCGGCCCAGCAAAAACCGACAGCTCTCCTCAGCGCACCGCTTAGCCCCCGGGGTTTGGGACGCGGGTGCTGGCACAGCCCCCGCCTTGGTAACAGATGGGGACTCGCTGGGGGCAAAGCGCAGACGAGACCTCAGGCCCCACCGCCAGCCCGAGCGCCTGCCCTGGCCACTTGGGTGCGCTCTGTCCTCTCCTCCCAGGCCGCAAAAAAGAAGCCCTTGCCCCGCCTCGGAAACGAACTCCCTCTGACGCCGGGGTCTCATCGCGGGCTTCTTTCCTCTTTGTCCGCCCTGCCTGAGCCCCTGCCTGCCTCAGTTGGTGACCCACCGGGGAGACGGTGATGGACAGGGAGGCCTGGCGGGCTGCAGTCCACGGGGTGGCCATGAGTCGGACGTAACGAGTGAACAGCGGCCCGGGGACCCCACAGCAGGGCCGGCCAGGGCCAGGCACAGGGCACCGGGCCCCAGCCCCGGCTCTCTCAGGGACCTGCTGATCCTGGCCTGGCCGGTGGCCTTCAGGCCTCTACGACTGGACACCCCGATGGATAAACGTGTGCGTGCCCAGTGATGTGTGTCTGTAAAACCTCCGCCTCGTGAGGCCCCATCAAGCTTGGAACAGGTCGGCCTCCCTTGCTGTCAACTTTGAAAGTTAAGTGTTGTCCCCAAATTAAGACCTAACATCCTGGACACCCCTGGTCCAGCGATTGAGAATCTGCCTTCTGGGACAGGGACTTGGGTTTGATCCTAGACCTGGGAACTAGATCCCACATGCAGTGGGCCTCTGGAGTCCTGGTGTGTCAGCGAGGGAAAAAAAAGACTTAAGGTGCTAAGGAAAGGCCTTACAAATGGCTGAGAAAAGAAGAAAAGCGAAAGGCAAGGGAGAAAGGGAAAAATATACCCAACTGAATGCAGAGTTCGAGAATAAAAAGGAGAGATAGGAAAGCCTTCCTAAGTGATCAGGGCAAAGAAATAGAGGAAGATAATAAAATGAGAAAGACGAGAGATCTCTTCAAGAATATTGGAGATACCAATTTTTGCAAGTTTGGGTACAATAAAGGACAGAAATGGCAAGGACCTAACAGAAGCAGAAGAGATTAAGAGATGGCAAGAATATACAGAAAAACTATAAAAAAGGTCTCTTTTCTCTGTGTGCCAAATAGATGTCTCAGCGCCCACTTGTTTGATTACTCCCGAGAGAAGTACTGTTAGCCTCCGGCCAGGAGGGACCTAAAGGCCAGTCTAGAGTCCTTTGCAGCCCCCACCCCTCCCCCTGTGGCCCCCAGGCTGTGCCCAAGCTGCTCTGCCACAGGGTGCTGGCCTCGGAGACCTGCTGGCCGACTTGCGCAGGCCAACCAGTGGCCAAGCCTGACTGAGTCCTGTTTCCCTGCAGGACTTCCTTCCAGGAGTTCTCAGGAAATTCATATGTATTTTTGAATCCCAAGAGAAACTGGTAAGACGGGAAAACAGATGATCATTCTCCTGGAAGAATTAGAGCTTACTAATCAACACAGAGACGCTGCCAGCTGGGGAAGCCCCTGGAGTCACGTCACAGCTGGGAAAGGGGATGGCGGTGTGGGCAGGTTCTGGAACCGGCTGCATCACGTGGGAGAGGTCCACGCAGCCTCCCTGCGAGCTGCTGGCAGGGCGGAAGATGCCTTTAGGCCCGTGAGTCATTCCTGCCCACAAACTCCAGCACAGTCAGCATACAGGCACAGCTGTTCAAACCCTGTGGGATGTGCTGAGGGGCAGCGTCCTCGGGGCGGGGGTCCGGGTCTTCATCACATTGTCCCAGACTTAATTTTCCTCCTTAAACAGAACTCTCTAAACATCCACAGCGATGAAGAGGGTCTGGGAAGGGTTGCAAGCATTTTAAGAGCAATAACGGGAGTCTACCAAGTCGGCCAGAGCTGTTTTAGCTCACAGAGAACGGCGCATTCATTATCGTATCTTTTTTTTTTTTGCTACAAGGTGTTTTATTTATTTGCCACGAGGTGTGTTTTATTTTTATTTATTTATTTTTTGTATCATATCTTTTAAAAATAGCAAAGGGAACTTCCCGGTGCTCTCACTGCTTGGGGGCCCGGGTTCAATCCCTGGTTGGGGAACTCAGATTCTACAAGCCACCTAGGGCAGCCCAAACAGAAAATACAGAAAGGAGACAGAAGCCACCAAGCTTTATTTTTCTGAGAGGGGAGCGGGCACTGAGTGCCATGTGGGATCTTAGTCCCCTGACAGGGACGGAACACCGAGCCCCCTGCCTTTGAAGCCCAGAGCCGTCACTAACCACCGGACCACGGGAAGTCCCAGGCCCTCAAACCTTCAACACAACCTATCATAGGAGAATGATTCCGTCACTTTAAGCAATCAACATTAGAGACGTGGAAATTCTCAGCAGTTCTGACTCTCAGGGATGAAGACTGTCAGGAATTCGGGATGCTGGACGCCCCGCCCAGGGACGGTCCCCCCCGCCCTCCTCCGCTGTATCAGGCCCTTGTGCACCTGCCAAGAGAACTCTGACCACACCCAGGGCGAGGCCCTGGGACGCAGAGTGACTGGCCGAGGGCCCTGCCCACCAGGAGGTCATCAGGGAGACGGGGGCGGCCACGAACAGGTAGCTCAAGCTCCAGGCCCAGAGGCGGGTGGGGGCGGCAGCCAACAGTCTGGGAACAACGGCCCCCACCCCTGGGCTGGGCGGGGCTCCGATGCCCACCTGTGTGCCCAGCAGACCCGCAGCCACAATTAGAGACAACGCCATGAGGTCATGGAGTCTGGGGCCCCACCCGCCGGGCAGCCTGATTCACGTGGGGTGCGGCCGCCAGGAGCCCGAAGGGTGCACTCAGGGAGTCCTCCCAGGGCAGCCCCCCTGGGGACACCCACGCAGGAGGCCTCGGCCCAGCTCACCGAGGGGCAGGCCCGAGTGCGGCCCGCCCCTGCCCTAGAGCCTGCTCTTCCCTTCTCCTGGTGCCCCCAGAACACGTTTATCCCCCAGACACGCAGATCGCGAGGGCAGCGACCCTGAGCAGACTGGCCCCACACCCCTTGGGAGGGCCAGGAAAACAGCTAGTGGACAGACGGCGGGTGCTGCCCACAGCGGTCTCCAGTGTTCACATGGGATGTGTGCGAGTGTGAATTCACATCACCGAGTTAGGAAGCCTGGGGTGACATTCGAGGAGCGCTCACAGACCAGGCATCAGGACGCTGGTTGGGGTGGGATGAGGGTCACTCCGGGCGAGTGGCCCCCAGATGTCACGGCCGCCCTGGAGCGGGCACAGCGTGCTCTAGGGTGGGGAAGGCTGCCTGGGCACCCCAAGGCATCTCAGAGGGCGACGTTCGGCTCCCACCGGGTTCCCAGGACAACAGGGTGCACCACGGTTGGGTGCAGCCCAGCTGGTGGCCCCCAAGCTACTGAGGGGTGACAAGCGGCCGACCCTCCCCCGGGACCACCCCTGTCCTTGCGTGCTGTGCCCACCCCGCTTCATCTGTAGACTCTCTGGCCCTTTGCCCCCAGGGCTGGGCTGGGCAGAGGGCAGAGTCCCCCTGACCTGAAAGCTCTGTCCTGACCCCCAACCTCGGGCTCGGGCTGTCCCAGCGTCTGGACCTGGATCCGGCTGCCCGCTGCCCGCTGCCCCAGCAGGCCCGCCTCCTTCCCCCAGGCCCCAGCGTGACGGGAGGAGGCCCTGAAGATGCCTGGTGACCTGGAGGAGCTGGTGGTGGAGCTGGCCACCCTGGCTGCGCCTCTGCCCACTGTCTGCCCATGCCAACCTGTGGCCCCACTCAGAAGGCCCAGGAGGGGGGAATTCCATCCGTGCAGCAGGCCACTGTCCACCGTCGGCCCGAGACCCCTTCCCGTTGGACATCACCTCGCAGGCCTGGGGAGGGTTGTGACCTCTCTGGGGGGCCGTGACCTCTGGGAGCAGCTATGACCTCTCTGGGGGGCCCTGACCTCCCTGGGGGAGCTGTGACCTCTCTGGGGTAGCCATGACCTCTGTGGGGGGCCGTGACCTCTGGGGGCAGCTGTGACCTACTTGGGGGGCCGTGACCTCTCTGTGGGGCTGTGACCTCTGGAGGGGGTGTAACCTCTCTGGGGGAGCTGTGACCTCTCTGGGAGGTCATGACCTCTGGAGGCGCTGTGACCTCCCTCGGGGCTTTGACCTCTGGGGGCATTGTGACCTCCCTGGGGGGCCGTGACCTCTGGGAGCTGCTGTGACCTCCCCATGTGGCTGGTGCCCGGGGACCTGGCACCCAGGTGCTCCATGCTGCCCGCTTCCTGTGGTCAGTGTCCTGGTAGCTGAGCCCTGGGAGGCGGCGCCGGGCACTGCATGGCCTGGAAGCCCCTGCAGAGGGTGCGGGAAGGGACGTTCTTCCCTGCCCTGAGGGGCCACCTGCACCTCCATGCGGGTTGGGCATTTGCAGAGACGGCAGCACCTCATGCAACCGATGCTTCTGCCGATGGTGTGAATAATTGAAGCTACCTCTTCAGTTACTTGAGACTGAGTGTACTCTGCAAACCCCGCAGCCCAGCCTGGCGCCTCCCGCTCATGGAAACTGAGTGTGGATGCCCCTGGGGAGGGTGTGGGCTGGCGGATGAGGGCAGAGGCCCGAGAGCAGGTGTCCCAGAGCCACGGACTCACTTGGCGGTCCACTCCTCGCAGGGGCCTGGGCTGGGGGGCGTCTGGGCTCAGCGGGCAGGGCACAGCCATTGGGCCTCCCACCCACCTTGTGCCAGGGTCTCCCTGACCCTACCGGCTGTGATGCCCCAGAACGTGCCCAGAGGGTGGCTGGCGCCCCCTGGGGGCACACAGAGCCGCGGGTGCAGCGGGAGAGACAGGCGAGGGGGCAGCAGGTGGCGATACGGGTGCTCAGTGCCTGAGACAGCAGGGACCCCGTGGCCCACGGGGGTCTGGAGAGGCCCCTGCGGCTGGGCCTTGAAGGAGCGCTGCCTCCAGGCGCCACCCCCGGGGCACCCGGGCAGAAAACATGTTCTTCAAGCCCCTCAGCGCTGAGGAGGCCCTGTCAGCAGGCTAGCACGGGTGTCGCCTGAGTGACCCGGGCAGCTGCCCCCGGACCAGGGTCGACAGCTGTGCTGACCTCGGTGTCCCTGCCCAGTGCGTCACCAAACGGCTGTGCACCCCAGGATGCGGAGACCCTGGACGGCCAGCGGGCGCTCTTCGTGCCGGGCTTTGCCCCTGCCCTGAAGATGTGCGGCACACTCACAAAAGCTGCCCCCAGACGCCCCCTCCCCCGGCGGTCTCTGAACAGCTGCCTGCTGGCCCTCGGGTTTCACGCTTTAGCCTAGCCGAAACCGGGGAAGCTTCTTGACCCGAGAGGGGTCCAGGGTCGCCTCCTCCCTCCACACCCGCCCCGCAGTCCTTTAGGGGACCAGCCCGCCACCATGAGGGCAGGATGCAGATGCCCCAGCAATCCAGGAGCAGCTCGGGAGGAAGGCCCCCGGCTGAGACGGGCGACAAGGCCTCCTGGGCCGCTGTGGCCCACAGTCGCAAATGGCACTTGTCCTAGCTGCTCAGCTGGGATCAGACCTAAGCGAGTCCTGCGGGTCCACTTCTGTGCCAGGCAGCGTGCAGAGCGGGGTTCAGGCGGCCATGGGTGGGGTCGGGGAGTTCTCTTCGTATTTTTATCAAATTAAAGAATCAACGGACTCTTTGTACCGTGTACACGTGCAACTCTGATTGAACAAAAGCAGCAGCTAAAGTTGCTATGGACAACGAAAGGAGGGACGCTGGGTCGGGTGGGAAGGCAGAGTCCCTGAGGAGCCTGCCCTGAGCGCTGGGCCCTGGGGCTTGCTGGCAGGGAGGGCCCGTGACCCAGAAAACACGCCCAGCAGAGGGAGGGGCTGAGGAAAGACTTAAACCCCAATAACACCAGCAGGCAGAGCAGGAAAGGACACCAAAGTACACCAGGGCGAGGCTTCCCTGGGGACCGAGTGGCTGGCACTCTGCACTCCCGCTGCAGGGGGCTTGGGTTCCATCCCTGGATGGGGAACGAAGACCCCACGAGCTCAGGGCTGCCTGTGGTGGGCTGGGCGGCTCCAGAGGGCATCGTGTCCCGAAATGTGGTGAAGTGGCAGCCAGGGCAGGGCCGTCCACAGGGCAGGGAGGGGTGGGTGCGGAGAGGCCAGATGCTGCCCTGGTCTGGCCCCTGGTGTGACCGCCCCCCCTCCACCCGTCCCCTGTTCTGTCCCGTCAGTCCTGCGTGCTTCCCCTGGGCTGAGGCCCCCCTCTCCTCAGGAACCCTTCCCCTCTGTGTGTGTGTACAAGTGTGCACATACACAGGTCTGGGTCTGGCTGTGCAGCCCCAGCGCCCCCTGCCGGCCGCATGGGGAGAGGGCTCAGCGGGCGTGGGCTCCCAGGGAAAGGAGGGCTGAGGGGTGGAGAGGCAGCCGAGCAGGCCTGTGCCTGCCAGGCACCACAGCAGCAGTGCCGCCTGCATGTCCTGGGTGCCCGGCATCACCCCCAAAGCGCAGCACGCGTGAGGCTCCCACCCCGGCACTCAGCAGCCCCAGGTGTGGCCCGGCCCTGCCCATGCTGTGGGCTCCGCTCTCCCGGGGCACACAGGTGCAGCGTCTGTGCATGGGTGCCAGGTGGCTCAGCCGCGGCCAGCTCTGCGACCCCACAGCCTGCAGCCCCCGGGATTCTCCAGACAAGAAGACTGGAGTGGGCGGAGATCTCCTCCTCCAGGGACCTTCCCGACCCAGGGATCAAACACACCTCTCGTCTCCTGCACTGGGAAGTGGGTTCTTTAGCACTGGTGCCACCTGGGAAGCCCATGAGATGCCCCCCAAGCCCTGGGCACTGGGCCCCGGGCGGCACGCCCAAGCCACACAGCTCCTGGCAGGGACCCTGAAAGGACCCCGTCCTGCTGCACGCCGCCCCCCATGCCCGGGCCCTAACCTACACCCTTCCCACGATGGCCCAGCCCCCTGAAGGTTCGGGGGGTCAGGCCTGGGGGCCCCGGATGTTAGGTGGGCACAGGGGAGGGGGGCGGGCCCACGAGGTCTGTCTGGACGTGGGGCCTCAGACATTCATGTCGGGATGGGCCAGCCTCTTCTCCAGGTGACACGTCACGACGAACAACTTTCCATCTGACCCACGAGAGGTAATAATGCATCAGTCTCGAGCACCGGCCCCCGTGTGCCCGCCTCCCGCCCCTCACCTCTCCTGCCTGCCTGCACAGAGCCCAGGGCTGGGGCCCAGCCTCCCGCCGTCCCAAGGGCGCTGGCGGGGCACAGACAGCAGCCCCACGCGCTCCCAGAGATGGGGTCACCCAGAGAAATGAGGGGCTGAAGGCCGACTCTTCTGCCTGTCGCTACAGAGGAAAAGGAAATGGTGTTGCCTAAGGGTGACAACGTTACAATCAAGGTACAAACATCAAAATGTGACTGCTGCCTGTGACATCAAACTGCTTAAGTTAAAACAAGATTGTATAATTGTGTTTACAAATGTTGACATCACAAGCTTATTTACAGCCCTCATCAAAGCTGTGTATCCCTCCTGTGAAGACAAAGCCCAGGGGCCCCCAATCTCCAATGGAGACCCTTCCTGAGTTGCAAAGGCCTAAAGGGAAGCAGGAGTCACCGGAGGAGCCGTCTGGCTCATGGAGGCACAAGATAAACTGACCAAGCCCAGATGCTCAGGGACACTGTTCACAGCCGGGCGGCTCAGCCTGAGATGCTGCGTGCGGCCCCGGGAGGGGGAAGCAGCTGGGTGGGGCCGCTTCCGGCAAGACAGGCTAAGTGAACTCAGTCTTCACCTTGTGCTCTTTTTTCTTGGTAAAAGTGCAAATCGTTGAATTTCTTTTGGTTACCACAAACGGGTGCTGAAGTGGGTCTGTCTTAGCCGGGGGGTGGGGGGGAGACCGGCATTTAATTGTCCCCGTTTCACAGATAGGCCTGAGTACTTTGCACCTCACCTTGCCTAAGAGCTCGCCGAGTTTCCTGGAAGCAGAGGCCTCCGGCTGGCCGCGGCTCTCTGGGGAGCCAGGGGCTCCTGGCCGGCCCCGCCTCCTTCCTCTCAGCCCTCTCCCGACTCCCCACCTGCGCCTGCTGGTCGCCGGCCTCGGCCATCCACTCTGGCCACCACCGCGACGCCGGGAAGGAGCTTTCGGAAGCCCATAGCAGGCTCAGCGACTCACCTTGTTTGGGGAGTTGATGTTAACTCCTCCCAGGACAAACTCTGGAGACGTCTGCTGTTCTGTGCGGCAGACGAGGCTGTGTGGTCCGGGACACCCTCCACCGCGCTACTGAAGCCTTTCAGGCCCGGAGCAGAGGGACTCGGGACAGGTGACTGAGACGCCAGCCGAATACTAGCGCGGCTCCAGTTCCAGGCCTTCAGCTCCCGCCTTTCTGCATCGCGTAAGCCTTCAGCTGCTCTCCCTGGCACGAGCACACACCAGCACGAAGCAGGCAGCCAGGGCGCCCAGGGAACGGCAGACAGGGTGATGGAGCGGGGCAAGCCTTACTTGAGCGCTGCTTCTCAGTAAGTAACGCTAAGCCCTCGGGGACCCGGCAAGGTGGCAGCTGTCTCTGGCGGGCCTGGCTCTCCCCAGGGCCCGAGCTGGAGGGGCTGCTGCAGGTCAGCCTTCTCGAAGCCTCGCTTGGGGCGTTTCAGATGCCAGGCATCACTGTCTGGTGTACCAGATTCTGAACCACAGCCTGTTATTACCCTGTCTCAACTGATGACATTTAAACAATGTGATAAACTGATGTTTAGAAGCCGTGGCTTTACTAAGGCAGAACGGAACCAATCACAATGATTTGGGGTATGAGTCCAACACAAAATTGGGAAAAAAATTTAATGCAAATATTTAGCCATTGGAACACACAAATAAATAAGCTCAGATTAGCCGAGGAAGCAAATCCAAGAGTAACTGCCCATTCCCCTTCAGTCCCAGATACTCCACTTCCAAAATACTGATAATATACAAATCAATTAATAAGAAGATATAAAACATCCAACATAATACGAACTAAAATAAAAAAATAAAACCAAGGACAAACCCTAATTATTTTATTTCTGTATATCAAGACTACAAATAGCTTTTAAACACTTAATTTATTCTTCAAATTAAGAAATTATACATTTTGTTTAGATAATGGTCATTGTCTTAAAAGTGTCATTCGGCTCCCCCACATTTAAAAGGATATTGCTAATTGTGGCCCGTCCCCAACGCCGGCCCAGAGCTCCAGTGACAGCAAACACCGGCCAGCACCTGCGTCCTCCGGCGCCGCTCTCAGACGCTCCTCTCACCAGGTCCTGATAAAGTGCCGAATCCCGAGAGGACCGCCCCGCCCCGCCCCGCCCCGCCCCGGGCGCCCGCCCCCTGCAACGCAGCACCCAGAAGCGAGGGGGCGGGGCCCGGGCCGCAGTGCAAAGGCGAAGGGCCACTTTGGTTCAAGTGATTCGGGAGGGGCTTCGGGCCTCCTCCCCGAGCATCGCTCACGCCGGTCGCACGCGCGCAGGAGCAGGACGGAGCCCCCCTCCCCCCACACCCCAAAGTTCTCCAGGCAAGAGGTGGAGACAGAACGGAGAGAGTGGAGGGCCCGCCTCACACACACCCACACACAGGAATGTCCAAACCATCACGATGCAGGTCAGCGGCAGACTGGAAACAAGCATGCTAGTCCCGATCTGGGGAGATGGCTTAAAAAACACAAATAAAATATTACCAATGTTATCTATTTTCCAACCTAACCACTTTGGGAAAAGGCAGCAGGAAAAAAAAAAAGCCTGTAGTTTTAACAATGAGGCTTGTAAACAATTCAACCACACGAGAAGCAGTGGCCCAGGTTTCCCCAGAGGCCCGAGTCTCTGCAGACCGGAGCCGGGTCGAGCAGCGGCCCCTCCCCAGGCGCCAGGCCGCCAGCTTGGGGGGCTCATCCACAGCAGAGCCAAAGCTTCATCTTTGGTTAATTTCACTGAGTTGCCACCAGTCTTAAAACTGTGCTCTTCTTGGCAAAATCACTATACTAGCCACGTGGCATGTAACATTTGTTATTTTAAGTTATTTGAAAAGCAACGTCCATCTAAATACATGAGCACAACTTAATAAATCACTTTAAAATGCAGGGAGGGGTGGCGGGGAGGGACCCGGAGAGCTGGGAGTCCAGCGTGAGTGCCCTGCTGGCCGGGGGCACACGGAGGCCAGGCCGTCTCCGCAGAGGGTGGGCCACGGCCACGGGTCAGCTCAGCTCGAAGCCCGCGGCGCACTCAATGGCGTACAGGAGCTTGCTCCGCAGCAGCGCCTCATCCTGGAACTCGGGGAGCTTCAGCAGGTTCATGCAGGTGCTGGCTGTGGGCAGCCGCTCCAGGTCGGAGCCCCCGTTGTGGATGCAGAACGCGGGGTACAGCTCCTGCAAGACAGCGGGCGCATGTGCCATCACCGAGCACAGCCTGCAGGGAGCCTGTCAGACGCTCACAGACGCGACGGCTGTTCTCGCCTGTCCCCTCGGGGACACCTGCTTCTTCACTGCCCTCAAACTTGGCTCTAAATTTCTACCCAATACCGTGTCTGGGCTCCAGGCATTAAAAGGACAGAAGCAGCGTGAATACATGGGGCACAGAGTCCTTCTGGTGAAAAGGCCTCTGAAGCTTTTATCTTGTTGCCTTTTAAAATTAGCTTAAAATTTTAAAAGGTACAGTGCAAAGAGCTGAATGCATAAATAAACCTCTCTGCTGAAAACATGGGAAGGGCCTTCTCCAAGTGAACCACAAACGGACCTGGGAGCAGGGCGCGGCAGCAGTGTCAGTCAAGGAAAGGTGGCCCCTCTAAACACGGCACGATGGGTGCTGGGGCCCACTCACAGAGGGCGGTGTTCCCAGAGCCCTAGAGCCACAGGGACCGTCCTGGCGGGCCAGTGGTTAAGGCACGAGCTCCCGGTGAAGGGGACGGGGGTTCAAACTCTGATTGGGGAACCAAGATCCCATGCTGTGAGGCCAAAAAAAGAAGGCAGGGGGAGAAATCTTAAATGGTTTTCAGAAATGTCACCGTAAATTACCGGTACTGTTGTTCTGAAATCACAGTAGTGTTACATATAACTATTACATGAGAATTTAACTTATTGTAGGATCCTATAATTTACCAGAGCAAGCAAATGAACTATTAATAATAGGAGCCAAGATTAATCACTGGTAAAGAGATATCCAAATATACAATCAAAGGAAATAAAAACCTCTCACCCCTGAATTGTCAGGTGGAAAAAGCAGTGTGCACTTTGATGAATTTTTCTCTGAAGAAGATAGCGCCCATGTCCCAGCTCTGTGCACTGGAAAGGCCTGGACACAGTGACCTCCGGTGACAGTGAGCACAGCAAGGGCCCAGCCCTGCCCTCTACCAACCTGGTCTCCAGGAAAGGAACCAGGGCCTCTTGGAAAACGTGATCCGGACATGGGCCAGGAGACGTCAAGCAAGAGTCGTTATCCCATCACAGCAGGAAGCAAGAAGCCACCCACAGCTGCTTGGGACCTATTTACAGACCCAGAGCCCACCGCCCACCCGCGGATGGGACACAGAAGATCAAAGGGAGGGGGTGCCATGGACTGAGACACAGCAAACGCTAGAGGTTCAGGACGACAGGAGAACCAGATGTGCCGCTGCTGTCCCCTCAATAACTGGTGAATGAGGAGCAGTCAAGATCTACTCCACCTTTTCTGTAACCTCTCAGGGTAACCTAAGAGTTGATGAGAAAAAACAGTTTTTCTTTATAGAGAAATCAGCTAAGGAAGAAAGGATGCATCAGAACATGGGCGTTTTGAGGCCAGAGGAGAATGGGCTGGGCGGGGACCGTGCACAGGGGTGGTCCAGCTGCTTCCCCTAATTATACTTTACGCGCCACTTCAAATATGTCTCAGTAGAAAACCAGAAGAGGAACAGAAAGAATATCTGTTACATCTATTACTCAGCACCCTGAAGATGTTGAGGGAAACGTTTTCTCAAATGCCTGAATATATTAAAAACATCGCATCTGTGAAACAGAAGGATCACTGTACACACAGTCAGTGCTCAATGTAAAGTCTGAAATACATTTTGCAGATATATGCCACATTTTACTGTTTCCTTCATAATGCTAATTAAATTTCCTACTTGGGAGTCTCAGAACCTAAAAAATGAAGTTCTTCATTGAAATCTGAGTCAAGGGCACCATTCTGTGCGTAAGTAAGCAGAGTACAATGGGAACTTGCATAATTCAGAGGGAGAAAAATCATCAATTTATTATGAGGCCTGATGGCAACTGAACAATTTTCTACAGCACTTTAATGATTTCTGTGTCTAACAGTCACGTTCGTTAAGCATATTAAGCTTTAATTAGCTTCAGCAGATGCTGCTCTTCTAGCAAACTGGCCACGAGCAGAGGCCTAACTTCCAGATTACATACGTGCGGCCACTCTGGCTGCCAAGGGCGCTTCAGCCAAGAAACGCTCTCTGCTTTCAAGTCTGCGTCTGCCACCCCGCCAGCAGGCACCCTGAGTGAACTGAGGAGCACATGCATCACAGTGGTTTCCCTAAATCTGGAGTCTAAGGATGACGTCAAAAGCACCGGAAACGCTTAATATGATTTCCATCACTGAAAAAAACCCTGAAACAGGATGACTATTTCATGGCTTCCAGAAAATTATTTTTCATGGAATAATGATAACTCAATCATGATTATACGGAATCATCAACAGGCAACCAGAGAATTTTAACCGCAATTCTACTCGGGACTGGAAATGCTAATTCAGCTCCCGCAGCTTTCCCACCCCCAAACCTCTGACACGCTGACTGGCTCCTCCACTGGCCAGAGCATCCAGACTCTTCAAGCCAGACTCCCCGTTTCTTCCAGAGCGAATGCCTTCCACTCAGCTGTCTGATGGAGCAGGTCCTCCAAATCTCCCTTCTTGAAACCACACACTCAGTTTTCTTCCAGGTTTAGTGTGGTTTTTGAAACTGGAAGACTATAAGCTTTGTCTAAAACTATATGCTTTGTCTCTCCTTAATTACAAAAAATTACCTCATCATACTAAAATCTTAATATATAAGGATTTAACTCATGTGACTGTTTATATCACTAGACAATAAAAACTTCTGATCAATGGAAAGCCTTTTATATTAACTCCATTTATATGAGCCACTGGGCACATTTCATCTGCATTCTTCCTGCTCTTTAAATCCTTCCTACACAGCCAGATTTCCAGACTTCACTACAAGCCTGCTGCTGCTAAGTCGCCTCAGTCGTGTCTGACTCTGTGCGATCGCTTAGACGGCAGCCCACCAGGCTCCCCCGTCCCCGGGATTCTCCAGGCAAGACCACTGGAGTGGGCTGCCACTGCCTTCTGCAGTGCGTGAAAGGGAAGCCGCTCGGCCTCTCCTGCCTGCGCCTCCTCTGCGTACTCTCCGCCCTGGCGCCTCAGCCTCTCTCGTCTCTGTGCTCTCTGCTTTGTGGCTGCCCACACTAGCTCTGTGCTCTCTGCTTTGTGGCTGCCCACACTAGCTCTGTGCTCTATTACCTGGTAAACGCAGCCGGCACTGCCTGTCCTGTTTTGAAACGGAGCTGGCGCTGCCTGTCCTGTTTTGCAGGCTTTACTTCTTCCCTCTGAGAACTTGGAAGACAGAAGGGGTTTCAGCTCTGCAGCGCCACTGAGCAGCATTGTCCCCTGGCCGCTCACCCTCACCTTGCTGCCCACTGCTCCCCCACCTCCTGTGGAGACAGAAGCACCGCACCCGCGCCACAGCGCGCAGCCCGTCTCTACTTCCCTGTCCCAGGCCTTCATCTCATTTGGCTTCATCGGGTCTGAAGCCTTAGCAGCACGCGGGAGGCTTTGTTGCAGCACACGGGCTTAGCTGCCTTTGGGCATGTGGGGTCTTAGCTCCCCAACCAGGGATGGAACCCTTGGGCCCTGCATTGCAAGGCGGATTCTCAACCACTGGACGACCAGGGACGTTCCCACTGCTCTAGTTCTGGGACACTCTTTGGGACACTGTATTAAGCTATTAATGTCAATTAAAAAAAAAATTTAAGTGTAGTTCACATACTATAATATTTACTCATTTAAATGTAGTTTAAATTCAACTTCAGAATGCTGCCATCTCTCCCCCAAAGTTCTCCATTTCCACCCCTTTAAAGATGTTTTGTGTAAAAGGAACCATGCAACCTCCTGGGTTTCACTCCACTCGCTGACCACAACGTTCTCAATGTTCACACACAGGGCACCTGTATCAGCAATCCATTCAGTTTAATGTTTGAATATACCCCACTGCCTGGACAGACCACACTCTCTTTCTCCACGACCAGCTGTGGGCTGCTGCAGTTCTGTGAGCGCTGTGTGAACACGTGAGGGTGTTTGTCTTGAGAACACATGTCCTGAGGGTGGAACTGCTCCACTGCACAGAGGGACATTCTCAGATAACGTGGCTGGACCGCTGAAGACAGCACAGACTGGAGGGAACCGGCCACTGAACACAACGTGTGGCCTCAGACTGACTCCAGACGGGGGAGCGCGGGGTCCACGGAGGACGCCGCGAGGCTGGAGCCACTGCCGGCGCCCTCGACGGCTGAGGGTCTCAGATAACGTGGCTGGACCGCTGAAGACAGCACAGACTGGAGGGAACCGGCCACTGAACACAACGTGTGGCCTCAGACTGACTCCAGACGGGGGAGCGCGGGGTCCACGGAGGACGCCGCGAGGCTGGAGCCACTGCCGGCGCCCTCGACGGCTGAGGGTGGGTGGAGACCGGCGGCTGGCCCCTCCCCGAGCTGACTGGGGGGGTCTGGGTGAGCCCTGGTAATGTCACCTGTGACAACTTCTCAGCTGACGCTGAAGCTGCTGGTCTCAGGACCACACTTGTGAAACAGGGGATTAGATAATCTCAGTCTATCACTGCACACTTCTTATCTTTGATAATTTAATTGTGGTTATTAAGAGAGACTGGTGTTGCAAGAAAAATGTGCAGAAACATGATATTTTCAACTTACTCCCAAATGATTCCAAAAAGAAATACATGAATGCAGAATGAGGAAACAAATGTGACACAACATTACCAGCTGGTCAGTATGGGCTGGTGAGTCCTCTATTCAATTCTTACAACTCTACTATACATTGTGAGTGATTTCAAAGTAAAATAACTGACACACAGCTCATCAATGAGAAGTGACTGGAGGGCGAATGTCAACCTGTGAGCTTGACAAGCACACCCAACGTGCATGCTCCCCTAACTTGGCATTACGTCACGTCATGCACAACCACTGTCTTTCTCTTTACTAAACCTAGCTCCGTTTCTTTTACTTCGAGTAAGGAAAACCCAAGCTGTCCCATGACCAATTTCAACTGATAAGAATATTCAGTCAGTTTAAGAGATCAACGTGAACTACCAGCAACGACACAGCAAGACCAGTACTGTGAAATGAGGTAGTGGAGAAGCACTAAGGAAAGAGCAACCGCTGCTCTACCGCTCCTGGGAAGAGGCCCACGAGCACGTGGAGCCCGTGTCCTCTCCGGCGGGGAGGGAGGCCAGCCTGCGCTGCACAGGCCCCAGGACAGGTGGCGGGCGCCAGGGCCAGCCTGCGCTGCACAGGCCCCAGGCCCCAGGACGGGTAGCGGGCGCCAGGGCCAGCCTGCCCGCTGCAGCGTCTGCTCACGCTTAAGCCTCGTCACAGTGACACCCCAGCAATGTGTCAGAACTGTGAGCGCAGGAAAACCCAACTAAGACCAGCTCCAGGTACACAGAGAGCAGCCAGTCCTTCGGTGGCCCAGGCGAAACGCTGGGTTAGCGAGGCTACAGACACAATGAAGAGTGGCAGCCCGGGTGCCGTGACGCTGCAGTGAACGCTGTTCCCCGAGACGACGTGTGCGCCCTGGCCCACGCGGCCCCTACTGCCCCACCCCACTCCCCAGCGCTGGGCCCCGAGCTTGGGCACCTTAAACCCCAAGAGTGGGGGCCGGGAGCAGCTGGTCACAAACTTGAGCAGTTTGCGCTTCTCCTCGTCCGTGAAGCCCTCCACGACTCTCCAGAAGACCTTGATCACAGGGTGCTCAGCAGAGTAGCCTCCTAGGACAAAGAGGAAGACATCTTCAGGAAAAACAAGGTCAGTGCATAATCGGGGCTCTCCCAAAGGCACTGGAGCAGCTCCTCTCCGGCATGCTGGGCCGGGGAGGGGCAGAGGCTTGTGGCTCAAAGCCGACCCTGTCTGGGGGACGATGGGCAAGGAGGATGCAGGGGACGGAAGGATAAAGCACTGGGGGCCAGAGTGAGGAACAAACAAGATGGACTCTGGCAGCAGAACGCGCTGCCAGGATCGGCGCTTCCAGAGCTCTGCGAGGAGCTGGGCTTCGGCTCCGGCTGGGGAGCAAGTCCTACGGGACACAGGGCTCGCGCGACAGCCATGCATCCAGCAATGGCAGACTCACGGGGACTTTTAATAGAGCGAGTTACTTCACCAACACATCTCGGTATATAAATTTATCACTCATCCTTCTGACAACAAGGTACAGACCATGGATAACAACCAACCCCAGCACTCGATTAGACCAATGCTCTGAAGAGTAATATCTGCTACTTACAACTTTTAATCTAGTTAAGTGCTTCCTAAAACTAAAATAATTGCTATATATTGTTCCCTCACTGTTAATATACTACAGAAATATCATCAATAAAGTATCTTAAGTGTATTAATTGGCAACAAAATGAATATAGTAATATTTTAAATCTATTTACTGGAATAGGAACAGTTAAGATCGTTAAAGGTAAATGCTATCAGTGCAGACAGGATAATGCAAACAGGCCAAGACCACTTCTGGGCAAGGAAAGGCTGGGCTGGCGGGGAGGACAGTGTGACCTCAGGTGTCATCTCCCTGGACATAAGCGTCAGAGCTCCAATTTAGTACAAATGAGTAATTACTGAAAGGGACGATGCAAGCACATGTTTGCATACATATCCGTTTCCAAAGCATTCTCAAAAGTGACCCTGGAGGAAAGGTGTGGCGATAGCCCTCAAGAGAACAGAAGGCTCCGGGTAGATGAGTCTGGACAGGTTTTGTTAGTTGTGGTAAAAGACACACCATAACATCTACTATTCAAGCCACTTCCAGCTGTGTGACCCCACGCACACTGCTGGGCAGCCACCAGTGCCCACTCCAGCCCAACACTGCCATCATCCCAGGCAGGCACGCCTACGCCCATGAGGCAGGACTGCCCACGCTCTTCCCAGGCCCTGGTGACTCTAGCAGCGTCGAGGAACCTGCCTCTTCGAGGTATTTCACGTAAGGTGATTCTTACAATAGACATCCTCTGTGCCTGTCATTATTTCATTTATCATGATGCTTCCAGGAGTTCATCCACCCTGAAGCGTGTACTTGAATGTCATTCCTTTAGACTTGGTGACAGCCCTACCCTATGTCTATGGCACACTTCTTCATCCATCTTCTCGGCGGATACTGCGTTTATTTCCGGTTTCTGGCTCTTGTGAACAATGTCTCGTGAACACAGGTGTTTTGGCCCCTGCCTCTATCCCCTTGGGTACAGGACCTAGGAGCAGAGTTGTTGGTTTACAGAGTAACTCCACACTGAGTTTTCTGGGAACCACCGTTTTCCACAGCTGCTACTTCACGCTCCCACCAGCGACGAATGAGGGCTCCAGCTTTACCAGCCCCTCACCAGCACTGGTCTTCGGCCTGTGCGCCTCTCCCTTGGGCTCTGGTTTTCATCTCCCTAGTGGGTAGCCCGCTGAGCATCTTCTGGCGCACACTGGCCTTTGGCTGTATCTTCTTTGGCAAAGGTCTACTCAAGTCCTTTGCCCGTTGCTGAACCAGCCTGTCTGCCTATTGACCTGTAAGGGTTCTTTATGCATTTTGGGTACCAGGCCTCACCAGATACATGATTTCCAAGTGTTTTCTCCCATTCTGAAGGCTGTCTGTTCACCTTCTTAATAATGTTCTCTGATGCATAAATCTAATTTTCATGAAGCTCCATTTATTCACCTTTCCTTTTTCTGGTCATGCTTTCGGTGTCGTGTCTAAGAACTTACTGCCAAGTCCAAGGTCATGAGGAGTTATCCCTGTGTTCTCCTAAGACTTTTATGGTTTTAGGTACTAAGGTTCTTGAGCCATTTTGAGTTAATTTTTGTATATGGTGTGACTTGTAGGTACAGCTTCATTCTTATTCAAAAATCCAGTTTTCTACAATTTTTATATAACCTGTAAACTTTTCCAAAGAAGTTCTACATTTTACATTGCTACCAGTCAAGAGAGTTCAAATTTCTTCACATATTAACACTGAGTATTGCTATCTTTTTGAGAAGTCATTCCAGTGGATATGTAGTAGTATTGCACCACAGTTTAATTTGCATTTCTTTAATGATTAATAGTGTTCATGTGCTTATTTGCTTACTAGATATTTATATATATCTTAAATGAAACACTTTTTTTTCCCCCATGACTTAAAAATCAATTATTTATCTTACTATGTAGTTGCAGAAGTTCTTGATATATAATGTGTACAAAGGAAACCAGTATTAGATACATTACTTGAAAATATTTTCTCTTAACCTGTGGCTTGTTTTTTCACTTTTCTGATGGTATTTTTTGAAGCACAAAATCTTTAATTTTGAGGATGTCCAAATTTCTATCCATTTCTTTTTTCTAGACGATGCTTTTGGTGCACAACGAAAAACTCTGCCTAGTCCAGCAGTCATGAGAACTTTCTCCTATGTTCCTCCAGAAGTTTTACAGCTCTGGCTTTTGACTACAGGCCTCTGACCCTGCTGAACTCATTTCTGCACACTGTGTGAGGTCAAGGTCCAAGCACTTCTTTTCCAAGGGCACACCGTTCCAGCACCGCTGAGTTGCTGAAAGTCACCGGCTGTCACAGGCTTAGCTGCCGCATGGCATGTGAAGCCTTCCTGGACCAGGGCCTGAACCGGCTGTCTGCTGTACTGGCAGGGGACTGTTCACTACTGAGCCACCAAGGCAGCCCCCATTAGTCCAGCTCAGGCGCTCAGTTGTGTCCGGATCTGCGACCCCATGGACCGCAGCACGCCAGGCCTCCCTGTCCATCACCAGCTCCCGGAGTCCACCCAAACTCATGTCCACTGAGTCGGGGATGCCATCCAGCCATCTCATCCTCTGTTGTCCCCTTCTCCTCCTGGCTACAATCTTTCCCAGCATCAGGGTCTTTTCCAATGAGTCAGTTCTTTGCATCAGGTGGCCAGAGTACTGGAGTTTCAGCTTCAGCATCAGTCCTTCCAGTGAATATTCAGAACTGATCTCCTTTAGGATGGACTGGTTGGACCTCCTTGCAGTCCAAGGGACTCTGAAGAGTCTTCTCCAACACCACAGTTCAAAAGCATCAATTCTTCGGCACTTTCTTTATAGTCCAACTCTCACATTCATACGTGACTACTGGAAAACCATAGCTTTGACTAGACGGACCTGTGTTCGCAAAGTAATGTCTCTGCTTTTTAATGCTGTCTAGGTTGGTCATAGCTTTTCTTTCAAGGAGCAAGCGCCTTTTAATTTCATGCCTGCAGTCACCATCTGCAGTGATTTTGGAGCCCCAAAGGATAAAAGTCTCTGTTTCCATTGGTTCCCCACCTATTTGACATGAAGTGATGGGACCGGATGCCATGATTTTAGTTTTCTGAATGCTGAGTTTTAAGCCAACCTTTTCACTCTCCTCTTTCACTTTCATTAAGACGATCTTTAGTTCTTTGCTTTCTGCCATAAGGGTGGTGTCATCTGCATATCTGAGATTATTGATATTTCTCCCAGCAATCTTGCTTCCAGCTTGTGCTTCTTCCAGCCCAGTGTTTCTCATGATGTACTCTGCATATAAGTTAAATAAGCAGGGTGACAATATACAGCCTTGACATACTCCTTTCCTGATTTGGAACCCGTCTGTTTTTTCATGTCCAGTTCTAACTTGCTTTTTGACCTGCTTACAGATTTCTCAGGAGGGGAGGCAGGCAAGGTGGTCTGGTATTGCCATCTCTTTAAGAATTTTCCACAGTTTGTTGTGATCCACACAGTCAAAGGCTTTGGTGTAGTGAATAAAGCAGAAACAGATATTTTTCTGGAACTCTCTTGCTTTTTCTATGATCCAACAGATGTGGGCAATTTGATCTCTGTCTTTTCTAAGTCCAGCTTGAACATCTGGAAGTTCACAGTTCACATACTGCTGAAGCCTGGCTTGGAGACTTTTGAGCATTACTTTGCTAGTGTGTGAGATGAGTGCAATTGTGCGGTAGTTTGAACATTCTCTGGAAGCCCCTATAGTAAGTTTTAAATCAGTGTTAGTCCTTCAACTTTGCTCCTACAAAATATTTTGACTATTTTAGGACCTTAACATTTTCATATAAATTTAAAAACCAGTCTGTTGACTTTTACCAAAAAAACCCTGGAAATACTAGAACAACAGACTATGATTAAGGAAAAGACACCAAAGTAACAGTAGTTGCTTGAAGCAGAATTGTTTTCTTTTTCTTCTTCCTTGCCCTCAAATACGTAAAGCGCAGTTAGTGGGACTTCCCGCTGGTCCAGCGGCCGCGCCACCGGGCGGCCACTGCAGCCGGCACTGCGGTGCCCCGCTCTGGTCAGTGAGGCTGCTCTCGGCGTGGTGTGTGGGCTGCTCACTGCCGTGGCTCCTCTTGTTATGGCACACGGACCTCAGTAGTTGTGGAGCACAGGCTAAGCTGCTCCACAGCATGTGGGACCTTCCCAGCTCAGGGATGGAACCCACGTCCCCTGCAATGGCAGGCAGATTCTTACCTCCACCTCACCTCCAGGGAAGTCAAACTTTTGTTAGCGGTCTCTTTTTTTTGCGGGGGTGGGGGGTTTAGCACTGTTTTCAAAGCAGAAGACTGGACACAACCCTATGGCCATAAGGAGAGGCTTAAGAGGGCTTCCCAGGTGGCACTAGCGGTAGAGACCCTGCCTGCCGATGCAGGAGACATTAAGAAAATGAGGCTCGACCCGTGGGTCGAGAAGATCTACGTGAGAAGGAAATGGCAGCCTACTCCACTATTCTTGCCTGGAGAATCCCATGGACAGAGGAGCCTTGTGAACTATGGTCCACGCTGTCACAAAGAGGTAAGACTGAAGTGACTTAGCATAGCACGCAGTGGCTTAGGAGGATAATCTATGAAGAGAAAAAAAGCAGGATGCAGAATAGTATGCACAAACAAAGAAAACAAGAATGGAGTTTGCACTTGTGTGTAAACACGTAAAGACACCAAGCACAGTGGTTACTCACAGTGGGCAGAGGCAGGGGAGGAATGGACAGGGGAGGAAACAGGAACAGGAAGTGTAACCTAATATTGCCCGGGTGTTAAACCATGTGAACAAACTGCCCATATAAAGAAGTACATTACAATTACTTTGGAAATGTGACCATGGATAAACATATTCAGGAATAAAAAACAAGTAGTGATAACATACCTGAATAGTTTGTAAAGGATTTTAGGTCTTCTAGACTTATGGGAACTTGTGCACCAGAAATCAGCACCTAAAAAAAAAGTTCACATTATAAAACTTGAGGTGGATTTTAAGAAAGACTTTCATGTCAGGAAACAACTGGGTCCCCACACACAAGAAGTGGACCTGGATCTCCTGCTGGTCGAACATGCGCAGCCACTCCAGGCTCGCCACGCTGGCCAGGCCCTGCCGGAAGGCCAGGCAGTGCGGGCGGATCTGCCGGTTCAGCCGGTAGTCGGCCACCAGGTGGATGTACGCGATGCGGTTGGCACTGGTCACCGGGATGTCCTTCCCACCGGGTTTCAGTTCAACTACCTGTGGGTTTAAAGCCAGAGTTGGAAACATCTCCAGATATAGCCACAGGGCAAAACAAGATCAAGAAACTCTTACTGCAAGGGAATGTGACTGTGCTGCTCCACACATGAACATTTTAGTGAGAAGTGTGTAACCAGCACACATGGCCTCACAGACAGGAAGAGTCCTCTGATGGGGCTCTCCAGAGCTCGGAATGCTACTCTGTGTCTACGCTCACTAACCACCCCAGCTTTCTGCAGTCTTGAGAGTCCATGTTACAATGCAAGCATGGCATTTTGTTACAAAAGAAATTAGAGATCACAAAGGGCAAAGATATGAACCAAACGATCAGCAAAGAACAGAAGGGCTTCACCGTGGAGAAAAGGCCATGTTAGGAATTAATGCCGTAGAGACGGGGACTCCTGTGTGCACAGGCAACACACCCGCTCTGGATCTCTATGACTACTGTTCAATTCAGTTCAGTCTCTCAGCTGTGTGCGACTCTTTGTGACCCCATGAACTGCAGCACGCCAGGTCTCCCTGTCCATCACCAACTCCTGGAGTTCACCCAGACTCATGCATGGCCTTTGAGTTGGTGATGCCACCCCGCCATCTCATCCTCTGTCTCCCCTTCTCCTGCCCTCGATCTTTCCCAGCATCGGGTCTTTTCAGTTAAGCCAGCTCTTCACATCAGGTGGCCGCTCAGCACTGCAGACGTGACAGAGAGGGCAGTGGTCTTCATCAGGCACACTGCTTAGTCCCTTTCTGATGCACCTGCAGGCATCTGACAGACCTTCTGCATCGCTGCGCCCGGACACACACTCTCGGGTCGAGTGCGGGGCGAGTGCACGGGGCATCCCTGGGGTACAGTGGGGAGGAGCCAGACTAGGGCACCCTACCCCTATTTCAGTACGTGCCACCGAGGAGTCCCTTGGCCCCCAAAGCCCGCTGTCATCAATGAGGTGGTGACATGTGCCTTGCCCATCTTGGGCTGAGACTATGTGAACTCACACAAGTAAAGCTGACTGACGAAACTCCACAGACGACTAGAGACGCATCCACCTGACTTACAACGGTGGACTTACAGAGCCCTGGTGCGCCGGTGCTCACTCTCGGGGACGGGGCACGGGGGCTGCTGCCAGTGGGGGCGCCTGGCGCCTGGGGGAGAGCGGAGGAGCGCTCGACGCTGCCGCTTCCTCCTCTGCCTTGGGCCTCTGGGAGCCGCTGTATTCCAGGGGCAGCGCAAACACGCCGACTCCCTCTGAGGGACGGCATTTCACCACCACCACCGCCCCCCTTTAAAAAAAGTATCGCTTTACAGAAAAGGTACTTTAGAAGCTGCTCAAAGCTCTACCTAAAGGCTCTGTGGGAAGGTTACACAGCCACGTGCGGTCAGGGCCGCCCGCAGGGTCTGACACTTCAGCGCTCCAGATTCGCGCGCTCAGCACTGCAAGAGCGAGGTCTGACGAGGCCCCGGGCAGGCGCGGGCTGCCCTGGATCACGGCGGGGACAGCCTGGCGCACAGGCAGGCAGGTACTGAAGCGGGTGGTGCCTGTAGCCCGGAACGCAGGGGNCTCCAGTATTCTTGCCTGGAGAATCCCAGGGACGGGGGAGCCTGGTGGGCTGTCGTCTATGGGGTCACACAGAGTCGGACACGACTGAAATGACTTAGCAGCTGCTAAGTGTGTGACCCCATAGATGGCAGCCCATCAGGCTTCCCCGTCCCTGGGATTCTCCAGGCAAGAACACTGGAGTGGGTCGCCATTTCCTTCTCCAATGCATGAAAGAGAAAAGTGAAAGTGAAGTCGCTCAGTCTGTCCGACTGTTAGCGACCCCATGGACTGCAGCCCACCAGGCTCCTCCGTCCATTGGATTTTCCAGGCAAGAGTACTGGGGTGGGGTGCCATTGCCTTCCCCGACTTAGCAGCAGCAGTGTCAAAGGTGCAACTTGTGAACTTTGGAATACTATCTGCAAATAAATTTGGCACCATGTGCCATCTGTACATGTTATATGTTACATTTATTTACTTTTAATAAAGTTGTATTCCTTTTTACTTATCTCTTAACTCATTTGAACATAGCTACTTTCCACTTTGGAAGGACTGATGTTGAAGCTGAAACTCCAATACTTCGGCCACCTGATCCAAAGAGCTGACTCACTGGAAAAGACCTTGATGCTGGGAAAGATTAAGGGCAGGAGGAGAAGGGGACGACAAAGGATGAGATGGTTGGACGGCATCACCGACTCAATGGACATGGGTTTGGGTGGATTCGGGAAGTTGGTGACAGACAGGGAGGCCTGGCATGCTGCGGTTCATGGGATCGAAAAGAGTTGGACAAGACTGAGCCACTGAACTGAACTTTCCACTTGAGGATAAAAGTTGCTTGTTTAAAAACAACTGTTTTAAACAACAATTGTTAAAAATAAACAAACAAACAATTTTCAGTTACCTGGGTACCCAACTAATATATACAATTGGTTCTTCTTGGTTTTTGTTTTATGTGCCTGGTTTTACTTAAGATGATTTACTAAGCTCTTGAAGGCATTTAAAATCCTGATGTACTTTATATATCATACTATATGTAAGCCCGTCATCTTAAGAGACTCTACTGCCTAGTTCTACATAAGGAAAAGTCTACCATCTCATTCCTAGTCCTCCTGATTGCTATTTCCTCTGGTGATTGCTACCATCATTCTAAGTAATCTACTAGTACTGCTTTCTTAAATTATCAACTTTAGCTAGCATCAGCATTTTCACTTGGAAAAATAAGAATTTTATTTATATTCAAAGCCTAGTTTTTATTAGTTAAGAAAATAAAACAATACTTAAAACAGGATTAAAAAAATGCAGACAATGGAAGAACCCTAGCGTATTCTTATTTATGTGACTTCCTTGTAGTAACCGATGACTTGCCAAAACTGGTGACATAGAAGGAAAGGGAAAAATAGGGCAACCCATAGTTCTTTTCCTTTCAGGCCTTTCTCATTTATCAGTAAGTCAAAGAATATTGGTAGAACATGTGCTCATCAAGAAGTGAAATAAAATCGGTTGAGTTACTTTTTGCAGTATTTCCACTATTCATGTAAGAATAAAATGCTTATGCATATATGAGTTTCAAAGCAGAACTATATAATTTCGGCAATTCTACTTGAAGTAAAACCCTCTGGTATTTGCATTTAAAACTGCCGCTGCACAATATAAAATCAAATATAAAATTAAAGCTAATAATTTACTATTTTAATTTTTCTTTGCTTAGACCAACATTAAATAAAAACGCCAGGACACATCAAGAAGATCCTGGAAGGAAGGAAAAACCTCTACATTTTAGTACTTTTAATAACACTATTTCTTTCCTGCTTTTTGAAAAAGGAGTTCTGCATTTTGTTTTCTTTTTTATTGAAATATAGCTGATGTACAATACTATGTAAGTTTCAGGTGTACTACACAGTGATTTGACATTTGCGTGCATTATGAAATAATCACCATGATGAGTTTAGTACCTATCTTTCCCCAAACATAGTTATTAAAATATTATTGACCATATTCCTTATGCTATGTATTATATCCCTGTGGCTTATATTTTATAATGAGAGGTTTGTACCTGTTAATTCCCTTCCACTATTTTGCTTCTACAAGCCCTGCTCCCCTTAGGCAACCACCTGTTTTTATCTTCATATCGATGACTCTGTTTTCATTTTTTGCTGTTGTTTTTTTATGCCATTTTTTATTATACAAGTAATTCATACATAAGAGTATAAGGAAGAAAATAAAATGACCCACAATGCCACCCTCAGAGACAGCATCACATTTTTGTTATGCTTTGATGATTTCTGTCTTGTCTGATGGCATCTGAGCTGGACTTGGGATCTGGAGTACAGACACTATAGCTGAGTGGGACTTCAATGCAACTTTTTCCCACAACTTTATCTAATTATGTTTAGGAACAGGATGCTGCTAAAAGGAATTTGGCAAACTTCCCTGCCTCCACATCCATTTAATCATGGTTATTTTTTTTAACTGAAGTATAATTGACCTACAACACTATGTTAGTTCCAGGTGTACAACATAGCGATTCAATATTTCTATACATTGCAAATGACTAATGTGATCAGTCTAATTACTTTTTGTCATATACAACATTTTTACAATATTATTGACTGTGTTCCCCATGCTATATATTTCCTCCTGGCAGATGACTCATTTATTTTCCAACTGGAAGTTTATATTTAGATTCTTGAAGGAATACCAGTTGATTGGGACTTCATCAACTTTCCCTCTCAACAGCAAAGTTCCTGTCCTCAAAATACTCATGGTAGGTTAAGAGTAAATAGACCTAACTACATTGAGAACATTTATTCCTTTAGCAGCTGTACAAAATTTCCTCCTGGAGGAGGCTGTCTTGCGGTTTAAGGCTGAGAGTCCAAAGATAATCTTTTAACAGGGTAGATTCTATTAATCAGTATGCCATTTACTTGTCTGACAAGCCAGCCACAGCCTCGTTTTAGTTTCAGTTGTTTTGTTTATTCTGCTGTTTTAAAGTCAATGATTGTAGCAATTCCAAATAATGACAGTTATATCTTTCCCTTCTTTACACCTAATATTTCTTAGTTTTTCCTTATAGCATTAGGCCAAGACCTTCAGTACCACATCAAATTGTAGCAATCACAGTGGGAATCTTTATTTTGGTTCCCAGTCTTAAAGAGAATGCATCTAAAATTTTCTATTAAGAATGACATTTGGAGGACTTCCCTGGTAGTCCAGTGGTTAGGACTTTGCTCTCCAATGCAGGAGGTCTAAGTTTGATCCCTGGTGGGGAGCTAGGATCCCACATGCTTTGAAGACAAAAACCAAAGCATAAAACTGAAGCAATATTGTAACAAATTCAATAAAGACTTTAAAGATGGTCCACATCAAAAAAAAAATCTTAAAAAAAAAGAATAGTTTTTGTTATAAGGTTTTGGTAAACAATTTATCAAATTAAAGAAATAATCTTTTATTACTGATTTGTAACTATAAAAATTATAATTTTATCATATATATTGAACTTTATTTAAAAAATTTTCTGCAGCTATCAAGATAATATATAGTTTTCTCCTCTTAATATAGCAAATTACCCTGATAAATTTTTCCTATGTTGAACTATCACTATACTCTGAGAATAAATTCTATTCATTCTTGATGTATTTTTTAAATATAAGAGTTGGATTTAGAATTTTTGCATCTGTGTTCATAAAAAAATGTCTATAATTTTGTTTTACCTGAATTAGTCTCACCAGGTTTGGGAATCAAAATTATAAAAGGCTTGCACATTGAACTGGAAGGCTTTCTATCTTTTTCTACCCTCTGGAAAAGCTTGTATAAGATAGGAATAAACTGTTCCTTCAAAATTTGTTAGAATTTACCTGAGAGACATCTAGGTTTTGAGAGCTTTGTGTCTGATTCTCTTTGCAATTTCTTTTAGTACATTTTGGTCTGTACGGTTTTCTGTTTTTTTATTCTGCCAGTTGTGGCAGTTTTTTTTTTTAGTTGAGGTTCATTCCACCTTAGTTGCCCCATGGCACATGTAGGCTCTAAGTTCCCCAACCAGGGATCGAACCCATGTCCCACACATTGAAAGGCAATTCTTAACCACTGGACCATCAGGGAAGTCCCCACTGTATATTTTGAAAGTTTTTCCAAGAATCTATCCATTTCATCTAGATTTTTCAATATATGTTTAATTCAGAAATATAAAAATTTTCTGTTGTACATATAGCCATTTTTTTGTCTATATTTGCATTTTCCTTTTTTGCTTTGATCAGTCTTGTCAAACGCGTAACTTAATCTTCAAAGTAGTAATTTTTATTTTGTTAATCATCTCCATTGCCTTTTTGTTCTTTATTTCATTAATTTGTACTGTTATTCTTTCTTGTTTTTTTGTTTTGGGCTTTGATTTTTTTCTGTTTCCAACACATTTATATAATTTGCTTGTTAGGTTATTTATTTATTTTTTTTGGCCAAGCTGTGTGGCTTATGGGATCTTAGTTTGTGGACCAGGGATTGAACCTCAGCCCTTGGCAGTGAAAGCAAGGATTTCTAAGCACTGGACCACCATGAAAGTTCCATCATTTTGGTTTTAGTTTTTTAACAATGTACTGCATTTTGTTTGTTTTTTAATTAAGCATTTTTTCTGAGATAATTGTAGATTTACGTGTTGCTTTAAAAAATAATGGGGCTTCCCTGGTGGCTCAGATAGTAAAGAATCTGCCTGCAATGCAGGGTAGGGTAGGGTAGGGTAGCACTGGGTTTGCTCCCTGGGTTGGGAAGATCCCCTGAAGAAGGGAACGGCAACCCACTCCAGTATTCTTGCCTGGAGAATGCCATGGACAGAGGAGCCCAGCCAGCTACAGTCCATGGGGTCGCAGAGTCAGACACAACTGAGCAACTTTCACTTAAAAAATAATATGGAGAGATTTCATTTACTTTTTACCCAGTTCCCTCCAAAGGCAGTACCTTGTAAAGCAATACCACAACCAGAATATCAACACTGTTACCGTCAAGATACACTTTCATGCTATAGCAATTTCTAATGTGATCCTTTTATAGCCACACCCATTTCTGTCCTACATCTACCCTTTCCTTAGTCTTTGGCAACCACTAGCGGAGAAGGCAATGGGCACCCCACTCCAGTACTCTTGCCTGGAAAATCCCATGGACAGAGGAGCCTGGTAGGCTGCAATCCATGGGGTCGCTAAGAGTCGGACACAACTGAGCAACTTCACTTTCACTTTTCACTTTCATGCATTGAGAAGGAAATGGCAACCCACTCCAGTGTTCTTGCCTGGAGAATCCCAGCGACAGCAGAGCCTGGTGGGCTGCCATCTATGGGGTCACACAGAGTCGGACACGACTGAAGCGACTTAGCAGCAGCAGCAGTATCTATCCATGTCTATAATTTTGTCATTTCTAAGATGTTACGGAGATATATATCTATTATATTGTGACTGGCTTTTTTTCACTTAGTATGGCTCTCTGGAGATTAATTCAGGTGATTCATGAATCAATAACTCATTCTTTATTATTGCCAAGAAATATTCCATGGTATAGATGGGACACAGTTTAATGGTTCACCCATTAAAGGACATTTGCATTGTTTCCAGTTAGGGTTATTATGAAAAAAGTTGTTATAAACATTCATATGCAAGTTTCTTTGTGAACAGTCTGTGTTTCTCTGGGATAAAGGTCTAGGAACTCAGTTGTTGGATTATATGATATTCCAATCCTAAAAGCTATTTTANCATGGTATAGATGGGACACAGTTTAATGGTTCACCCATTAAAGGACACTTGCATTGTTTCCAGTTAGGGTTATTATGAAAAAAGTTGTTATAAACATTCATATGCAAGTTTCTTTGTGAACAGTCTGTGTTTCTCTGGGATAAAGGTCTAGGAACTCAGTTGTTGGATTATATGATATTCCAATCCTAAAAGCTATTTTAAATCCTAAAAGATGATGCTGTTAAAGTGCTGCACTCAATATGCCAGAAAATTTGGAAAACTCAGCAATGGCCACAGGACTGGAAAAGGCCAGTATTCATTCCAATCCCAAAGAAAGGCAATGCCAAAGAATTTTAAAACTACTGCACAATCACATTCATCTCACATGCTAGCAAAGTAATCCTCAAAATTCTCCAAGCCAGGCTTCAATAGTACATGAACCAAGAGCTTCCAGATGCTCAAGCTGGATTTAGAAAAGGCAGAGGAACTAGAGGTCAAATAGCCAACACCCATTGGATCATTGAAAAAGCAAGAAAATTCCAGAAAAGTATCTACTTCTGCTTTATTGATTACACCAAAGCCTTCGACTATGTCCAGCTCAGTTGCTCACTCATGTCCAACCTTTTGTGAGCCAATGGACTGCACCATGCCAGGCTTACCTGTCCATCACCAACTCCCAGAGCTTGCACAAACTCATGTCCATCGACTCAGTGATGCCATCCAACCATTTCATCCTCTGTCATCCCCTTCTCTTCCTGCCTTCAATCTTTCCCAGCATCAGGGTCTTTTCCAATTAGTCAGTTTTTCGCATCAGGTGGCCAAAGTATTACAGCTTCAGCATCAGTCCTCCCAATTAATATTCAGGACTGATTTCCTTCAGGATTGACTGGTTGGATCTCCTTGCTGCCCAAGGGACTCTCGAGTCTTCTCTGACACCACAGTTCAAAAGCATCAATTCTTCGGCGCCAGTTTTCTTTATGGTCCAACTCTCATATCTATACATGACTACTGGAAAAACCATAGCTTTGACTAGATGGACCTTTGCTGGCAAAGTAATGTCTCTGCTTTTTAAAATGCTGTCTATGTTGGTCATAGCTGTTCTTCCAAGGAGCAAGTGTCTTTTAATTTCATGGCTGCAGTCACCATCTGCAGTGATTTTGGAATCCAAGAAAATTAAACTGTTTCCATTGTCTTCCCATCTATATGCCATTAAGAATGGGACTGATTGCCATGCTCTGTTTTTTGAACGTTGAGTTTTAAGATCTTTCACTCTGGTCTTTCACTTTCATCAAGAGGCTCTTCAGTTCCTCTTCACTTTCTGCCATAAGGGTGGTGTCATCTGCTTTTCTGAGCTTATTGATATTTCTCCTGGAAATCTTGATCCCAGCTTGTGCTTCATCCAGCCCGGAATTCTGCATGATGTACTCTGCATTTAAGTTAGATAAGCAGGGTAACAATATTCAGCCTTGACATATTCTTTTCCCAATTTGGAATCAGTCTGCTGTTCCATTTCCAGTCCTAATTGTTGCTTCTTGACCTGCATATAGATTTCTCAGGAGGCAGGTAAGGTGGTCTGATATTCCCAGCTCTTGAAGAATTTTCCAGTTTGTTGTGATCTAAATCAAACGCTTTGGTGTAATCAATACAGTAGAAGTAGATGTTTTACCGGAGTTCTCTTGCTTTTTCAGTGATTCAACAGATGGTGGCAATTTGATCTCTAGTTCCTTTGCCTTTTCTAAATCTGGCTTGATCATCTGGAAGTTCTCAGTTCACATACTGTTAAAACCTGGATTGGAGAATTTTGAGTATTACTTTGCTAGCATGTGAGATGAATGCAATTGTGCAGTAGCATGAACATTCTCTAGCACTGCACTTCTTTGGGATTGGAATGAAAACTGACCTTTTCCAGTCCTGTGGCCACTGCTGAGTTTTCCAAATTTGCTGGCATATCGAGTGCAGCACTTTCACAGATTTGAAATANTTTGCTAGCATGTGAGATGAATGCAATTGTGCAGTAGCATGAACATTCTCTAGCACTGCACTTCTTTGGGATTGGAATGAAAACTGACCTTTTCCAGTCCTGTGGCCACTGCTGAGTTTTCCAAATTTGCTGGCATATCGAGTGCAGCACTTTCACAGATTTGAAATAGCTCATCTGGAATTCCATCATCTCCACTAGCTTTGTTCATAGTAATGCTTCCTAAGGCCCACTTGACTTCACATTAAAGGATGTCTAGCTCTAGGTGAGTGATCACACCATTGTGTGACTGTGTAGATCACAAACCATCGTTTGACTATGTAGATTACAACAAACTAGAAAATTCCTCAAGAGAGGGAAATATCAGACCATCTTAGCTGCCTGGTGAGAAACCTATACGCAGATCAAGAAGCAACAGTTAGAACTGGACACGGAACAGATTGGTTCCAAATCGGGTAAGGAGTACGTCAAGGAAGTGTATTGTCACCCTGCTTATTTAACTTATATGCACCATGCAAAATGCCAGGCTGGATGAAGCACAAGCTGCACTCAAGATTGCTGGGAGAAATACCAATAATCTCAGATATGCAGATAACATCACCCTTATGGCAGAAAGTGAAGAGGAACTAACNTTATTTAACTTATATGCACCATGCAAAATGCCAGGCTGGATGAAGCACAAGCTGCACTCAAGATTGCTGGGAGAAATACCAATAATCTCAGATATGCAGATAACATCACCCTTATGGCAGAAAGTGAAGAGGAACTAACGAGCCTCATGATGAAAGTGGTAGACCAGATTGAAAAAGCTGGCTTAAAACTCAACAATCAAAAACTAAGATCATGGCAACCAGTTCCATCACTTCATGGCAAATAGATGGGGAGACAACGGAAACAGGGAGAGACTATTTTGGGGGGCTCCAAAATCACTGTAGATGATGACTGCAGCCATGAAATTATAAAGCATTTGCTCCTTGGAAGAAAAGCTATGACCAACCTAGACAGCATATTAAAAAGCAGAGACATTATTTCGCTGACAAAGGTCCATTCTAGTCAAAGCTATGGTTTTTCCAGTAGTCATGTACAGATATGAGAGTTGGACCATAAAGAAAGCTCGGTGCCAAAGAATTGATGCTTTTGACTGTGGTGTTGGAAAAGACTCTTCAGAATCCCTTGGATTGCAAGATCAAACCAGTCAATCCTAAAGGAAATTAGTCCTTAATATTCATTGGATTGATGCTCAAACGCCAATACTTTGGCAACCTGATGTGAAGAACTGACTCACTGGAAAAGACCGATTCTGGGAAAGACTGAAGGCAGGAGAAGGGGATGACAGAGGATGAGATGGTTGGGTGGCATCACCGACTCGATGGACATGAGTTTGAACAAGTTCTGGGAGTTGGTGATAGGGAAGCCTGGAGTGCTGCAGTCCATATGGTTGCAGAGTCAGACACGACTGAGCAACTGAACTGAACTGAACATGACTAACAGATAAGGAATGTATTTACTTCCATTGCCCAGAACTTTACTCATCAGGTCTGTAAACTCAATTTCAGCTCAGATTTGAACTGATCCCTCTCTTTCCAACAAAGCTGGCTAGAATTGTTATCTAAAGATAAGGAGTGTGACACCTGCTTCTCCACCCAAATTTGAGACCTAAGAAAGATGATTCAAGTGTCTTCCAGGCCTCAGGCTGAATGTTAGTTTCCACAGTTAATTGTCACTACAAATGGATTCTATAATGTTTGACTCCAGGTAGGCCTGATGTCCCAAAATGTATTTGATAGCACCTTTATCACATGACTCAAGGCAGTCTCCCAAATCTTACATATAGGTAGAGATTTTTCCTATTTTTGTGTAGCCATAAACTATAGACATAAATTCTGACAATTATCCTCATTACCAAATATCTTACCACTTACCACTACCTTGACATAGACATGTGCACCTTTGAGACCACATATAATTCTTGATGACCATGTATAATCGTTTTTCTACCAATCACTATTATCATTTCCAAATTCCATCAGGAATTCCAATTTTTCTCTGTAATACCTGTCACTATTTCTTTTCAAAACGTCTCAAGAGTGGACACGTAGCCACATAGCTCAGTTGGTAAAGAATCGCTCAGGCAATGCAAGAGACCCCAGTTCAATTTCTGGGTTGGGAAGATCCACTGGAGAAGAGACAGGCTACCCACTCCAGTATTCTTGGACTTCCCAAAGACTTGGGAGACTTTGCCCTCGTGGCTCAGCTAGTAAAGAATCCACCTCCAATGCAGGAGACCTGGGTTAGATCCCTGGGTTGGGAAGATCCCCTGGAGAAGGGAAAGGCTACTGACCCCAGTATTCTGGCCTGGAGAATTCCATGGACTGTATAGTCCATGGGGTCGCAGTCACACACGACTGAATGACTTTCACTCTCACTTTTTTAACAGTAGCCTATAAACTTGAATTAGGACTCTCCGAAGTAACAGAACCAGTAGGAGACATGTATAAAGTATTGGGTGATGTGATTATGGAGACCAGGAAATCCTATGATCTGTGGTCTGCAAGTTGTAGACCCGGGAAAGTCGGTGGTATAGTTTGAAGGCCTGAGAACCAGGAGTACCCAGGGCAGACAAGTTGGCATATACAATTACACACAAACTTTGACTGCTGTTCTAACATGAATTCCAATGCAGGCCCCAGAGTGCTCATCCAGTCACCAGGAAACCGTCTCAAAGGTGAAAGTAAGGTAGGGGTCTTAACTCAGCACACTCATGTCTGCCTTGGGCCTGTTAGCTTTCCAGGAAAGACAGGTTTCTAGGAAAGAATCCATTTTCTTCAGGTGATACTGGGCAAAAAACCATCTTCCATACTATGATTTTGTGATGAAGATTTTCACAGATTCACTCTAGAGAGACAATGCTATAATGTGAGCAGTTTTCCATTCAAAATATAGTGCATTTCCCTCTCTCAGCTTCCAGTTTTATAATATTGACCTCAAGAGTAGTTTTCAAAAATTCCATTAGATTTTCAGGTGGTATTCCAGAGCTATCAGAGGCTAACACTGGATCAGTTTCTACTCCCCAGCACTCTTTATCTACCAGTTCAGTCATAATGATGAGTGCCCACTTGGCAGATCTCCAAATGCTAGATGATACTGAACTTTAAAGCCCCCCAAATGTAATATAGGAGTTCAGTGAGTTCTCCCACATTTTATTCTTAAAGTATCATCCCTGCTAACTCGAAGTGGCTAATCTCGAACTTGAGATTATGGCTTCTCTTTTTAATACCAAGTCTTTGCTAGGATGAAGACTCTTCAGAAGAGTCCTTTTAGTTCCTTTAACAATTACTATTTTACCCTGTTTTATACTACCAGTAAAGTAACCAAATAGGAATAGCTTTTGCTTTGTTTTCTCAAGTATTTCATTATAAAAGAAATGGTTACTTTATCAAAATGTGATGATGTGAAAGCACACTGTCAGCTATAAAACAAGCTAGACAAAGGATTGCTTAATTTAGCATTTTTAGTTAGAAGGGCCTATTAACATATCGCATTAATTTCAGAAAAATCCTATCATGTCTGAGCTGTAAAGAACCTGGAGTTCACTTATTCCAGATGAAAAAAATGAGGCTAACAGCTTAAACAACATCCCTTTAAGTCACCCAGCTTAGCAAGTTTTTCCCAGGAAAGGAAGAAAAAAGGGAAAAGGCAAAAATCAGAATAGAGCATTAAAACTGCAATAAGACCCACCTTCAAACAACTAAACTACAATCAACGAACGATTATTTAAATACCAGGAAGTTTCAGCCCTTTTGACTTATTCCACCCATTTTCAAAAAGCCAAAGAGAACTTTAAAAAGATGGCTTTATAGAGAAATCATTACATATACCACTTATATAAATGTTTACTTGTACTTACCTCTACAACTTAAAATTTAAGTGCTTTAAGATTCTCCAAAGCCAATTATAAAAATTAAAGGTTAAAAAAAATTTTTTGTTGTTCTTAAGAGGTGAAAATGTGCATCAGAATTTCAAAAGAATATTTTTGTCTAATATAAATACTTCCATGAAATAAATCCCAAGTGCTATATTTGAGGTTTTTTCAGTATAATTTATTCTTCTTACATTTTAATTTACATTTATTAAATACCTTAGAAATATTCACTCAAAGTTAATAGACTTCCAGACAGAGACCATTAACTAAGAAGGAGCAGTTCACTAAGTCAGCTTCCCTAGTTAGTTTGCTGGCCTCCTCACTATTCACATGCTCTCTGGTGCTTATTACTATGCAACTGTCTTCAAGATGTGGTTGAAGCTTGAATCTACATCTGGCATCAGGCCAAGTCTGTGAATCCATGAATACCAGCCATCAACTGCATTTAGGGTATAGCCTGCAGAAGGTTCTTTCTTGACAGTCAATGATGATGAATGTGGAAAGATTGGATATTCTCTTGGGAGAAGAAAATATACCCCACCTTAAGTGACAGCTACAGTTTCCTAACAGAAAAAACAATTAGGAAAGGGAAAAGATCAATGATAAGAATAAGGAAAATACTCTGAGAATAGAGTAAGTATCTATACATAATGGAGTAAATAGGCTGCTCCTGAGTCCATACTCTTACTTTTATTTTTAAAAGTCTGATAAAAATTTACTCAATTACATTTTATACAGTAATATTTAGTGAGCTTTGTCCAAAAAGGCTATGTTTTAAGTTTGCTTGTAAAAATAACAAAAGCTTTATCAGTCTCTGGTCAATAAGAAAGGAAGAAAACCTTGCTAGAAATAACAATAAATAATTTCACACAAAAGGTCAGGTGACATAAGAATAGTATATTAATGAATATATTTTCTTTGTATTTACAATAAATCCATTTGTTAATACTGTGATAGAAAAAATAATCAGTCCACATTATACAGTAGAAACAGGCTTTGAGGCTGATCATACCTGTCACAATAAAAACATACAAGGATTTCTTCCACAGCTAAAGTACTTTTCAACATGACAGTCTTGGGTGAAGGTAAAACTGACAGAGTACTTCATGTCTTAGAATCAAGGAATCGAGGGTATTACCATTAAGCAAGCAGCAAAAAGCTGTTTGGTTTTTCCAGGACTATTTAAATATAGTAGTTACCATATGAGAATTTAATTTTACTTTGAGATATAAAAAAGTAAAAACCCTCAATAGGGAAACTGCATTAATCAAAAACAGCCCCAAACAATAAAGCCATCAATAGAGAAATGAAACAAGGCATTCTTATGTATCATGCATTAAAAAGGATAATTACATAATACATACTTTAATGACCAGATTAATAAATAAATGTGATAACTTTTACAGTCATTGGAACAAATAAACTATGTTCAACCACTTAAGTGTTATACTGCCACTGCTTCTGTTTCAAAATATTAAGTAATATAATTAATCTAACATCTAAAAACTGCATACTTTGAATGTTTGCTTTTTTGATCCCCTTTTGAGATTTTAGTAAAGGGGAACCATGTAATAAAATATTATCTGAATATAAATTATCAACACCAATATGATACAATTATCATGTAATTGGAATTTTGTATATGCACAGTGTAAATATTTTGAAAACTAGAAAAAAGATGAAAACAGACTGGTCAGAATTTTAAATTTCAGACTAATCCATGATAATCTAGAACAGAAGATAAAGTTCACCAAATAGACATAACAGTATCTTTTCCAAATTCAGTAGTCCACTGAAGATGCAACTTCTAAACAAGTCTATTATCTCAAAGGTAAAAAGAGAAAGAAAATGTAAATCTCTTTTGAGCTTTAGTTTTCAAGTTTATGCTCTCAAAAAAGGCTTGACATTAGTCAGAAGAGCAATACTATATCTTTGTTTTTGAACTTTGTATTTGCTTTTCCTATTTTAGCTATAGTACTGAACAGAGAGAAAAATATTAAATTATCGAGTCAAGGGTAACTATTTACGGCAAGCTCATGAAATATATTAAATTGAATTAATCAGCTGGGTCAAGAATTTCCTAATATCCTGCTATGTTTAATACCTATAGTCTTGGAATAGTAATTTAGGAGATGTCTATCGTAACTACTGACAGCACTTTTCATGGTATACCAATTTCCACTTTTACTTTCTTCTCTCCTTTGCCACTTAAATCCATTATTTTAACCATGTGATAAGAAATTTTATTTTACAAACTCCTGTTCCAATTACTGAAGAGGTGATTGTAACACATAAACCTGCCAATCCTGAGATGATGATGATGATGACGGTTAAATTAAAACCCAGAGGATGATTCACTCAAATTTCTGCTTTAGCTTTTTCTGGAAGATGGCTGGCAGAATAGAAAGAAGAGCCAAAATCATTAGAACAAATACTGAGTTCCAGGAAACAGCTTCCCCTGCTGTTGTAAGCTGGTATAGTGTTGTTCCTGCCTTAATCGCTACAAAAGAGGGAGGCGCAACACCTAAAATGAAAAGTAAAAACATACATTAAAAAAACAATCAATTCTCGTTAAAAATTAAAATTCTGTGTGTATACAGTGACTTATATGTTTTAAACTTTTAATTTAATTTAAATCCCCTCAAGTTTATTTCCATATAAAGAATTTTTCATAATCACCTTTTAAGGATATTGAATTAAAAAACCCAAAGTTTCTAGAAAATAATTTTACAAAATTTATCAACAGCCTTAAAAAAAGAATGTGTTATGATCCGCCAATTTCAACTTTAGGAGATATTAATGTATATAAGCAAAGATCTGGTCTCAAGGATGTTCATCTAAGAATTATAATTTTAAAATCTGGGAAAAAACCTCCATCGTTGAAAATAAGATTGAGTAAATTTTCATTCACTCTTGACAGAGTACATTTAATATAAAAATGAGCGGTAGGAAATACTCAGAAATAGAAAGATACTCAAAATATATGAGTAAACAGGGCACTTTATACAAAAGAATGGTGAAACAACCATATTTTATTAAAAATCAGAATTGGAAAAATTACTTTAGCCAAAGCTGAAGTTAATTTATCTCTAGGTATTTCATCTGTAAAATAAAGAGACAGTACAAAAACTCTCTCTTCTGATCCCATAAATGTAATATTATTTTACAAAATCCAAAAGTACCCCCACTAAGATATTTTTGCCACTTTTATGGGGAACCTGCTAAGACTTTCAGCTTTGTCTATGAATTCTTCTAAAAGTAGCAATAAAAAATTAAGTATTAACTTAAAAGTTTAATGTAATACACACTCAACACTTGAGGAATCTGCTCATTTTGTTGATATCTAAACAATTCAACTTAAATTTAGAAGCAACACATAATATTCTTAGTAAAAGAACTACCAGAATTCACAAAATATATAAATGAATCTTTTACATCCACTGATTAATTTTCAAATTAGGTGTTAGCTCCTCGAAAGCAAGAATCTTTTTGTTGATCCTTATTTCCCCTATACTTTTGGTAATGCCCATAATGAGTACTGTGTCAATAAAAAGAAAGATAGGATCAGTTCTTTATTGAAAATTAAAGTTCATTATTTAAGTACCTGATTAGAAGACAAAGGAGAAAGTACTCAAAAGAGGCACTTTCATTTTTTTTCTCTCCACTGAGGGAGAGAATGGAGTTAAGAAGTCCTGCATGATCCTGTATGACTAAAAGAATATCCAGCAGGCAGTACTCTTATTTTTAAAAAGTAACAAAAAAGATTTAAATCAACACAATCCAACAAACATTTCTGAACATCAATTTACATAGACCAGGCTCTGTGACCACCAGTTATACAAACCTACCCCAGTTGGACACGGCTAGACATGTACACAATGAGTTCTGTAACGTGCATGAATTCATAGACAAAGGTAAAAGTCTTAGCAGGTTCTCCATAAAAGTGAGAAAAAAATCTTAGTGGGGTACTTTTGGATTTTGTAAAATAATATTACACTTATGGGATCAGAAGAACGAGAGGCCTTGGCCTTACCTAGGAAAGTGCCAATAAAGAAAACTTTCAAGGGCACATTTATCACAGGAGATGTAATATTAATAAACCAATTAGGCAGAAATGGTGTTATTCTCAAAAATATAATGTAGTTAATGAGATGTTCTCTGTGACGTTCAACCTGTGACAAGAAAGAAATAAATTAGGATGAAGACAAAGCCAGTCCGGAAAATAAATTGCTTATTATAAAAATACCTTATTTCAAATTCTTATCCCTGATAGCTCAGCATTTACTCAACAGAAATCATCAAAAAAGGAATTTGAAAATGACAATCAACTATTCATCAAATGCTCATTATCAGAGCTAAATAACATCAGATGAACGTTTTTATGATAGTGCTTACAGCATAATGTTACACTGTTAAAGACGGTTCTACATCAGCCTTGATAATATGGCTCAACAACATTTTAAACCTAAAAAGGCAAAATTAAACTTATAACTATTATAAGATATCCAATGGTCAACTTTTTAATGCCTTTAACTTCCTATAAAGGAAGGGCTAGTATAGTACATCAGTAAACCTAGCCTCCAGTTTTTAAAAAAATTCAGATAATCTTTGTCATTATAATTTACTTCACATGAATGAATTCATTCATCATTGATAAATGAGATTAAATAAGCAAACGAAACATTCAGCTGATTAAATAAAACCACTGAATGCAGTTTATACTTCCTAGATCTTGTTATATAAATAATGATTTTGATTTGGGGCAAAATGCTTAATTTCTCTTAATTTCCTAACCTATAAAACAAAGGGATAAATATCTAAAATTTCTCTGATTTAATAATCTGTTTTTTCTGCTTTTTTCTTAAAAATACTATGTTGGACTTTCCTGTGTAGTAGTGTTTATATCAATATTTATCAGTGGTAGTCTTTGCGGAGATCCTAACAGAAGATAACAGTTCTTCCCACTGATGAAATGCATTAAAGGAGTTGGCTCATACAAGCTTTTCAGAGACCCACTGACAGTATCCTGCATCAACATAAGTGAGGTGTTTAAATACATGGATGCCTTAACATTGACACTTTGATTTTTCTGCTTTGACTAAACTTACTAGGAATAAAGAATTTACTGTTATAGATGCAAAAACTTCATATTTGAAATTCTTAACATTCATTATTTGCCTACCACTTAATTTTATTTTCACCAAAAGATTATTTTTATCAAAGCCCTGAGTCTGAGTTCATTTATGTAGATATTATACACTGACCTCCCAAGTAGCCAAAGAATTACATCAAATAATTTAAAAATACATGTTTACCTGCTGTGACCACTTTACTGCTTTCTCTGTTAGGTATTTATATACAACTGGCCTCCCAACTAAATAGGAGAGCATATAGCAGAATGAGGCACCGAGTCCAGAACACTAGAAAATAACAAAAACTCATAAGCATTTTGTACTTTTCCATCTTACTCACATGGACATATTCATCTAAGGCAAAACTCAACTAGTTTCTTTCTTTTGGGGTACAGGGAGGTTACTTTGCATAACACCTCCTATGCAGATAGCAGGAACCCATCGAATCCAGTCCTTTCTCTCACCAAATTATAACTAAAATGAAACCAGCTAAAACAAACTGGAACTTGTGATTAAACTTAGAGACTATATCCAAATAGTTCACATTAGCCATTAGCTTATGAATAAAACCTCAAGAGCCATTATGTTTTCAATTGGTATGCTTGAAAACACCAGCCCCCAGCCTTGGGACTTAACTCCTTGTGCCCACTAACAACATTCTTGGACTGTTTGAATTACAAAACAGTACTGGAAGCAAAGGCTAGAACAGAGCCTATAAATGCAATTAAGTCTGTGATATCCCTGTTCTAGAAAAAAGACAAACTATAACATCTCCTTATGGAGGGACAAATATTACTTTAACATTAAACACCTCTTAAAACTAATTAAGTTTATGCTTCCAGAGACTAGAATGCCATCATCATTCCAATCATTCTATTTAAAGTTATTTTTTTCTAGCCTCCCAATTTCATTTTAAATACTTACCAAACAAACAAGAAATAAGGCTAGTGGAAAGGGATAAAGAAACCCTGAGAGTATACTGAGAAATATAGAGCCCGGAATAGCAAATGTTTGCAAGCTGTTAACTTCTAAGTTAAGGATTAAAACAATTAAATGGATTTTTAAACCACAAATCCAACAATCCAGGAAAAAAGCATCAATGCAGAAGGTATATGTTAATAAGATTATATCCATATTTCAATATTAAAAAATTAAGTGAAATTACACCCAAAGTTTAAAAAATACATGATTACTCAGTTGTAATACCTGTAACTTGAAGCTTACAATTTACTAACATCAGAAATCAATGCTAATTAGAGTGCGTTACTAAGAGAAAACCAAGACAAACACCGAATGTGTACCAGACAGAGAACTAGGCACTTGAGGGGAACAGGGACACAGGAAAAAAGAAAGAAAGAACAGAAAAGGTCTTCGGTAACCCTGTAAATAATATACTTCTCTAATACATTGGATTTTTACTCTCAAATACTTTTAGGAAACATGATGTCTGTAAACACACAGGTTCACAGAAGATTTACTATGCCTAATTCAATGTGTGGACATTTACCTCAACTTACTACTCATTACAAAAAGGACAAGCGTTACAAAAGAAAGTAAAGTCACAAACAAACCTTATTTTTAAATAAGATCTTTTTTCTACTTCTCTGGTTCCTAGTTTGGGCCTGGACCTCTGCATCAATCATGATTTACTTACAAGTCAGAAAGAGTGAATTCCTTCAACATCTCTGTACTTTAAAATTTGTATCTTCACTCAACCTGTTTGTTCCCTCTAGCTTGCACTTTACTCTTGCTTTTGTTTCAGTCTCCTTCTTCCTGGGTTCTTTATGTTTAACTTCTTGCTCTCTGACAGATTCCTCTTGCATAAAACCACTCAGATGTCTATAAACTAAAGAAAACCTGGGCTTTTTCCTTGAGCAAGGTATCCTATCCAGCTATTGCCTCTCTCATCTTCACTGCCTTAGATTCTCCCCATATCCCTTGCCACCTGGCTTACCCATCCGCCACTCTACTGAAACCTCCTTCTGGCTGAAAGTAATGACTTTTTCTCAGTAAGAATTTTTTTAGTAATTCCTGCATAAGATTTGGAGAAGGCAATGGCACCCCACTCCAGTACTCTTGCCTGGAAAATCCCAGGTCTATGGGGTCAGACACGACTGAAGCAACTTAGCAGCAGCAGCAGTAGCCCACGATTAGATATCCTTTAATGTGAAACTCACCTCCAGTGAACTGTATTTTTCAATATTACAGATCATTCCTTCTCTAGCTTTTTTCTTATCCTCACCCTCAAATCTGGAGATCGTTAGCCAATCTCCTCTCACTTTTGATAAACTCAGTTATTTCCACGTATATGGACTCACACATGTCTTCAAGTATATGATCATATATATCTATAATGTTGAATTCTCTTACCACTCTCAAATTTCTCAGCTGTCTATTAGATACCTCCACTAAAAAGTTTAAAAATTACACTTATTTATTTCAAGGCTCTTTAGAATCTTTTAACGGACAGTCTCAAACACATACGAAAGATGAGAAACTAGTACTATGATGCCCTATATACCCATACACGGTTTTAAAAATTAACATACAACCAATCTTGCCTTCTCTGTATTCCTTACACACAATCAGATTGAAGCAAATCCCAGACATTTCACTTTCAATCTTGCTTTCTCTGGAACCCTTACACGCAATTAGTTTGAAGCAAATCCCAGACATACCATTACAACTACTTTAATACCTTTAAAAGATAAGAATTTCTTTTCTTAACACAACGATAATACTATTGTCAGAAATTAACTATAACTTCCAATTGGTCTAAGTAGCTATTTAGTGTGTTCACAATTCCCACATGCCTTTGACAGCTGGTTTGTTCAAATCAGGAATGAAAGGGGTCCACACATGGTATATTTGCTCACTATTAGCAAATAAATACAGATTTTTTTTTTTCCCCTTGCAATTTATTTACTGAAGAAATTAGGTCATTTGTAGAATTTACCACTTTTTGAATTTTGCCTCTTGTATTCCTTAGGGTGGTTTAATATGCTCCTCTGTCATTTTTAAAAATTAATTTTTGTTGGCATTCACCTGATTTACAGGGGTTTCCCCAGTGGTTCAGTAGTAAAAAATCTGCATGCCAATGCAGGAAACATGGGTTTGATCCTTGGGTCTGTAAAATCCCCTGGAGGAGGAAGTGGCAACTCACTGCAGTATTCTTGCTTGGACATCCAATGGACAGGTTACAGTGCTGCTGCTGCTGCTAAGTCACTTCAGTCGTGTCCAACTCTGTGTGACCCCATAGACGGCAGCCCACCAGGCTGCCTCGTCCCTGGGATTCTCCAGGCAAGAACACTGGAGTGGGTTGCCATTTCCTTCTCCAATGCATGAAAGTGAAAGGTGAAAGTGAAGTCGCTCAGTCATGTTCGACCCTCAGCGATCCCATGGACTGCACAACCTTCCAGGTTCCTCCATCCATGGGATTTTCCAGGCAGGAGTACTGGAGTGGGGTGCCATTGCCTTCTCCAGGTTACAGTGCATGGGGTCGCAAAGAGTTGGACACGATTAAGTGACTGAGCACGCATGCATGCATTCATTTACAATGCTGCATAGTTTCTGCTGCAAAGTAAAGTGAATCACCTATACATATGTGTATTTATATATATTGTTCCTCTGTCATTTATCTTGTAGTAACAAAGCCACTTTCTCTGCACAGCGATATAATTTGAGCTTAATTTCCTAGCTCTGTATAGATTGTGTATTTTTCTCTCTAATACTGAAAAATCTTAGTTCTTAATACCATAGCAAAATTAGCTATTTCCATACATATTAATATATATATAAATATATATGTATGTGTACATATATATGGGCTTTCCTGGTGGCTCAGACACTAAAGAATTCGCCTGCAATGCAGGAAATCATTAGTATTACATATTTTAAAATTTCAGAACAATACAACTGAAAAGAGTTTAAGATTTCTTTCAAATTTTTTTTGTCCTTAAGATTTATCCCAGAAGGGACACATAACCAAATTAGTTTTTTCAAGGAAATAACTAATTCCTCTTGATACCAAATCCATATCAACTCAATATATTATTAAATTTCATTTTGTTTTAGATTATTTTTATTTTGTTAAAATATATTTAACATAAAATTTACCATCTTAACCATTTTTAATGTATGGTTCAGTAGCACTGTTGTGAAAGCAATCTCCAGAACTCATCCTGCAAAACTGAAACTCTATACCCACTAAGTAACATTCCCCATTCCTTCCTCCCCCATCCCCCTGACAACCATCCTTTTACTTTCAGTCTCTATGAATTTGGGCTACTCTTATATGTATGCCTAGTCACTCAGTTGTGTCTGACTCTTTGCAACCCCATGGACTGCAGCCCGCCATGATCCTCTGTCCATGGGAATTCTCCAAGCAAGAATACTGGAGTGGTTGCCATGCCCTCCTCCAAGGGATCTTCCTAACCCAGGGATTGAACCCAGGTCTCCCACACTGTAGGTGGATTCTTTACCATCTGAGGCACTGGAGAAGCCCACTTTTCACGTGAGTGGAATCATACAGCATGTCTTTGTGGCTGGTTCGTCTCACTCAGCATAATGTCCTTAAAGTTCATCTATGTTGTAACATGTTTCAAAATTTCCTTCCTTTTTAAAGCTGATAATATTCCATTGCACGTACATAGCAAATTTTGTTTATTCATTCATTGGTTAAAGGACACTTGAGTCGCTTCCACTTTTTGGCTATTATGAATAATGCTGCTATGAACATGAATATACAAATATCTCTTGAGACCCTGCTTTCAAATTTTCAGGTATATACTCAGAAATGGGACTGCTGAATCTTGTTTTTAATTTTTTGAGGTAACATCATATTGTTTTTCATAGTAGCTTCATAGTAGCTTTCATACAACAGTTTTTCACACTGTTTTACACTCCCATCAACAGTGCACAGGGGTTTCAATTTCTTCATATCCTCACCAACGCTTGTGACTTTCTGGGATTTTTGTTTGTTTTTTTGATTAGTAGCCATCTTAATGGGTGTGAGGGTACTTTAGGTTTTTAAGATTCTTCTTTTTTCATTTTGATTTAGTTGGTTTTATACCTGTATGAGAAGGCAACGGCAACCCACTCCAGTACTCTTGCCTGGAAAATCCCACAGAGTCCATGGGGTCGCTAGTGAAGTCGCTCAGTCGTGACCGACTCCACTTTCACTTTTCACTTTCATGCATTGGAGAAGGAAATAGCAACCCACTCCAGTGTTCTTGCCTGGAGAATCCCAGTGATGGGGGAGCCTGGTGGGCTGCCGTTTCTGGGGTCGCACAGAGTCAGACGCGACTGAAGCGTCTTGGCAGCATACCTGTATGAAATTATTTATTTGGTTCTAAAGTCAACTTTACACAATGAAGTACACTTGGGGAAGTTCCACTTCTATCACTGTTTCATCTCTCTGTCCCCCCTCATAGGTAGACATTTTTATTCGTTTTTAAAGATATCCTTTCTATTGTTGTCCACAGCTCAAAAGTCCTCAATGACTACCCAAGATCAAATATTCTAAATTCCTTAGCCTAGTACTCAAAGTCCTCAACAATCTGAGTGGAACGTCCAGCCTATCTTTCTAAATTTATTTCTCAAATCCTCCCCTTCTCACTTCCTATACACCAACAAAACTGGACTGCTGATCACTTCCTTACCATGCCATGTGCTTATAAGCCCTGCTCTAGACTTGCTGTGTCTAGAATGACTGTACTATATCTCTACCTATAATTCTCATTATTCCAGATGGAAACAGTTGTTTTTGATTTTGAACACTTAAACTAGACTGTACTTAGCATATAATTAGTACTTTAAAAAAAAACTGGCTAATGGATGAAATCTAAGTTAAAATTAGTGATTATAGCATAAAAAGTAACAGATATGTGAGTTTGAATTAGGTAATACCAATCAAAGAGGTAGTGCTGCACTGCTGAATACAATGGCTACCAGGCACATGTGCTATGGAGACGAGACATTCAAGTGTGCCTGCTCTGAACGGAGATGTGTTATGAGTGTGAAATATACACATTTCAAAGACTTGGTGCCAAAAATAATGTGAAATATTAATAATTTTTATGTGGTTCCATTTTGAAATGATACTTTTTGACATTTCAGTTCAAATAAAATATATTAAGATTATTTTATTGGGGACTTCTCTGGGGGTCCATTGATTAAGACACTATGCTTCCAATGCAGGGGACACAGATTCGATCTCTGGTTGGGAAACTAAGATTCCCACATGCTGTCTGGCCGAAAAAAAGAAGAATATGCCAATATTCTTCATTATAATTATATAATATATAATTATAAATAATATAAATATACAACAATAATATATAATATATAAATATACAATACACATAAATATATTTATATAATATATAAAATAATATATAATATAATTATGTTATATATAATTATATGATACATAATTATAATTATATATTATAATTATATAATTCTTCAATATCATTATAATAAATTTTTTTAATTGTTACTTGTGCTAACTAAAAAATTTTAAAACTGCATGTGACTCACATTATACTTCTATTAATCAGCACTGTACTATTAATTATATGCCTTATATACCCTAAGATAAGTCTTCTCCTGTACACCGAATTTTAAAGATCATTTTTTAACACCCAGAGCTTAAGATTCCAAAGTGTAAAATAAATAGAAAATTATAAGAAAATATGGAATTAACATATTATTCTATAAAAAATCCAAAACAATGCAGAATCATTACAATTATTAAGCAAATAGTTAACCATATGCTATAAAACCTGAACTGACAATATTAACCAATGATTTATCTTGATCAAATGTATTTATAGTAACAAACCTATTCCTATATTTTCAATTCACTTTCTACAAGGCACTTTATTCTTTTCTACTAATTTGCATATGAATATTAAAGACAACTAGGCTATAACATTTGTTCTCCCATAGATGATCAAGATTCACTTATGCTATCTGGCTGACTTGCCATATGAGTGGGGATCCCTTTTATTCTTCAGCCATGAATCCTTCCCAAAGCTAGGGGCCAAATTGGACAGAAAAGATGATTTTCCAAAGTAAATAGAAACTATGTCTTGTTCACAAAAACCTTATAAAAGCCAAATGAAAGGGATGAATCAAATTTGTTTCTTCTTTGGGGAAAATATTTAATTTTATGGCTAAAGTTTATAAATATAAAATAACCTACAAGCGTAACATTCTGGTTTTCACAAATAAGTAATGAAATGGAAAGCAAACATTAAGAGATAATATCTTTCATTACCCAAGAAGATAGGGAAAATACATGGGACTAGAATAAAAAATACAAAAATTAGAAACTAACATCCACAAATTGGAAGGTTAATCACCAGTTGCACAAGTAGTTTGAAAATATGAGAAAGAATAAAGCTATTTTCCTGCCTAGTTACATTATAACATATATTTCTATATAAAACAAAGGAATACATACTGAGAACTATNAAAAATACAAAAATTAGAAACTAACATCCACAAATTGGAAGGTTAATCACCAGTTGCACAAGTAGTTTGAAAATATGAGAAAGAATAAAGCTATTTTCCTGCCTAGTTACATTATAACATATATTTCTATATAAAACAAAGGAATATATACTGAGAACTATAAAAAAAAATCACATATTTTACATGACTAATTATCCTGTTAGGATTTTTTTACAAAGAGAACCATTAAATGGAAGAAAAAAATCATGAACAAATGATTCATAGCATAGTATCTACAAAAGCAAAATATTAAATACAAACTATAACTTCAAATCTAAGAGAATTTTTAAAAATTATGGTATGGTAACTATTAATTCAAAATTATTATTTAAATTAAGACCATCAATTAACTAATAATCCTAAATAAAGTGACTAAGTATTTAAATAAATAATACAAAGGAAAGAAAAAAGTTTATGATAAGTGAAATAAGCAGAAAACAGAAAAACAGGTAAATATTCAGAAATGACAACTGAGTTGAATAGACAGGATTAAAATGAAAATTTTTTCATTCTCATTATTCAATATTTTAATGTTATACTGCGTTAGCAATTTTTAAAAGGAAAAAGTTATAACTGAGCAGCAGATCTTTCAAAACCTTTTTCTTAAACAAAACTAAAAAACATTTTTCAGTTAAAAGGATACAAAATATATGTAGCAAAATAAGCTACAAGTACTTGTACATAAAAGGTGTCCTTATATTTGGATAAAACTTTTCCTAGAGCCTTGGCATCATCCATATCTCTGGGGACCTTCATATTCACTCTTTCTTCTCTAAAGAAATAAAATTAAAGTGAAAAAAAATTTAAATAGAAATTTGCCAAGATAATTCATATCAAAGTCAAGTTCAAACCATGAAGTTTTATCCAAAATGATTTTGATGCCTTGATCTGTAATATGCTAAGTAAAAATTCACAAAATTTAACTTCAAAGTCTATATATCATTTACTTTTTAATGTCTTAATATAGTTTTTTGAGACATATAATTCATATGAAAACTCAGGATGACCCAAATTAAAGGTTAAAAGCATTTGCTCAAACACTGGAGTAAATTTTGAACTAAGAAATGAACCACTAACGTTAGCATATTTAAAACATACTAAACATCATTTTGGGTAATTCTCATGATAAGCTACAGTAAATAATTAATTATAATCAAAATTAAATATAAATTTCAATGAATTTATAGTTCATATCTTTTCTTTAAGTACCCCAGCTTAAAGTTCAGATAAAAACTTAAACACTTGTTACTTTCTATTAATTTTACTTTACATTTGGTGCCTTGTTGGAACTGAATGTTCTATTTATAAAAGCCCCAAATAATCACCTTTGTGTTTAACATATATTGTGCCCATTTGTTCACATGAAAATATTTAACCTTGCAGAACAATGATAGAAAGCTCTCAAAAGTCCTATAAAAATAGCAGATAAACTAAAAAGGGTTTTTCTCTGTAAGTTTAAAAGCTAAACTTTATGGGGAGATGCATACATCTCATACATATACACATACAGAAATAATAAGCAGAATATAGAAGATTTATAACAGCACATTATTATATAAATGTGTTATAATTCTTAGAGCAGATTGGAAGCAAACAATCTTAAATTACACTCTATATTCTTTCCCTCTTTCAGTCAGTTCTTTATTTCTTACTCCTTTGATAAAAATGAGAAAGGATCTAAAACTGAACGATACTAGTATTAATGAAATGACATGCTATCCTTCCAAAGGCATTTTCATTCACGTAAGAAATTAAAAGTATTAAAAATAAACATGTTCAACTATAAAATTTCAAATATAAGGAAGTGTTAATGAAAGAAATTAAGAGGAAATAGGAACTTATTGATACCCTGAAATCACATTTCACAGTTATCCATTACCACACCAAGCTGGCCCTGGTTGAAAGTCTAACTATTTACATTTTAGTAGTCTCTCACATAATCTATGATTACCCAATGGTGTTATTATTGTGGTTAAATAACCCAGAGATATTCCACCCTCATAAAATATGCCTCAGGTCTATAATCTTTTACCTGAAATTCAAAAAGCACTGAAAACCAAAAGTTCTTTGTAGCTTGTCAGCAAAAATTGATCCACATATATATAAAGTTATTTATAGTCTTTTATGATACGAGTTTTTCTATGTACTTTATTATGGGGTACTGCCCCAGACTCTGCTGGAGATACTATATAATATACAGTATTTATTCCATGTTATCTTTCCAAAATAGAAAAGCTCTAAATTCTGAAATACATCTTACTCCCAAGGTTTTTGCTAAGGAACTGTGGCTGTATACAAATAGACAAGTCTTTTCACAAGGTGCACTTCACAGCAAAAAAGTACTTATTCAAGCCTTATCATTTCTATAAAACAGGGAGCAGAAAAAGAACCAGTAGACAGAGATGCGGTAGGGAAGTAAATGGACTGAATAGAGACAGACAGAAACTGATCACAAGGAAAAGTAGGAAGAGAGAAAACAAGAGTGGAAAAAGGGAAAAAGCAGAGAAAAAGAACATTAGTATTTCTCAAACTGGAGGTCAATTTCTATTCTAGACTGCAAGATAAATTTACTTGGTCACTACTAGCACTAAAAAAAATAAAATACAATAAATTAATGTGGTTCATTTTCCAAAATTGCTTGAAAGCCATTAGAAAGATGCCTTAGAGGAGAAGAGCTTGAAAAACCAGGCACAGAAAACCAGGAGACATATTTGGAAAGTATTTAAAGACAGTGTCAATATGAACTTGCTACAAACCATGAGAGCTGATATACAATCATTATGACAGTTCTGTTGCTTAAAATTGGTTAAACTTTTAATCCACTTTAATGCCTTATAGACATTTTCTATATATATATATTAGTATACTTACTCACTAAGCTGAGGAAAATTTTTATATACCAAAAACATAACAAAAGCTGCAGACAAGAAAATGGACACCAGTATAAGAAGTGACATTCTTGCTGAGCCAGCTTCTGCACAGGCTTTCTCTGAAAGGGGAAAAAAGAAGTTGTAATTAAGATAAATATAAAGGAAGAGAGTATTCCGAGCCAGTAAATAATTTCCTGAAAGATTTTCCTCCCGAGAAACTGTTTACACTTTTGCCCAAAACACTGTTAACATAATATTTTAAGTACTTCCATATTTGATGTTTTATGAACTGGTTGTAGTTCTTCTTACTGATATATGCATTTTAAAAGCATGAAAAAAAACAGAATAGCAGAATTTGTAGCACTAATTTGTGGATAACCTAAAGGGGAAAAAAGGGCATTGCTCTAAATGCTATCACTGACTTGGAATTTTATGCATCTACATTGGGAGCTGACAGCATAGGCAGAATGGCTTCATAGGAAAAATGAGCTAATACAGCAGTTACTTCAACTATAGTTGAAAGAACCTGAAGATTGACTAATGCAACTGGTTAATGTTACACTTTCTGTTTATATCAAGGGCTTCAGAATAGAGCTGAAGCCTAGATGTTTTGGGTGACTCTGTCTGTGACTCCAAGAATGGAAGAATATGTGTTCTCCAATAAGGAAATCTTAGTGTTACCTTAAAAAAAAAAAAAAAAACTTATGGAAGATGACCATATCATATGGTCAGGTTACTGGAAGCAGAAGAATGAGCAGGGTGTTTTTACTGCAAGCAATCAATAGTGAGGAGGTGGGGATACCTTATAGTCCTCACTGGAGAAGAGGCAGGAGAGGATGGCTCAATTTGTATTACCTACATTTACTATAATCCCACGTATATACTGATGACATTCAGGGGACTGAGACAAACATGTATACCGCAATTCAGTTCAGTTCAGTCGCTCAGTCGTGTCCAACTCTTTGCGACCCCATGAATCGCAGCACGCCAGGCCTCCCTGTCCATCACCCAACTCCCGGAGTCTACCCACCCATGACAATTGATTCGGTGATGCCACCCAACCATCTTATCCTCTGTTATCCCCTTCTCCTCCTCCCCCAATCCTTCCCAACATCATTGTCTTTTCAAATGAGTCCGCTCTTCGCATCAGGTGGCCAAAGTATTGAGGTTTCAGCTTCAGCATTGGTCCTTCCAATGAATATTCAGTACCGATTTCCTTTAGGATAGACTGGTTGGATCTCTTTGCAGTCCAAGGGACTCTCAAGAGTCTTCTCCAATACCACACTTCAAAAGCATCAATTCTTCAGTGCTCAGCTTTCTTTATAGTCCAACTCTCACATCCATACATGACTACTGGAAAAACCACAGCCTTGAGTGGACAGACCTTTGCTGGGAAAGTAATATCTCTGCTTTTTAATATGCTGTCTAGGTTGATCATAATTTTCCTTCCAGGAGTAAGTGTCTTTTAATTTCATGGCTGCAATCACCATCTACAGTGATTTTGGAGCCCAGAAAAATAAACTGAGCCACTGTTTCCCCATCTATTTGCCATGAAGTGATGGGACCAGATAACATGATCTTAGTTTTCTGAATGTTGAGCTTTAAACCAACTTTTTCACTCCTCTCTCACTTTCATCAGAGGCTTTTTAGTTCTTCATTTTCTGCCATAAAGGTTAGGAACATTTATAAAGGTGCATTAGGTGTCACTGCCTATCCCACTAATGCTCCCTTCTCTGAGGCCTAGCATCTTCCTCCAGTCTCCCCTACTCTTCAAAGGGGCTAATCTCATTGGCCCTATTACCAGTGATGCCAACACTCTACCCGCCCAACACACAAGGCTGACTGGCCCATGGCTGGACACCTGACCCAAGTATCGAAACGGCCAAAATGGCGTTTGGGTTTTTCTTAAGACGGTATGGAGAAACCCAAACAAACTTTTTGGCCAACCCAAGAGAAACAATTCATTGTTGATTGACCACATTTTCTCTTGAGAATATGAACTAAGAAAAAGAGATATACTATTGTCAAGGTGTGGTGGATCTTAAGGCCAAAATGTCAAACAGCAAAAGGACACAGTCAAAAGACATGGCAAGCCAAAGACGTGTACCAGAAAATCCAAGAGGACAGGTTCAAATGGAAACCCAGACAGGAGAGACAGGAGAGGAAGCTAACCTTGTTGATTTCTTAACTTTCCATTTCCCTTGAAGCTTGGTGAGAATTCATTTCTTGCTCCTGGATACCAGAGTGACTGTCTCATATTCTTAGAGAAAAGCCTCGCTTTTTATTTCTGTTGGTTTAAACTAACTCCTGTTCCTTTGAAAGGAAAAAGTTTTAACTTTTTATACTCAGTTTATCCCTTCGCTCATTATGGCAGTTTTACATACGTTACATCTGAATTAGTAGAATTTGAATACATTCAATGTTGAACATAGAGCAATGCTATTCAGTGTTTTCTATGAACTACATGACTAAGCACTATCAATGAGTTTGTTAGAAATATAGATTCTCAGGCTACCATCCTAGACCTACTAAATTAGAAGCTGTATTCTAATAAAATGTCCAGGTGATGGTATATTAAAGAAGCAAAAATCTGGCCCATCCTTCCTATTTTTTGCTAAGTAACAGAGGCCCAGAGGAGACTGCACTATTTTTAAAAAGTCTTAGGCAATGAGATAGTGTGAAGTATTAAATATATTCCCAAAGCACTTTAATATCCATTTATAATCAACTCATAATTTCTGCTGAAAAAACCGCTTAGGTTAGTGCTTTAATATTTAAAGTGACTAAGTATTTAAATAAATAATACAAAGGAAAGAAAAAAGTTTATGATAAGTGAAATAAGCAGAAAACAGAAAAACAGGTAAATATTCAGAAATGACAACTGAGTTGAATAGACAGGATTAAAATGAAAATTTTTTCATTCTCATTATTCAATATTTTAATGTTATACTGCATTAGCAATTTTTAAAAGGAAAAAGTTATAACTGAGCAGCAGATCTTTCAAAACCTTTTTCTTAAACAAAACTAAAAAACATTTTTCAGTTAAAAGGATACAAAATATATGTAGCAAAATAAGCTACAAGTACTTGTACATAAAAGGTGTCCTTATATTTGGATAAAACTTTTCCTAGAGCCTTGGCATCATCCATATCTCTGGGGACCTTCATATTCACTCTTTCTTCTCTAAAGAAATAAAATTAAAGTGAAAAAAAATTTAAATAGAAATTTGCCAAGATAATTCATATCAAAGTCAAGTTCAAACCATGAAGTTTTATCCAAAATGATTTTGATGCCTTGATCTGTAATATGCTAAGTAAAAATTCACAAAATTTAACTTCAAAGTCTATATATCATTTACTTTTTAATGTCTTAATATAGTTTTTTGAGACATATAATTCATATGAAAACTCAGGATGACCCAAATTAAAGGTTAAAAGCATTTGCTCAAACACTGGAGTAAATTTTGAACTAAGAAATGAACCACTAACGTTAGCATATTTAAAACATACTAAACATCATTTTGGGTAATTCTCATGATAAGCTACAGTAAATAATTAATTATAATCAAAATTAAATATAAATTTCAATGAATTTATAGTTCATATCTTTTCTTTAAGTACCCCAGCTTAAAGTTCAGATAAAAACTTAAACACTTGTTACTTTCTATTAATTTTACTTTACATTTGGTGCCTTGTTGGAACTGAATGTTCTATTTATAAAAGCCCCAAATAATCACCTTTGTGTTTAACATATATTGTGCCCATTTGTTCACATGAAAATATTTAACCTTGCAGAACAATGATAGAAAGCTCTCAAAAGTCCTATAAAAATAGCAGATAAACTAAAAAGGGTTTTTCTCTGTAAGTTTAAAAGCTAAACTTTATGGGGAGATGCATACATCTCATACATATACACATACAGAAATAATAAGCAGAATATAGAAGATTTATAACAGCACATTATTATATAAATGTGTTATAATTCTTAGAGCAGATTGGAAGCAAACAATCTTAAATTACACTCTATATTCTTTCCCTCTTTCAGTCAGTTCTTTATTTCTTACTCCTTTGATAAAAATGAGAAAGGATCTAAAACTGAACGATACTAGTATTAATGAAATGACATGCTATCCTTCCAAAGGCATTTTCATTCACGTAAGAAATTAAAAGTATTAAAAATAAACATGTTCAACTATAAAATTTCAAATATAAGGAAGTGTTAATGAAAGAAATTAAGAGGAAATAGGAACTTATTGATACCCTGAAATCACATTTCACAGTTATCCATTACCACACCAAGCTGGCCCTGGTTGAAAGTCTAACTATTTACATTTTAGTAGTCTCTCACATAATCTATGATTACCCAATGGTGTTATTATTGTGGTTAAATAACCCAGAGATATTCCACCCTCATAAAATATGCCTCAGGTCTATAATCTTTTACCTGAAATTCAAAAAGCACTGAAAACCAAAAGTTCTTTGTAGCTTGTCAGCAAAAATTGATCCACATATATATAAAGTTATTTATAGTCTTTTATGATACGAGTTTTTCTATGTACTTTATTATGGGGTACTGCCCCAGACTCTGCTGGAGATACTATATAATATACAGTATTTATTCCATGTTATCTTTCCAAAATAGAAAAGCTCTAAATTCTGAAATACATCTTACTCCCAAGGTTTTTGCTAAGGAACTGTGGCTGTATACAAATAGACAAGTCTTTTCACAAGGTGCACTTCACAGCAAAAAAGTACTTATTCAAGCCTTATCATTTCTATAAAACAGGGAGCAGAAAAAGAACCAGTAGACAGAGATGCGGTAGGGAAGTAAATGGACTGAATAGAGACAGACAGAAACTGATCACAAGGAAAAGTAGGAAGAGAGAAAACAAGAGTGGAAAAAGGGAAAAAGCAGAGAAAAAGAACATTAGTATTTCTCAAACTGGAGGTCAATTTCTATTCTAGACTGCAAGATAAATTTACTTGGTCACTACTAGCACTAAAAAAAATAAAATACAATAAATTAATGTGGTTCATTTTCCAAAATTGCTTGAAAGCCATTAGAAAGATGCCTTAGAGGAGAAGAGCTTGAAAAACCAGGCACAGAAAACCAGGAGACATATTTGGAAAGTATTTAAAGACAGTGTCAATATGAACTTGCTACAAACCATGAGAGCTGATATACAATCATTATGACAGTTCTGTTGCTTAAAATTGGTTAAACTTTTAATCCACTTTAATGCCTTATAGACATTTTCTATATATATATATTAGTATACTTACTCACTAAGCTGAGGAAAATTTTTATATACCAAAAACATAACAAAAGCTGCAGACAAGAAAATGGACACCAGTATAAGAAGTGACATTCTTGCTGAGCCAGCTTCTGCACAGGCTTTCTCTGAAAGGGGAAAAAAGAAGTTGTAATTAAGATAAATATAAAGGAAGAGAGTATTCCGAGCCAGTAAATAATTTCCTGAAAGATTTTCCTCCCGAGAAACTGTTTACACTTTTGCCCAAAACACTGTTAACATAATATTTTAAGTACTTCCATATTTGATGTTTTATGAACTGGTTGTAGTTCTTCTTACTGATATATGCATTTTAAAAGCATGAAAAAAAACAGAATAGCAGAATTTGTAGCACTAATTTGTGGATAACCTAAAGGGGAAAAAAGGGCATTGCTCTAAATGCTATCACTGACTTGGAATTTTATGCATCTACATTGGGAGCTGACAGCATAGGCAGAATGGCTTCATAGGAAAAATGAGCTAATACAGCAGTTACTTCAACTATAGTTGAAAGAACCTGAAGATTGACTAATGCAACTGGTTAATGTTACACTTTCTGTTTATATCAAGGGCTTCAGAATAGAGCTGAAGCCTAGATGTTTTGGGTGACTCTGTCTGTGACTCCAAGAATGGAAGAATATGTGTTCTCCAATAAGGAAATCTTAGTGTTACCTTAAAAAAAAAAAAAAANCTGAAGATTGACTAATGCAACTGGTTAATGTTACACTTTCTGTTTATATCAAGGGCTTCAGAATAGAGCTGAAGCCTAGATGTTTTGGGTGACTCTGTCTGTGACTCCAAGAATGGAAGAATATGTGTTCTCCAATAAGGAAATCTTAGTGTTACTATAAAAAAAAAAAAAAACTTATGGAAGATGACCATATCATATGGTCAGGTTACTGGAAGCAGAAGAATGAGCAGGGTGTTTTTACTGCAAGCAATCAATAGTGAGGAGGTGGGGATACCTTATAGTCCTCACTGGAGAAGAGGCAGGAGAGGATGGCTCAATTTGTATTACCTACATTTACTATAATCCCACGTATATACTGATGACATTCAGGGGACTGAGACAAACATGTATACCGCAATTCAGTTCAGTTCAGTCGCTCAGTCGTGTCCAACTCTTTGCGACCCCATGAATCGCAGCACGCCAGGCCTCCCTGTCCATCACCCAACTCCCGGAGTCTACCCACCCATGACAATTGATTCAGTGATGCCACCCAACCATCTTATCCTCTGTTATCCCCTTCTCCTCCTCCCCCAATCCTTCCCAACATCAGTGTCTTTTCAAATGAGTCCGCTCTTCGCATCAGGTGGCCAAAGTATTGAGGTTTCAGCTTCAGCATTGGTCCTTCCAATGAATATTCAGTACCGATTTCCTTTAGGATAGACTGGTTGGATCTCTTTGCAGTCCAAGGGACTCTCAAGAGTCTTCTCCAATACCACACTTCAAAAGCATCAATTCTTCAGTGCTCAGCTTTCTTTATAGTCCAACTCTCACATCCATACATGACTACTGGAAAAACCACAGCCTTGAGTGGACAGACCTTTGCTGGGAAAGTAATATCTCTGCTTTTTAATATGCTGTCTAGGTTGATCATAATTTTCCTTCCAGGAGTAAGTGTCTTTTAATTTCATGGCTGCAATCACCATCTACAGTGATTTTGGAGCCCAGAAAAATAACCTGAGCCACTGTTTCCCCATCTATTTGCCATGAAGTGATGGGACCAGATAACATGATCTTAGTTTTCTGAATGTTGAGCTTTAAACCAACTTTTTCACTCCTCTCTCACTTTCATCAGAGGCTTTTTAGTTCTTCATTTTCTGCCATAAAGGTTAGGAACATTTATAAAGGTGCATTAGGTGTCACTGCCTATCCCACTAATGCTCCCTTCTCTGAGGCCTAGCATCTTCCTCCAGTCTCCCCTACTCTTCAAAGGGGCTAATCTCATTGGCCCTATTACCAGTGATGCCAACACTCTACCCGCCCAACACACAAGGCTGACTGGCCCATGGCTGGACACCTGACCCAAGTATCGAAACGGCCAAAATGGCGTTTGGGTTTTTCTTAAGACGGTATGGAGAAACCCAAACAAACTTTTTGGCCAACCCAAGAGAAACAATTCATTGTTGATTGACCACATTTTCTCTTGAGAATATGAACTAAGAAAAAGAGATATACTATTGTCAAGGTGTGGTGGATCTTAAGGCCAAAATGTCAAACAGCAAAAGGACACAGTCAAAAGACATGGCAAGCCAAAGACGTGTACCAGAAAATCCAAGAGGACAGGTTCAAATGGAAACCCAGACAGGAGAGACAGGAGAGGAAGCTAACCTTGTTGATTTCTTAACTTTCCATTTCCCTTGAAGCTTGGTGAGAATTCATTTCTTGCTCCTGGATACCAGAGTGACTGTCTCATATTCTTAGAGAAAAGCCTCGCTTTTTATTTCTGTTGCTTTAAACTAACTCCTGTTCCTTTGAAAGGAAAAAGTTTTAACTTTTTATACTCAGTTTATCCCTTCGCTCATTATGGCAGTTTTACATACGTTACATCTGAATTAGTAGAATTTGAATACATTCAATGTTGAACATAGAGCAATGCTATTCAGTGTTTTCTATGAACTACATGACTAAGCACTATCAATGAGTTTGTTAGAAATATAGATTCTCAGGCTACCATCCTAGACCTACTAAATTAGAAGCTGTATTCTAATAAAATGTCCAGGTGATGGTATATTAAAGAAGCAAAAATCTGGCCCATCCTTCCTATTTTTTGCTAAGTAACAGAGGCCCAGAGGAGACTGCACTATTTTTAAAAAGTCTTAGGCAATGAGATAGTGTGAAGTATTAAATATATTCCCAAAGCACTTTAATATCCATTTATAATCAACTCATAATTTCTGCTGAAAAAACCGCTTAGGTTAGTGCTTTAATATACTAAATATAAATTATTCCTATTGGTTCATTAAAGTATGCTTTCTAAAAGACAATATTAGATTTACTGAGTTCTAGTATGTGGACACTAAAGTTAATTTTTTTTTAATCTTTTCTAATTTTCTATAGTCTAAATGTATCACTAATCAGCCAATCACCCAACTAGGCCCTATCATTTTAACTTTGTTTCATCTTAATCTCAAAAAGGACTTTACTTCAAAAACCAAGTCACAGATAGAAACTTGTCTGTTCACATCACACTTATAAAATTTATTGCAGGAAAGAAATGGATGATAAAACAATACAAAAGATGTCTTAAATGGAGTAATAGAGCAGTCACATGCATGTGTGTGTTAGTCGCTCAGTCGTGTCCAACTCTTTGCGACGCCATGGACTGTAGCCCACCAGGCTCCTATGTGCCTGGGATTCTCCAGGCAAGAGTACTGGAGTGGGTTGACATGCCCTTCTCCAGGGGATCTTCCTGACACAGGGATCGAACCCGGGTCTCCCACATTGCGGGCACATTCTTTACTGTCTGAGCTACCTGGGAAGCAATAAATAATAAAACAGTCATGCCTGTCTCTTAATACTCCAGTTCATTAACCTACTTACACATTTATATGCATGCTTCGTTGCGACACAGAGAGTTAAACAAAGACTTTAAACATCTGAGGTGGGTCAAAAGTGAAAAGGTCTCTTCAGAATCTTATGATAGCAAACAAGTAATTTCCCATTACTTTTTTGCCCTGATTATGATACCTAATTCAATGCACACCTTGAGGATTCCTAATAAATCAGATCTACTCAATCTAAAAGGAAAAAGAGTAATTAGCCAAAAGTTACAAAACTATCAGTGCACTAAAACCAATTATATGAAAAATGTAGTTTTAGTTTCTAAGTAAGAACCCTACTGAAATATAAACTACTCTTAAGGCTAAAATGGTTAGTTTCTTATGTTATAAAATAAAGAAGTACTCTACTAAAAAAGAAATAAGGGTAATATATAAGTACTGAGTTTGGGGACATAGTTTTCTATAGGCTGACATCAAAGCAAAGACATGATAAAATAAATGGTCTGAATAATTTTTCCAGAGTCCTATTACTTCTTAAAGATAGGAAATTAACTTGCCCCAGCCCTCACTTTTCACTTACTTTCCTGCTAGAATCAGGTCTAGAGTACAGAAAGGACTGATATAAATATTTTAATATTATGGGCATCTTTTAAAATCTTTACAACCATTAGTTGTTCTGTTTTGTTTTTCATCCTGTAGATACTTGTGGACACAAGCATCACAGCTAAGACTAAATGGCTGATTTCCCCTCCTTTCTGGGAACATCTCCTCAGGATCTCTATTATGCAAGGAATGCACACAAAGGTAGAGCTGCGTAGGACTATCTGTATTGAGCATCTATATTGTACAAAATGTTTGGCCAATCTATGCTAAGAAGCTGGTAACACCATTAGCTAGATTCCCAAGGAATAGGACAAATGGGGTTTGAGATTATAAGAAAGCAAGATTACTGGGCTGGAGGAATGCAAGATTCACAGAACAGGTGGAAATTTGGTTGATTAAGATAAGTTTACAGTCCTCTAACCTGTCCTGGAGCTAAAAGTATACGTAAAGAATCCAATAGGTGACAGTCCTCCTTAAATTATACAAGATATTTTGCATAGTAACTCTAAAATTTAACTATAATATTTTTCTCCCCATCATTAATTCACCAGTCTTAAGTAAAGGGTCTGAAAGGAGAAAGGTGTGAGACATTTAAGTGGACTACAGAACACTCTGGCCTCCTGATTTCACTAGAAAAGACCCTGATGCTGGGAAAGATTGAAGGCAAAAGCAGAAGGGGGTGGCAGATGATGAGATGGTTAGATGCATCGCCAACTCAATGGACATGAATCTGAGCAAACTCCAACAGATAGGATGGGAGCCTGTCGAGCTGTGGTCCATGGGGTGGCAAAGAGCTGGGAAGGGCTTAACGACTGAACAACAATAACAGAATACTATCCTGAGTCTTCCTTGAGTACACATTTCTCTGACTGCTACTTGTTGCCTTATAGTTGGATGATGAAATACGTAAGACATTTGTTGAACAAAATTAACCTCCAGGTTTAACTCGATACCTATTTTTTCACTCTCTATAATGAAATGCTTTTTCAAGCACTGTACTCAATACAATGTAAACACAAGAAAACAGTTGATAATGCAGTAAAACTAAGTGACAGTCAACTTTAAAGCTCTCCATTATTTCACACAAAACTTGCCAGTAGGGAATGTTGCCTATTACAATTCAATAATTCTTTCTGAGTACAGTTCTAGTAAATCCAGAAGCTAGCATGCAATTCATTTAGTTCTGAACCTAGATTAAAGTTATAAATATGGGAATTCCCTGGCAATCCAGTGATTAGGACTCTGCACTTTCACGGCTGGGGGCCTGGTTCGGATTGCTGGTAAGGGAACTAAGATCCCACAAGCCTTGTGGCACAGTCAAAAAAACAAGACTCATAAGCCTTGTTTTAATGACGATTCAACATCTAAGTGTGTAGCATACATAATCATAATGCCTCCTCCTTCTGGCTGCATTAGACACATGGTATTTAGCGTTTAGAGCATCCAACAACAGTGCTCTATACATTCATTAACCTCCAAATCGTCCATTATACTAACTCCCATTCTCAATTATCCCATTATCTGTTTGCCAACCTTGCCTTGTTTTAATGACGATTCAACATCTAAGTGTGTAGCATACATAATCATAATGCCTCCTCCTTCTGGCTGCATTAGACACATGGTATTTAGCGTTTAGAGCATCCAACAACAGTGCTCTATACATTCATTAACCTCCAAATCGTCCATTATACTAACTCCCATTCTCAATTATCCCATTATCTGTTTGCCAACCTCCTCCCAGGCCAAAGGTACCAAGAGAGAAAGATCACTGTGTTCTCTTGGCCGACAAGTTCATAGGCTTCAAGCTTTTCTATCTTCAATTAAGGTTATCACTGGTAAACAATAATGATTTTACAGTACCCTCCAAAAAGACTACTTCAAGTCTCTTCAAGCCTTTAATTCTACTTTCTCCTATTCTCAACCAGCGAGGCTGCCTCCACAGCTTACCAATCTCCATCTCAAGATCTATTCTTGAATTATCTCCCCTGGCCTCTTTCCCCTTATCTTTGCATTAAATGCCAGCACACTTCCTTCCAGATCTTGCTCTCAGAACTAACTCTTCACTGAATATCTTCAACTCTTCCCACTAACAAGCAACTTTTCTCTAACTTCAAATATGCTTATATTCATCCTGAAAAACCAAAACTTAGCTTTAATGCCCCTGTAGTAGCTCTCTCTTTCTTATTACTTTTATCTCAACCCTTTTGGAAGAGCAGAAAGTATTATATCTATAATAGCTCAGGAATCACACTACTGCTCTTCTAGTACTCCGTTCTCGACATTCAGTGTTTTCTAGACCTACCTGAAAGCAAAAGCCCCATCTCTCCTGAAGACACAATTTACAGGGACTCTAACAAAAGTGTTTTTATGGTTACAAGAATCCATTACAACACTGCTGGAAGTAAATTTTACTTCAAGAGCTTAAAATTCTTTAAAATTATGTATTAATAATCAAAAATGGTAGTTTCGTCTAGTATAAATTTAAACTACAATAACTTTTTTCTAAAATACAAAGAATTAACAACTTTAAAATACATACAGAGAAAGCATGTGTGTAGGTAGGTGAAGAAATGGCACCACCTATTTTGTATGAAAGCCCATTCTCTGATGTTTGTGCCCTGCTTATCTGCTACCACTCAACCCACAATGCTCATTCACGATCACCAACCACTTTCAGGCACTTCCCTTTAAGAAGATAACAGGCAGGAAGGCAAGGGGTCTCCAAAAGGAGGAAACAGGCTGCAAGTGTCAGACATTTGTTTCTCTCTCCCTTAAGCAGCAGGAGGAAACACTCTCCACAGAAATGTTTTCCTTAAGCTATGTTAATGAAATTATGTATTTCCTTTGGAATTTGCCTTTCTTCAAAATGGTTCCACTTAGGACTAACTTGATATCCTTTTCTCAAACCCTGGGCTGATAACAGCTCAACAAACCAGTATTCCTATCAATTGTTTTACAGCTGGGGGATGACACACCTCATATTATGGGAGAGGGGTAGGTGAAACTCCCTCAGGTCTCTCTTACCTGATTCAGTTCAATTCAGTTCAGTCGCTCGGTCGTGTTTGACTCTTTGCGACCCCGTGAACCACAGCACGCCAGGCCTCCCTGTCCATCACCCACTCCGGAGTCCACCCAAACCCATGTCCATCAAGTCGATGATGCCACCCAACAATCTCATCCTCTGTCGTCCCCTTCTCCTCCTGCTCTCAATCTTTCCCAGCATCAGGGTATTACCTGATTAATAGCTTTCTAACAGACATAAAACAGCTTGCTAAAACTAGCGGGGGGAGGGGGAGAAGAAGCACTCTCCGTCCCCCTTCTGATGTCTATGTCAGAAGCTTTCTCTGTCCCTTTTTATACTTTAATAAAACNTCTCAATCTTTCCCAGCATCAGGGTATTACCTGATTAATAGCTTTCTAACAGACATAAAACAGCTTGCTAAAACTAGCGGGGGGAGGGGGAGAAGAAGCACTCTCCGTCCCCCTTCTGATGTCTATGTCAGAAGCTTTCTCTGTCCCTTTTTATACTTTAATAAAACTCTGCTACACAAAAGCTCTTGAGTGATTAAGACTGGTCCCTGGTCCCGAAGTTAAAGAACTGGTCCCTGGTCCCGAAGATCACGAACTGGACACCATTCACCGTAAGCTATCACCTATTCAGCAAAGACTAAGACCAAGCTTCAAGTAAACTTCATAATCCTAAAAGATATCTCCATTTAGAAGATTTACTCAGCCTCAAAATTCTTAAGACTTTCATTTCTATTCAACTTTAGCCACCCAGTTCGAGAGATAAAATTTTCACACCACCTGAGACTGCTCTACCTTCAACATTTTAAGCTTCAACATGCCATTCTTTGATCACACCTGTTCTTTCATGAGCTTAACACCTCTATTTTCTCCCTTCTGTTGGGCTCCTCACTTCTCTTCCTTCTATGCCCAGCCTGTGTATCCAACACCTTTGATTCAGAATCCTTACCTTTCCTTATAGCTAATCTAACCTGAAATCAGTGTTTCAAGCTCACTTTTTTCACTCCCATACCAAGATGGCTGAGCACAAATATAGAGAAATCATGAGTGACCCATCACAGAGATCCATGTCTTTGGGAGAACTGACTTAGCCTCATCCCTACTTCCTTGTTTAGGTGTTGAATACACAGCAGGCTGAGCCAATTAAGTTATTCTTATACTCTGACAACAGTGACAGGCTCAGGGACAAGCATGTCATCTGAGGCAATCTAATTGGAGTGACTAGACTTTTATTGGTAATACTAAGAAAAACAGGCTCAAAATTATCAAGGAAGCATTTAGCTTTACCTGGACCTTCAAGAGAAATCAACCTTAAGTAAAGCTGATATCAAGTAAGCAAAACAAGATATGAAAGAAATCTGATCCTGATGATACTACTGAGCCACTGGTTCCAGACTAAAGCCAGTGAATCCCACTTAATCTCTCTACTTTTTAGTTATATGAACCAATAAACTTCCTTTCAGCAAAGGTTTCAATTGTGTACTCTACTGATTATAAACAAAATAATCCTGATATATATTATTTGGGTTGAGTCTGACATCAGCACATCATATTAATATACCTTGGTTGATGTCCAGTTGCCAATTCTACTCTTAGTTAATCAGAGCTTCCTTCTTCTTCCTCTAAGCTAATACTTAGCTCACAGCAGATGCTCAAAGGATATTTGTTGAACCACATTAGCAAGGCAGAACCTAGAATAGGCATCTGAGAAGGACTTTATTATCCAAGTTCAAACAATACTGTCTTCTAAGAGCAGTAAAACCAACTTGAGAACAGTGTTTCTCAAACATTTTTGGCTGCATTCCACAATAAGCAATGTATTTTATACCATGATCTGATACACACAAAACTATATGACTGAAAAATAAAAAGAATAATTAGCCTACTACAGGCAAAGACTCTATTTTTCCTTCAATTTTTTAAAATGGCTCATGATTACCTATCAAATTCATTTCACACTGCTTACAAAGAGATGACCTGTATATTGAAAAATGTGGCCTTAAGAGTTCTCTTAAATCAAAAAGGGAAACTTCGATGATTTGCTAGTAAAAAAGATCAGCCAGGGCAAACAAAAGAAAATAAAACACCTGGTCCATGTATTATTGCACAAAGAGTAGGTCAAAAGCTTCTTAAGTACTATTACCTCTTGTGTCTCACCTATTCTAATCATGCAAGAATTAGACTTTCAGTATTATCGCCCTGCTCAAATCCTCACAGTGGTCTTCAGTGTATAAGACTCAAATGTCAGACTAAAGTCAAGGTGAAAGTGAAAGTCACTCAGTCCTGTTAGACTCTTTGTGACACCATGGACTATAAAGTCCATGGAATTCTCCAGGCCAGAATACTGGAGTGGGTAGCCTTTCCCTTCTCCAGGGGATCTTNTTCAGTGTATAAGACTCAAATGTCAGACTAAAGTCAAGGTGAAAGTGAAAGTCACTCAGTCCTGTTAGACTCTTTGTGACACCATGGACTATAAAGTCCATGGAATTCTCCAGGCCAGAATACTGGAGTGGGTAGCCTTTCCCTTCTCCAGGGGATCTTCCCAATCTAGGGACCGAACTCAGGTCTGCCGCATTGAAGGTGGATTCTTTTACCAGCTGAGCCACAAGGGAAGCCCAAGTCAAGATGAGGAATCCACTAAATGTACCAAATACTGCATGTGAGGTGTAAAATATTTCTTTTTTAATTTGGCCGCTCCAGGTCTTAGTTGTGGCATGTGGGACCTAGTTCCCTGACAAGGAATGGAACCTGTGCCCCCTGAATTGGGAGGGCTGAGTCATAACCACTGGACCACCAGAGAAGTCCCTAAAATATTTTAAACATACATACAATGACAACTACTATTCATCAAAGTTATGTAGATGTATCAGTTAACAAAAACACAAACTTATTTAAAGTGTCATGGAATTTACAGAAATATTCAATTACTATGTATTCAAGACTTTTTCCTCCAAAACTTTTCCTTTCTGAATACCAAGTTACCACCTACAATTAACAAAAATTATTTTTCATAATAACTCAGAAAATCGGTTGCTAAGTGGTTACTACTGACATCACATCACCAGCTAATTAGCCATGCCTTCCTCCAGGGATCTTCCTGACCCAGGGATAGAACCCACGTCTCCCACATTGTAGATGGATTCTTTACCATCTGAGCCACCAGGGAAGCCCAAGAATACTGGAGTGGGTTGTCTATCCCTTCTCCAGGGATCTTCCCAACACAGGAATTGAACCAGGGTCTCCTGTATTGCAAGCAAATTCTTTTTTTTTAATTTATTTATTTTAATTGGAGGCTAATTACCAGCTGAGCTACAAGGGAAGCCCAGCTAATTACCACCACCAAGGAACTTATACCCTATCATGTAAGGGGTCCACAAAAAAGAATTTCTAACACTAATTAAAAAGAAAAAGAGAGGCAGAGGAAAAGAAAAACCTGAAAATCATTAATAAACAGATAGATCAAAAAAAATCCTTTGCCTAGGACTTAAAGGCCTTTATACTAACATCATTTTGACCACGGCCAACATTATCTTCTACTACCACCCAACAGAACTAGTCCACTCCTGACAATTTTATCTCTTTATAAACACACATGAATGGTTCACACTAACTTTCAAGCCTAATGTCTCCTCTGCCCAGAATCCCTTTCGGGTCTACTAATCCAAACCCTACTTCTCTGTGAAGGCATACCTTCACATCTCTACCCTCTGTCTTCCTGCAGATTTGTAGTTTCTTGACAGCATCACAAAAATAACTGTGGTGGATGTGTGAAATAAGATAAACAATTGTAAAAGCACTTTGGAGGTTTCAAGGTCTTATTTTTTATTTTCCGAACAGCTTTAAGTTTAAAAAAAAGTAATAACGCAATTGATTGCTATTCCAAACCAAATGATAATCTTTAGGGATGACTTATCTGGTAAACACTTTTTCAAAAAACCCTTGGATTACTGTCACTCTCAACCACAGCATCTTCAAAAGAAGATTCCTGTCATTTACAGTGTATTTATATTTTGACAACAATTCATTTCTGGGTTTTTGAAGTTATTTGGCTCTATGTCTATGAGGTGGAAAAATATCCAAATAAAGCTGAAAGACCCAAATCAGACTGGAGGCATCTTAAAATATTTTAAAGTAAAATACCATTTTCTGCAAGACACTTTCTAAATTTTTCATATATTTTAAATTTGATTCAAAAAAATTCAGCTGAATGTTAAACATTATCTCCATTAAAGTGTGCAATACTTTATTGTTGATTATAGTTAACAATGTTGCTGCTGGTGCTACTGAGTCACTTCAGTTGTGTTCGACTCTATGTGACCTCAAAGACAGCAGCCCACCAGGCTCCTCCTTCCCTGGGATTTTCCAGGCAAGAACACAGGAGTGGGTTGCCATTTCCCTCTCCAATGCATGAAAGTGAAAAGTGAAAGTGAAGTCAGCTCAGTTATGTCCAACCCCCAGCGACCCCATAGACTGCAGCCTACCAGGCTCCTCAGTCCATGAGATTTGACACTCTTAAAAGATCCTCTCTTTACCCATCACTGGTGGTAGAACACATCAGTGTGAGCTGTAGACAACTTAACTGAGACAACTAAACTAACAACTAAATGGAGACATCCATTTGCTACAATCACTCCAAGTTTACTGGACAGAGGACCCTGGTGAGCTATATAGTCCATGGGGTTGCAAAAGAGTTAGACACCACTTAGCGACTAAACAACAACTCCAAGTTAATGGGCTTTAAAAGCATTTAAAGAGTTTAATCACTTCAACTGCTGAAAATTCTAGCTCAGATGGCATCAAAGTATTTAGTTTCTGGGTATACTTTTTTCCTTAAAATAATATTTAAAGCCCTGAGAAATTCCAAGATATAGTGCAAAAAAAAAAAAAAACTTAAGAATAAGAGATCTTAGCTATAATAGTAATTATTAACATTTATTCAGCCTTCACTTCAAATAAGCCAAACATCACTCTAAATCCTTTACATGAATTATTTTCTTTAATCCACGCACCAACCGTAAGTAAATATTATTACTATTATAATCATCTCCCACTGTACAGCTCAGATACTGAACTTTTAAAGGATAACAAGTCCAAAGTCATAAGTGGTAGAGGAGGGACTCAAACTCAAGTGTTCTTGCCACCTGGAAGTGGCATCTGGACATATTAATAGTTAACTCCTTGCTTTTAGCCACTACTTCACTAATCTGGCTTTGTGACTTTGTATAAGTTTTATATCCACTCTGGACCTCAGTTTCCTCATTTGTAAAAAATAAAGCAACGAATGCTAACGTTCCTTCCAGTTCTGCCTGGCTTTAATATTATCAATATTACAATCTCCCTGAGCATCAACAAACCAGCGTTTCACTCCTTTTTTTAGTTGAATTCAACTGGAAAAAAAAAAACATTTAGGAACGCGCCCCATTTAGGTGTTTGGCCTTATGGACAGTGGGCACAAGGTGGGCAGTGGCACTAGCCGAGGTCTTCCAATATCTCTGCCCCCGCTCCTGGATGCCCCCTTTTCACCCGCAGATCCCCCGTACCCGCTGGTGTCCTTTCTCCTCCGAAACCCCTCCCGGCACACCTCCGCCTCTGGGCCAGGCCCCGCGCTGGCTCCGAGGTCTACTCACCTTTCAGGTGGTCTCTGCTGCCCGGCGTCGAGGGACCCCGCGTCCCCGCTGCCTTATCCCCCGGAGGGGTCGAATGGAGTGCCGCCGTTTGCGATCCTTCGACCGCTCTGCCTTTCGTCATGGTTGTTTCAGGGTAGGTGGAGAAAGCGGGATGAGGCCGCTCCCCCTTAACAACTCCGCTGCAGGATCCTTACAACACCCAGGGGCCACAGCACGGCCACTTCCGGGTCGACCACCTCACCTGAGACGACCTCAGCTCCGGGAGCAGTGACGCTAAGCTGAGATCTGCAGCGCCAACTCGGGCTAGGCTCCGCCCCGCACCGCCCCCAAAGCTCGCGCGCTCGCGCCCGCCCAGTAACCGCGAGACAACTCAGGGTGCCCGCCCACCCCGTTTGCTGCCCTACCCTGCTTCGTGACTGCACGGAGCATGCGCAGTCATGGCACCGGCGTCAGCCGGTGTGACTCGCGGGCTCAGGCTTGTAACGCACATCTCTAATTATCCGGAAGTGCGGTCCCAGACGCTTAAATCCCTTTGTCCCGGCAGCCGGAAGTGGTCAGGAGTGATTAGTTGGCGTTTCACGGCAGATGTTGATTCCAGTCTGTACCAGTTAGACAACCTGTCTTGAATCTGGAGAAGCTAGACAGTGCTTTGTCTGGAGATGTTGGAAAACATAAAGGCTAAGCCGAACCCACCGAATTTCAGGAAATTAAGACTCAGCTGGCAGCTATAACCTGTGAAGGTCACAGGGTGGCAGAAATGGGTTTAGAGGGACTTCCCTGGAGGTCCAGTGGTTGAGATTCCGCGCTTCCACTGCAGAGGGCATGATTGGATCCCTTATCTAGAACTAAGATAGCCACATGCCCCACAGCAGGGCCAAAAAAAAAAA
>SJYX01016637.1:158184-188881 GCA_006410675.1 Oreotragus oreotragus
AGCGTTTCACTCCTTTTTTTAGTTGAATTCAACTGGAAAAAAAAAAACATTTAGGAACGCGCCCCATTTAGGTGTTTGGCCTTATGGACAGTGGGCACAAGGTGGGCAGTGGCACTAGCCGAGGTCTTCCAATATCTCTGCCCCCGCTCCTGGATGCCCCCTTTTCACCCGCAGATCCCCCGTACCCGCTGGTGTCCTTTCTCCTCCGAAACCCCTCCCGGCACACCTCCGCCTCTGGGCCAGGCCCCGCGCTGGCTCCGAGGTCTACTCACCTTTCAGGTGGTCTCTGCTGCCCGGCGTCGAGGGACCCCGCGTCCCCGCTGCCTTATCCCCCGGAGGGGTCGAATGGAGTGCCGCCGTTTGCGATCCTTCGACCGCTCTGCCTTTCGTCATGGTTGTTTCAGGGTAGGTGGAGAAAGCGGGATGAGGCCGCTGCCCCTTAACAACTCCGCTGCAGGATCCTTACAACACCCAGGGGCCACAGCACGGCCACTTCCGGGTCGACCACCTCACCTGAGACGACCTCAGCTCCGGGAGCAGTGACGCTAAGCTGAGATCTGCAGCGCCAACTCGGGCTAGGCTCCGCCCCGCACCGCCCCCAAAGCTCGCGCGCTCGCGCCCGCCCAGTAACCGCGAGACAACTCAGGGTGCCCGCCCACCCCGTTTGCTGCCCTACCCTGCTTCGTGACTGCACGGAGCATGCGCAGTCATGGCACCGGCGTCAGCCGGTGTGACTCGCGGGCTCAGGCTTGTAACGCACATCTCTAATTATCCGGAAGTGCGGTCCCAGACGCTTAAATCCCTTTGTCCCGGCAGCCGGAAGTGGTCAGGAGTGATTAGTTGGCGTTTCACGGCTGATGTTGATTCCAGTCTGTACCAGTTAGACAACCTGTCTTGAATCTGGAGAAGCTAGACAGTGCTTTGTCTGGAGATGTTGGAAAACATAAAGGCTAAGCCGAACCCACCGAATTTCAGGAAATTAAGACTCAGCTGGCAGCTATAACCTGTGAAGGTCACAGGGTGGCAGAAATGGGTTTAGAGGGACTTCCCTGGAGGTCCAGTGGTTGAGATTCCGCGCTTCCACTGCAGAGGGCATGATTGGATCCCTTATCTAGAACTAAGATAGCCACATGCCCCACAGCAGGGCCAAAAAAAAAAAGGAAATGGGTTTTGAATCCTGTTCCCAAGCAAATGCTTTCCCACGTCATTGACCTGTCATCCGTCACTTGTAAATCCAGGATGGCTCATTTATCTTTTCCTTTTCGTGACCCTAAAGGTACGTTTTTTTTGATGGTTACATTTTCCACTCTTACCTCCCAGAGCGGTATTCATTTACTGGTGAGTGTATTGGAATGTCCTCTTGAAAGCAACTTGGCAATGTGTGGAAAAATACTGATTCTTTCTATCCTTTAATTCAATCGCTGAGAAACTATTCTGTGGGAGTAAACATACAGAGGGAGTTATTCCTGATAGAATTATTTTTTAGTATGATAGTAAATGCAGAAGCAGTCTGAAAACCGATAGGTGATCCACTCAGTGGAACTGTTTTTTGTACACATCCTCTGCCTACTTATATTAAGACCTTCAATGACCTCTGTTAGGAGGTAGTGAAAACAGGAGGGAAGGGGGCAGGGCACAACCTTTGAAAGAATGACATAGCCTGAGAAAAGGACAAAACTGATTAGACTCAAATGGGTCCAAGACGTCAGACAAGTCACCTTTGACTAGCCCTTGAGCCTCAATCAACACCCAGAGGTACTATGACAGTTCCAAGGTCAACCATCAAAGGTCAAAAGGTGAGTAGTGGCCCAATCCCTGGAAACCCCCACCCATTTCCCAAAATAGTTGGAATAATACTCCGACTCATTAGCCTGTGAAATTACCCAACCCATAAAAGCTAACCACACACTCCGAGGCTGCTGCACTCACCCTCTGAGATGGCCCATGCTCTTCTGTGGAGTGTGTTTCTCTCTGAAGAATCCACCTCTTAGCTATCACTTTGTCTTTCACTGAATTCTTTCTACGATGAGACATCAGAAACCTGAGCTTTGTTAGGTGTTGAAACCAGATCTGTGATCTTAGTTGGAAGCCTGTGGATTTTGGCTGGTTTAAGAGTCTCAAAGGGCTTCGCCCGCAATTCAGGAGACCTTGGTTCAGTCCCTGAGTTGGGAAGATCCCCTGGAGGAAGGCATGGCAACCCACTCCAGTATTCTTGTCTGGAGAATCCCCATGGACAGAAGAGCCTGGCCAGCTAGTTGAAAAGAGTCGGACATGACTGAGCAACTAAGCACGGAGTCCCAAAATGGGTTCGAGTCCCAGCCACATGGGTTCAAGTCCCAAGTAGGATTTTGGCTGGGTTTGAGTCCCATTCTGAGGTAAATGATTTCAGCAGCGTCCCATTCAATTAATTCATGGTCATTCTTAAAAGTAATACTTATTTAGATTATTTGTTTACTGTCTGTNAGTCCCAGCCACATGGGTTCAAGTCCCAAGTAGGATTTTGGCTGGGTTTGAGTCCCATTCTGAGGTAAATGATTTCAGCAGCGTCCCATTCAATTAATTCATGGTCATTCTTAAAAGTAATACTTATTTAGATTATTTGTTTACTGTCTGTCTGTACCTCTAGAATGTAAGCTCCATTAAGATAAGGGGCCTTGCCTTCTTGTCCATTTGTATGCCCCAGCACCTGACAGTGCCAACACCTAAGTGGGCATTCAATAAATAAATAGATTTTCTTTTTGGTAGCACCGGGTAAATAGTTCCCTATTATATAATCATAATAATAGTTCCCTATTCTATTATTATTTTATAGTTCTGGGATCTTAGTTCCCTGACCAAGGATTGAACCTTGGGCACTCAGCATGAAAGCATAGAGTTGTAACCACTGGACAACCTTGGAATTCTGTAGAATTTTCAACCATAGAAAATTACAAAGAGACTAATAATGTGGATAATGCTTCTTTGGAAACAAATGCCAAGAGGTAAGTATAAAAAGCAAAACAAATATCAAATACATAAGCAAGAAATTTATATCTTTAGTATAGAGGTCTTCTTGAGCAAGATGCAAAACCATTTTTAAACACTTGATATATTTTACTAAAAAACAAAAAAAAATTTTTTTTTAGCCACAACTTGTGGGATCTTAGACCCCTGACCAGGGATTGAACCTGGGCCATGGCAATGAAAGCCTAGAATCCTGACCACTAGCCACCAGTTCAGTTCAGTTCACTTAAGCCTCTCAGTCATGTCCAACTCTTTGCAACCCCATGGACTGCAGCATGCCAGGCTTCCCTGTCCATCACCAACTCCTGGAGCTTACTCAAACTCATGTCCATTGAGTCAGTGATGCTATCCAACCATCTTATCCTCTGTTGTCCCTTTCTCTTCCCTGCCTTCAGCCTTTGTCAGCATCAAGATCTTTTCCAATGAGTCAGTTCTTCACATCAGATGGCCAAAGTATTGGAGTTTCAGCTTCAGCATCAGTCCTTCCAATGAATACTCAGGACTGATTTCCTTTAGGATGGACTGGTTGGATCTCCTTGCAGTCCAAGGGACTCTCAAGAGTCTTCTCCAACACCACAGTTCAAAAGCATTAATTCTTCAGCACTCTTTCTTTATAGTCTAACTCTCACATCCATACCGCTGCTGCTGCTAAGTCACTTCAGTCGTGTCCGACTCTGTGTGACCCCATAGACGGCAGCCCACCAGGCTCCCCCATCCCTGGGATTCTCCAGGCAAGAATACTGGAGTGGGTTGCCATTTCCTTCTCCAATGCATGAAAGAGAAAAGTGAAAGTGAAGTCGCTCAGTCTGTCCGACTGTTAGCGACCCCATGGACTGCAGCCCACCAGGCTCCTCCGTCCATTGGATTTTCCAGGCAAGAGTATTGGGGTGGGGTGCCATTGCCTTCCCCTGGAAAAGCCATAACTTTGACCAGATGGACCTTTGTTGGGAAAGTAATATCTCTGCTTTTAAATATGCTGTCTAGTTTGGTCATAGCTTTTCTTCCAAGGAGCAAGGGTCTTTTAACTTCATGGCTGCAGTCACCATCTGCAGTGATTTTGGAGCCCAAGAAAATAAAGTCTGTCACTGTTTCCATTGTTTCCCCATCTATTCGCCATGAAGTGATGAGAACAGATGCCATGATTTTAGCTTTCTGAATGTAGAGTTTTAAACCAACTTTTTCACTCTCCTCTTTCACTTCCATCAAGAGGCTCTTTAGTTCTTCACTTTTTGCCATAAGGGTGGTGTTATCTGCATATCTGAGGTTATTGATATTTCTTCCAGTGATCTTGATTCCAGCTTGTGCTTCATCCAGCCCAGTGTTTCTCATGATGTACTCTGCTTATAAGTTAAATAAGCCGGGTGGCAATATACAGCCTTGAGGTACTCCTTTCCCAATTTGGAACCAGTCTGTTGTTCCACATCCAGTTATAACTTGCTTCTTGACCTGCATACAGATTTCTCAGGAGGCAGATAAGGTGGTCTGTTATTCCCAACTCTTGAAGAATTTTCCAGTTTGTTGTGACTCACACAGTCAGTTAGGAGGGCTTCCCTCATAGCTCAGTTGGTAAAGAATCTGCCTGCAATGCAGGAGAACCAGGTTCTATTCCTGGGTCAGAAAGATCCCCTGGAGAAGAAAATGGCAATCCAAAATCCCATGGATAGAGGAGCCTGGCGGACTACAGTCCATGGGGTTGCAAGAGTTGGACACGACTTATCGACTAAACCACCACCACATAGTCAAAGGCTTTGGCATAGTCAATAAAGCAGAAGTAGATGTTTTTCTGGAACTCTATTGCTTTNCTGGAGAAGAAAATGGCAATCCAAAATCCCATGGATAGAGGAGCCTGGCGGACTACAGTCCATGGGGTTGCAAGAGTTGGACACGACTTATCGACTAAACCACCACCACATAGTCAAAGGCTTTGGCATAGTCAATAAAGCAGAAGTAGATGTTTTTCTGGAACTCTATTGCTTTTTCAACTTCCAGCTTGAACATCTAGAAGTTCATGGTTCACATACTGTTGAAGTCTGGCTTGGAGAATTTTGAGCATTACTTACCTAGCATGTGAGATGAGGACAATTGTGCGGTAGTTTGAACATTCTTTGGCATTGCCTTTCTTTGGGATTGGAATGAAAACTAGCCACCAGGGAACTCCCTAAAAAAAATTTTTTTAATACCAAACAATAAACTTTAAAACCTAGGAATAGACTGAGAAAAAATATTTGCAACATAAATAAGAATTACCACAAATCAATAAGAAAAGTACAACTCAGAAAAGTGAACAAAAGATGTAAATAGTAAATTCACAGAAGGAAAATTAAATAGCCAACAAATTAGGAAAAGATGAACAGGCTTATTAATACTGTGAGATGACACTGATTGAGAGGTGCCTAGATTGCAGAAGAGAGGAGTGTCTGAATTAGAATGGAGCTGCAGTGAAGGTCTAGGAAGAATGATTTTTAAACTGGTTTAAAGGATGAGAGGGAATTCACAAAGGAAAGGAGGAGAAAACAGTTTTTACTGCTTATCTTTGAATGGGAGCTTCAAGAAAAGAATAGGAGAATGGGAAAAAATGAGATAAGACAAGGGCATTATCACAGAGTGCTAGAAGCTTGAAGTTAATCCTCAGAGATATGTGAAGGCACTGAAGAACTTTTAACTGGAGAGAAATGTATTAAGATTTGAATTTATGAAGCTTATTCTGACTGCCCAGTGACAGAATTAGAGGAGTGCCACACTACCTGCAGGCAGAAAAGGTAAGAAGTTATTGTAATAAACCTGGCTAGACCCCTGGTAGCAGACTAGAAACAAAGAGATAATGTCAGATATAAGATATGTGAGAAAAACTATTTTAAAGCTTTTACTTAATTATGTGAGTAAATACATACCAGTTATTCCAGAAGAATACTGAAAAAGCAAATTATCAGACAGAAAAATATAAAAAAGCATCTCTAATACCACAATCCATAGATTATCATGATGTCTGGGATTTATCCTTCTGGAATATTAGAAGTATTAATTAAGGAAGTCAAATTAGGGGAGTAAGGCCATAATTAGACAAGGATAATAAATGAGAGTGAAGGGGGTAGGTGTTTAGGGAATTTTTGGCTTAGAAAGCTGAGGGGAATATCTGTGTCTAAGGTTGCAGGAAGAGGAGTCACATTGGAGAGAAAGACGCTGAATTTCGTTTTGGATACTGCCTATCTATACTTCCTTGCTTCTTGACTTCTACATCTTCTCTCACCTGAAATTCCCCTCCTTATAGTCACTAGTGAGCTTTTCATTAGGTTCAGTTTTTAGTCATTTGCTACCTCTCTCCATTGCTTAATACATTAACTGCTACCTCGTTCATGGTTTCCATGACAATTCTCTGACCATTTAGTAAACTCTTTTTGAAGGAACTGTTTCTGTTTACTTTACCTTAAATGCTGGTATCTCCCCTAAATATCCACTCTCTTCTCAGTTTACAGACTTTTTCTAGGCAATCTTGCCCATGACTTCAACAACCACGTATAGATATATAGATGATAAATTTTTATTTCAAACACCAGAATTACACACATAATACTTATTAGACATTTATACCAGCGTATACCACAAGCACCTCAAACTCAAATATCCAAATCTGAAATCAACTTTATTCTTCTAGGGACTTCCTTGGTGTCCAGTCATTAAGAATCTGCCCTCCAATGCAGGGGATGCAGGTTCGATCACTGGTCAGGGAGCTCAGATCCCCCGTGTGTGTGTGTGTATGTGTGTGTTCTGAGTTGCTGAGTCTGTACTGTAGCCCGCCAGACTCCTCTGTCCATGGAATTTTCCAGGCAAAAATACTGGGATGGATTGCCATTTCCTACTCCAGGGGATCTTACTGACTCAGGGATTGAACCTTCATCGCCTGTGTCTCTTATACTGGCAGGTGGATTCTTTACCACTGCACCACCTGGGAAGCCCCAAGATCCCACATGCCAAGGGTCAACTAAACTCATGAGCCACAACTAGCTCTGGAGCCTGGATGCCACAACTAGGGACCCTGTGAGCCACAACAAAGACCCAACAAAAAACTTTATCCTTCCAAACTTTAAACACTTCCTGTATTTATGATCGTGGGGGATGGCACCATCAGTTCCTATTTTGCTCAAGTCAGAAACCTAAGAACTCTCATTTCAGTTCAGTTCAGTCACTCAGTCGTCTCCGATTCTTTGGGACCCCATGGACTGCAGCACGCCAGGCCTCCCTGTCCATAACCGACTCCAAGAGTTCACTCATTTAACTCAAGAATACTCATTTAACATTCACTAATGTCAACTTGTTAAATGAATAATGAGTGAATGTGAATTCCACTTGTTTTTTACTCTCCAAACACTGGTCTAGTCACACCTCCATCTCCTCTTCCTTACCTTCCTCATTCAGATCTCATTATCTCTCTTCTTACTCTCCTTTAAGCAGTTTTCCATATTACCACTAGAGTGGTGTCTAAGAGACCATCTCGAAGCCCTTCATGATCTGACACAAGCCTAAATAGAAAAAAAAAGAAAAAAAAAAAAAGCCTAAATAGCTGACTTTGAATCCAACATGAATAAACAAATAAATGAATAAAAGGAACCATTCTGGGGGATTTCCCTGGTGGTTCAGCGGTTAAGAATCCACCTGCCAATGCAGGGACGCAGTTCGGTTCCTGGTCCAGGAAGATCCCCCATGCTGTGAGGCAATTAGAGCCCATGCTCTGCGACAGGAGAAGCCACCGCAATGAGCAGCCTGGGGCCGCAACTAGACAGTAGCCCCCACTCACTGAAACTAGAGAAAGCACGCAAGAAGCAATAAAGATGCAATGCAGCCAAAAATAAATAAAAAATTTAAAGAGAAACCTTTCCAAACCACAGGTAGTACCCTGAACATGCCATACCCATTTGTGCTGCTGTGCCCTTGCAACAGTTGCCCTGCCTTTAAGCATCTTCTTCCCAGTGTTTTCCTATGATCAATTACTGCTATCTTTGAAGAGTTCTCCTAAAGTTAGCTACCAGCCATGACAAGGAGTCCCTCCCCTGGATTGACTCTACTTTAGTAATTACCTAATTATATTTGTTTATTCTTGTGGGGGCTGCACACAGCACAACATGTACGATCTTAGTTTGCCAACCAGGGATTGAACCCGTACCCCCTACACTGGAATTGAGGAGGCTTAACCACTGGACCACCAGGGACGTCCCCTAATCATTTATTTATTGTCTACCACATAGACTACAAACCCCTTGGTGATCCAGCATGGTGCATTTCTCAGTATGTTTTTGTACAGTGAATGCCTTTGAGGCACATGAAACCTCTCCAGATACATACAACTTATTGCTGTTGTTCAGTTGCCTAGTTGTCCCTGACTCTTTCTGACCCCATGAACTGCAGCATGCCATGCTTTTATATACATATATATGCATAGTTAGTTAAGTGGATACATGAAAAAAAGAAGACTGAAGGGGTAGACCTGCACCAGCAAATACAAAAGATATTATAAAGTAATTAAAACAAGCATGTACAGGGTCAGGAAAAATGTAGGCAAATACATGAGATCAAATAGATTCACATAATCATAAAGATTTGTATATAATAAAGGAGGAACTTTAAATTAGAAAAAAAGGATTCTTTAATAAATGTTCTAAAATAATTATCTAACCAATTTTTTAAAGTCAGATACCCATCACATCAGTTCAGCTCAGTCGTTCAGTCACGTGTGACTCTGCAACCCCGTGGACTGCAGCATGCCAAGCTTCCCTGTCCATCACCAACTCCTGGAGCTTACTCAAACTTCTGTCCATCGAGTCAGTGATACCATCCAACCATTTCATCCTCTGTCATCCCCTTCTCGTCCCACCTTCAATCTTTCCCAGCATCAGGGTCTTTTCAAATGACCAGTTCTTTACATCAGGTGGCCAAAGAATTGGAGTTTCTGCTTCAGCATCAGTCCTTCCAATGAATATTCAGGACTGATTTCCTTCAGGTTGGACTGGTTAGATCTCCTTGCAGCCCAAGGGACTCTCAGGAGTCTTCTCCAACACCGCACTTCAAAAGCATCAATTCTTTGGTGCTCAGCTTTCTTTATAGTCCAACTCTCACATCCATACATGACTACTGGAAAAGCCATAACTTTGACCAGATGGACGTTTGTTGGGAAAGTAATGTCTCTGCTTTTTAATATGCTGGTTAATATGCTTTTTAATATGTTGGTCATAGCTTTTCTTCCAAGGAGTAAGCGTCTTTTAATTTCATGGCTGCAGTCACCATCTGCAATGATTTTGAAGCCCTAAAAAATAAAGTGTGTTTCCACTGTTTCCCCATCTATGTGCCATGAAATGATGAGACCAGATGCCATGATCTTAGCTTTTTGAATGTAAAGTTTTAAGCCAACTTTTTCACTCTGCTCTTTCACTTTCATCAAGAGGCTCTTTAGTTCTTCTTCGATTTCTGTCATAAGGGTGGTATCATCTGCATATCTGAGGTTATTGATATTTCTTCCAGTGACCTTGATTCCAGCTTATGCTTCATCAGCCTGGTATTTCCCCTGATGTACTCTGCATATAAGTTAAATAAGCAGGGTGACAATATACAGCCTTGAGGTACTCCTTTCCCAATTTGGAACCAGTCTGTTGTTCCATGTCCGGTTCTAACTATTGCTTCTTGACCTGCATATGGATTTCTCAAGAGGCAGGTCAAGTGGTCTGGTATTCCCATCTCTTTCAGAATTTTCCACAGTTTGTTGTGATCCACACAGTCAAAGGCTTTGGTGTACTCAATAAAGCAAAAGTAGGTATTTTTTCTGGAACTCTTTTACTTTTTTGATGATCCTGCAGATGTTGGCAATTTGATCTCTGGTGCCTGTGCCTTTTCTAAATCCAGCTTGAACATCTGGAAGTTCGAGGTTCATGCACTGCTGAAGCCTGGCTTAGAGAATTTTGAGTATTACTTTGCTAGCATGTGAGATGAGTGCAATTATGTGATAGTTTGAGCATTCTTTGGCATTGCCTTTCTTGGGATTGGAATGAAAACTGACCTTTTCCAGTCCACTGCTGAGTTTTACAGATTTGCTGGCATATTGAGTGCAGCACTTTCACAGCATCATCTTTTAAGATTTGAAATAGCTCAGCTGGAATTCCATCACCTCCACTAGCTTTGTTCATAGTGATGCTTCCTAAGGCCCACTTGACTTCACATTCCAGGATATCTGGCTCTAGGTGAGTGATCACATTATCGTGGTTATCAAGGCCATGAAGATGTTTTTTGTATAGTTCTTCTGTGTATTCTTGTCACTTCTTAATATCTTCTGCTTCTGTTAGGTCCATACCATTTCTGTCCTTTATTGTGCTCATCTTTGCATGAAATGTTCCCTTGAAGAGACCCCTTGAAGAGAGCTCTAGTCTTTCCCTTTCTACTGGTTTCCTCTATTTCTTTGCATTGACTGCTGAGGAAGGCTTTCTTATCTCTCTTTGCTATTCTTTGGAACTCTGCATTCAAATGGATATATCTTTCCTTTTCTTCTTTGCCTTTAGCTTCTCTTCTTTTCTCAGCTATTTGTAAGGCCTAGTCAGACAACTATTTGGCCTTTTTGCATTTCTTTTTCTTAGGGATGGTCTTGATCACTACTTCCTATACAATGTCACAAACCTCCGTCCATAGTTCAGGCACACTGTCAGATCTAATCCCTTGAATCTATTTGTCACTTCCACTGTATAATTGTAAGGGATTTGATTTAGGTCATACCTGAATGGTCTAGTGGTTTTCTCTAGTTTCTTCAATTCACCTATCACATACTATATACAAAATTAATTATAGATTACATTAAAACTTTAAATTTAATAAGAACTATGAAAGTATAGAAAGATAGAATAGAAAAAATGTTTTTATTATCCTGAGCAAAAAGACCTTTCTTAGTATAACCTATAAGAAAGCCTCTGATTTTACCCCCGTGAAAACTTAAAACAGAATTTAGCACTTTGAGTGATAGTCACTTAGTCATGTCTGACTCTTTGCAACCCCATGGACTGTAGCCTGCCAGGCTCCTCTGTCCATGGAATTATTCAGCAAGAATACTGGAGTGGCTTGCCATTTCCTTCTCCAGGATTTAGTACTTTATCACACACCCAGAGGAAAATCTACTCCACAAAACAATAATGAACAATGTAGACATTATTGAATTGTTTGAAGAGAAATAGAGAGACAGTAAATTCTTTTAGACATTATTGTTCCTCCCTCCCATTGCGAGCACCTCCTTTTTTCTTCCCCCTCCTAATCTCTAGAGCAAACACAATCCTTTTCCGAATTTAATCTTGACTCAAGAGGTCTAGCCTCTGTGCAGGCATTCCAAATATTTATCTAATAAAAGTTGAAGAGCTTTGAGAGTCTAAAACTAATATAGGAATAAGGAAGAAACTGAAGTTTTTATTATAAAGAAATGTGGGCATAATTTAAGTTTGCAATTTGCTAAAGATTCACAAACTCAACAGGGGAGTCTCTAAGACACAAAATAGTACCAACACCCAGAAAACCCCATATTACTTTCCAAGTCACTATTCACCCTCCCAAAGAGACACTGGAAAAGCCTCTTAAGCAAAACCCAAAGCCAGTTTCACATTTCTCTGTCAAACCATGACAAAGGAATTGGAGACTTCTCTGGAAGTCCAGTGGTTAAGAATCTGCCTGCAAGTGCAGGGGCATGGGCTCTATCTGTGCTCCAGGAAGATCCTACCTGCCACAGAGCAACTAAGCCTCCTCACAACTACTGATCCCGTTCTCTAGAGCCACAACTACTGAGCCAACGAACTTTAACTATTGAAGCCCAAGCGCCCTAGAACCTGTGCTCCTCAACAAGAGAAATCACCGAAATAAGGCAGAGCAGCACAGCTAAAGAGTAGCCCCTGCTCACTGCAACTAGAGAGAGCCGACACAGAGCCAGACGTAAATAAACAAAACCTTGGTAAAAGTAACTTTACACCTTAAGGAGCTAGAAAAACGAACAAATTAAAACAATAGCTAGCAGTAGGAAGGGAATAATAAAGAATAAAATGGAGACTAATACAATACAGAATGGAAAAACAATAGAGAAAAATCAATAAAACCAAGAGCTTGTTTTCTAAAAGAAAAAAACGAACAAAATTCACAAATATTTAGCTAAAATAAGATACGAAGCAAGAAAAATCAAAGTATTAAAATCAGAAAATGAATCGTTACAGAACAAAGTTCATGTGCCCAACTCACGGTGAGGCCTAATAAACTGAAACATTGGAGCCTGGAGCAGAGAAAGGTTTATTGAAGTAGGACATTTTTACAGATTTTACAGAAATGGAAAGGATTATAAGAGAATGGTATGGCTTTTCATGAAGATGGCACCTAAAGCAGGGAAAGAACTCCCTGCCCCTACCCAAACTGAAGCCAAAGCAAAGAAGGACCAAGAAAGCAGTGCTGAAAGGGATCCACAGTCGCAGAAAAAAGATCTGAAAGTCACTCACCTTCCAACAACCCAAAACACTGTGGCTCAGAAGGCAGTCCAAATATGCTCAGAAGAGTACCCCTAGGAGAAACAAGCTTGACTGCTATGCCACCAGCAAATTTCCCCACCACCGAGTCAGCCAGGAAGAAAACAGGAGACAAGACACTGGTATTCTCTGTGGATGTCAAGGCGGACAAGCCCCAGATCAGACCGACTGTGAACCAGTTCTATGACACTAACACAGCCAAGGTAAACACCCTGATTAGGCCTGATGGGGAAAAGAAGGCATATGATCAGCTGGCTCCTGATTGTGATACTTTGGATATTGCCAACACAGTTGGGATCATCTAAACTGAGTCCATCTGGCTAACTTCATGTAAAAGTTTTTACTAAAAAAAAAGAGTGAGAAGCTACTGTAAACAATTCTCTTCTGGGAGAAGAATTGGGTGGCAGGGGAACGGTGAGATTTTACTTTTTGAATTTTGTCCTGTTTGCATGAATAATTAACCAATAACAACAATAAACATATGAGCCCAAGAACAGAGAAAAATAATTTATTAAAGTGCAAATTATTTTTACTGTGTTTTCTAAAGTATTTGCAATAGATTTATGTTATTGTCACAATTTGAAATAAAAACAAAAAAGACTGTCTAGGTGTTTATAGTGATAGTATGCATACAATTTTTATTGTGTGTCTTTAATATCAGGTCTTACTTCTTTGACTAAAGGACTTTTGGTGAAAACAGCATCTTCTTGGCTGTGAGCAGGAACTGGAACCCCTAAGTTTTGCATTCCCAGATGAGGGTTTGGAAACAGAAAAAGAGTTTGGTAACAATTTGGAAACAGAAAAAGAAGAGTAGTTCTCAGGAAGCCAAAGAAGGAGGATGTTATCCTAAAAATAGGTTGGAATGCAGTGGCTGGACTCAGGCATTTATAACTCATTTTTAAGTCTGAGTGTTCAGGCAGCTGTCAGACAAGGCAGGCCAGAAGCCAGTGAAAAACAGCTGGTAAAGCTGGAAGGAAGTAACAGGCTATGCATGTGGGGTAGGCAGGGTTGGCACCTTCATATACTGGCACAGCAATGAGTTCTGTCCCCAAACTGAATGGGAAAAGGCCTGAGCTCCAGTCAAGAGGAGCCAGCCAGGTCCAACTCTGGATTGACGTCACTCTTGTGCCAAAAGAATGCAGGGAGCTCAGACTGCCTTTTCATTTGTGCTGGGTGGAGAGAGTGTTGGCAAAAGTCCAGATGGTTCAAGGCTTCGAGGCTTGGCCCTCTGGCCCGTTTCTCTCAGTGCTGCTATTTGCCCAGGCCAGTAAAGAACCCTGGTCTCTACAGAGTCAAGATTATCTGAACAAATCAGAACAGAATAACTTTTAAAATAAGAGCTTTTTTTGGCTGCACTGGGTCCTCGTTGCACACGGGCTGTCTCTAGCTCCGGCGAGCAGGGGCTACTCTTCCTTGTGGTTCGTGGGCTTCTCATTGTGGTGGGTTCTGTTGCTGCAGAGCACAGGCTCTAGGACTTGAGTAGCCGTGGTGCACAGGCTTGGTTGCTCTGTGGCACGTGGGGTCTTCCCAGACCAGGGATTGAATCCATGTCCCCAGCATTGGCAGGAAGATTCGTAACCGCTAGACCACCAGGGAATTCCCTAAAAATGAACCTTTTTTTTTTTTTATGTTTTTTCCATGGGCCATGTCATCAATTATCATTATATTATAATAGCACACTTGTATAGATTTTTAAATTTTATATTGCCTCCCCAGTTGGAATATAAGCTTCATGAGGACAGGGGATTTTTCTGTTTCATTCACCGCTGTCTTCTCAAAGCTCAGAAGGATGCCTGACACAAAATGTTGCTCAGCAGATTTTAGTTTAGTTACCAAAAAAAAAAAAAATCACTGCCCAAAAATTGTTAGACAGAGTTCAAATAGTAAAGTTCAAAAGGTGAAAATTAAGTCTTTGTCCATACCTATAATTCTACCCACCTCTAAATAACCATTAAAACGTTTTTGTGTGTACAATATTAATCCTAGAACAATCTTTTTATTTCTGTATATCTTAAGCAGAGCACAAAGCCTGGCATAGAAGAAAGTACTTGATAAAACTAGTTGAAAAGTCACTAAAAGAGTGGTAAGCAGTCTTGGAGTTGGGGTAGAGTGGCTAAAAAAAGGGTTGGCTGCTATAGGCTATTTCCTCAACAAGTTAGGGTGAGTTCCTTGAGTTAAGTATTCATCTATATATCACACATATCTCAGGAAGAGTGCCTAAACAGGACCAATTGTTATTTTTTTATTTGTCTTGGAATTAATTTTTACTGGAGTATAGTTGCCCTACAATGTTGTGTTAGTTTCTACCGTACAGCAAAGTAAATTGGCTATACAAATACTTACATCTCCTCTTTTTGGATTCCCTTCCCATTCAGGTCACCACAGAGCTTGAACAGAGTTCCCTGTGCTATGCAATAGCTTCTCCTTGTTGTTGTTCAGTTGCTCAGTCGTGTCCGACTCTGCAACCCCATGGACTGCAGCACACCAGGCTTCCCTGTCCTTTACTCTCTCCCAGAGCTTGCTCAAACTCATGTGCATTGAGTCGGTGATGCCATCCAACCATCTCATCCTCTCTCAACCCCTTTTCCTCCTACCCTCAATCTTTCCCAGCATCAGGGTCTTTTCCTGTGAAGCAGCTCTTCGCATCAGGTGGCCAAAGTATTGGAGTTTCAGCTTCAGCATCAGTCCTTCCAATGAATATTCAGGACTGATTTCCTTTAAGATTGACTAATTTGATCTCCTTGCAGTCCAAGGGACTCTCAAGAGTCTTCTCTAACACCACAGCTCAAAAGCATCAATTCTCATTAGTTATTTATTTTATACATAGTATCAGTAGTGTATATATATGTCAATCCCAATCTCCCCATTCATCCCACCCTGAGGACTGATTATTTATTAAGCACTTCCTCCATGACCCAAGCATACAATGAGGAGAAAGGTTTGATTCCCCAGCCTGCTGCACTACGTCTGGCTTCCTTGAATAAGGCTCTTTGCCCTGTTAAACTGGCTCAGTGACTTTCTACTTGAGCATGCTGGCTGCAAGGCAGAACTCCCATCCCAAGGGGCTCTCCAAGCCTTTTGGCTGCTGGCAAGATGGAATGAGAGGACTCTTCCACAGGCCAACAGACACGGACACCCATGCTCACTCCCAGCACGTCTGGATGGAAAGTTGCCCAGTTAGGACCTCTGAGAGACAGACATCTGTCAGCATTTCTTTGTGAGGGTGTCTCGGGGGATTTGTCTGAGTGCCAGCTTTTCTATGGAAAAGGCAGTCAAAGCCAGAAAAAGCCAGCCATTCAGTCACACTGAAAATACAATATTGAAGCATTCAGCTGGAATGTGGCGATTTACAGCTGTCATACCACACTCTCTAAGTGAAATCACATTTTGTGCCAGACTTCCAAAGACATAATCACGTGAAAACTATTTTTATTGCCTTGATGCATGGTTACAAGTAGTTTACCACAAACGTAAGAAAATCTACTATGGGATCTCTGTTGAGAAACAAATACAGGGAGCAAAGTGGTGTTTTCTATTTCACTTCAGGAAACATTTAGGACTCTTGCCTGGAAAATCTCATGGACGGAGGAGCCTGGTAGGCTGCAGTCCATGGGGTCGCAAAGAATCGGACACAACTGAGTGACTTCCCTTTCCCTTTTCACTTTCATGCATTGGAGAAGGAAATGGCAACCCACTCCAGTATTCTTGCCTGGAGAATCCCGGGGACAGCAGAGCCTGGTGGGCTGCCGTCTATGGGGTCGCACAGAGTTAGAACCGACTGAAGCGACTTAACAGCAGCAGCAGCAGAGTGATGCACTAAGCACAGAAGAGTGACTTAGGGTGGATTCCTTGCTGCTCAGTAACTTTATTGAGTCAATGAAACTAAATTTCCTAGAATTCACCTTAATGATAGATCTTCTTAGTAGGTCTTTTAGGTTCCAATTCAGCTTCATTTTCTTCTTGACTTCTGCTTATTTCTTTACCAGATCTTTCACCTTCTAAAAGTTAAGTAAAATATTCCAGTCTTACACTACACTTAGCACTGGGTTCTCATGGGAGCGGCAGGGGTGAGAGGCAGGGGTTGGAGAGAGCGCCTGCAATCTTAGTAACCAAAACGTCAAAAGTTGCCACATATGGGACTTCCCGGCATTCCAGTGGTTAAGACTCTGCTTTCCAATACACTTTCACTTTCCAATGCAGGGGGTATGAGTTCCACCCCTGGTCGGGGAATTAAGGTCCCACACGCCTTGGGGTGAAGCCAAGGCAAAAAAAGTTGCCACACATTTCCTTAAGCCCCTGCATAGCTTGTTTTTTGGTTTGAGAGGAGGCTCTTTTCCAAATGTTTGAGTGGCTGCCTCCTCATCATTTCAAAGGTCAGTCCTTGCTGGTTATCCTATTTAATATTACCTTCCTCCCATGACTCTATCTCATGACATTTAATCTTATATTCCTCACACTACAGCATCTGAAATTTTACTTACTGGATTACTGTCTGTCTACTTAGGTTGGACCTAAGCATCATGAAAGCAAGTAACTTGTCTGCCTTGGTTACCATGGTACGCCAGCACATCTACTAGTGCTTGGTACAGAGCAGGCTTCATGTACATGCTTATTCATAATTGAATAGATGGAGGCTGATAGATGGTAGTGATTAAGTATAAAAGCTTCAGAAGAGTGATTTAAGGATTTAAAAAGAGAATTTTAAATTTCCAGTCAATTACTGTCTTACCTAAAAGAAAAATAAATTGGGATTATAGCGTCCATTGTCAACTTCTGATCATGCCCTTAGCACCGGTTTCTGTAGCTGGTATGAGTGTATCACACACACAGTGCTGGTTTTACCACTTGGATCTGAGATCAAAGGAAACCAAAAGACATTAGCAAATCCTAGATAGATTAACCATAACATTTGTTTTCCTTAATAGCTCTTGGGAGAGTCACCCTAAAACACATTGTTGCTCAATGGAATATGTAAATTAGTAATGAAAAAGTTCATTCAATTAAGGTGAAGCAATATGTGTGTACAGAGAAGACATATTTTAAAGGGATAGAAAAAGTGCCTATTGAACTTAGCAACAATAAGATCATTCTTTTCTTTAGTTCTCTATAGTGAAAAAACTTTAAGGATGGCAAAAAATTGACATGGCTCTTATACCTGTGAATTTATACAAAGTAAAGGCATATATTTGCATCAGAAAAAAATTAACATTAGCAATTAGCTGGTATGAGTGTATCACACACACAGTGCTGGTTTTACCACTTGGATCTGAGATCAAAGGAAACCAAAAGACATTAGCAAATCCTAGATAGATTAACCATAACATTTGTTTTCCTTAATAGCTCTTGGGAGAGTCACCCTAAAACACATTGTTGCTCAATGGAATATGTAAATTAGTAATGAAAAAGTTCATTCAATTAAGGTGAAGCAATATGTGTGTACAGAGAAGACATATTTTAAAGGGATAGAAAAAGTGCCTATTGAACTTAGCAACAATAAGATCATTCTTTTCTTTAGTTCTCTATAGTGAAAAAACTTTAAGGATGGCAAAAAATTGACATGGCTCTTATACCTGTGAATTTATACAAAGTAAAGGCATATATTTGCATCAGAAAAAAATTAACATTAGCAATCAGAGCTATATCCTACATGTCCAAAATATGACTTTGTTGAAGGAAGTGGCAACCCACTCCAGTATTCTTGCCTAGAGAATTTTGTGGACAGAGGAGCCTGGTGGGCTGCTGTCCATGGGGTCGCACAGAGTCGCACATAACTGAAGCGACTTAGCTAGCTATGACTTTGTTAATATTACCTCTCTGAAATCTTAACTAGTTTTTTGCAGGGGGCCGCTATAGAAATTAGGTAAGAAACCAGGCTCTCTTTGCTATAAAGAACAGGAAGCTCAGCTCGACGCTCTGTGATGACCTAGAGGGGTGGGATGTGGGTAGGGTGGGAGATCTAAAAGGGAGAGGATATACGTATGCATATGGCTGATTCACCTCACTGTACAGCAGAAACTAACACAACATTATAAAGCAATTATTTTCCTTTCTTTTTTTAAATAATGGGAAACGAGAAAAAAAGAAACAGGGCCCTAAAATAATGGCAATTGATTTAATTCCTCTTACCTTCACTGGACTTCCCTGGTGGCTCAGAGGTTAAATCATCTGCCTCCAATGCAGGAGACCTGGATTCGATCCCTGGATCGGGAAGATCCCCTGGAGAAGGAAATGGCAACCCACTCCAGTATTCTTGCCTGGAGAATCCCATGGACAGAGGAGCCTGGTAGGCTACAATCCACAGGGTCACAAAGAGTCGGACATGACTGAGCGACTTCACCTCACCTCACCTCACCTCTACCTTCACTATCCTCATCTGTAAAATGGAGCTAATAATCCTTATCATATAGAATGGATGCTGCTAAGTCGCTTCAGTCGTGTCCGACTCTGTGCAACCCCATAGATGGCAGCCCACCAGACTTCCCCGCCCTTGGGATTCTCCAGGCAAGAACACTGGAGTGGATTACCATTTCCTTCTCCAATGCATGAAAGTGAAAAGTGAAAGTGAAGTTGCTCAGTCGTGCCTGACTGTTAGTGACCCCAGGGACTGCAGCCTACCAGGCTCCTCTGTCCATGGATTTTCCAGGCAAGAGAACTGGAGTGGGGTGCCACTGTCTTCTCCGATAGAATGGATAGTGTGTACTAAGTGCCTGACTTCAGTATATATCCAATAAACATTATTTTGGGTTATTGCTCTATTTAAAGTGCTTGAAATCCAGAAGCCCTTTGAACAGCATCTGGTCTGTGGTTCCTAACCTGCTTCAGCCATTCTGAGCTCTATTATACATCCTCCTCAGGACGTTACTCAGCAGGCACTGTGGGAAATAAGAGTTTGTTCTGACTGTAATCTGCCCCTATTTGTCAGAACAATAACAACAATAAAAAAAATCAAGCCTCATTTCCAGTTTCCTCTCTAGCACCAGCTGTGCTTCAGTAATCTAACACTGGGCTTCCCTGGTGGCTCAGTGGTAAAGAATCTGTCTGCCAGTGCAGGAGACGCAAGAGACATAGGTACCATCCCTGGGTGGGGAAGATCCCCTGGAATAGGAAATAGCAACCCACTCCAGTATTCTTGCCTGAGAAATCCCAAGGACAGAGGAGCCTGGCGGGTTACAGTCCCTGGGGTTGCAAAGAGTTGGATACAACTGAGCATGCACACTCACATACAAGGTAACACTAAAGAGGTATCTGAGGTCAAACTGAACATATGCCTAAAGAGGTTGTGTGCCCATTCAGGTGAGACTACCCCTCCACAGAGGCCACAGCAGCAGCAGGACAAAACTGAACCAGAGTAATAATCTCATGGCTGCCTCCCCAACAAGAGTAAACTAGCGACTAAAAGGAGCTCCAAAGGCCGCCTCCCTCTCCTTGACCCCTTCCTGAGAACAGAGAAGGGGACGAGGTGTCCCAGGGTGTGACTCAGCTTCCACCTGTCCTCCAGGGCACTGGAGTGGAAGGAGGACTTAAAAAGTCCATGGATCTCCTCTGCCATAAGTCCAGCTTGTATCAGGGGAAATGGAGAGCTTTGAACCAATCTTGAGATGGACATTTTAAACCAGACTGAACTGAGTTTTAGTTGTCATATTACAGATTCTGTCCAGGATGACACTGAGGTACAGGTGAGGGGGAAATGCCACATCATACTTGAAAGTGGTAATCAAAAATAATAATAGCTAACAATTACCGAGAACTTACTATGTGTTAGCCTGTTCAAGAACTCTACGTATATCATCTAATCCTCATAATAACCTTGTGAAGTAGACCCATTACTGTCTCCACTGGCCATGAGAGGAAACGGATGTGCAGAGGCGTTAATCTGAGAAAAACAGACTCCAGCAGTCCTGCTCCAGGGTCCTGTCCCAGACCATCATGCTCCACCTCTTCTTATGCCCTGATAGGGTGAGATTTCTTCATAAGCCTGTACTCAGGTATGTGGGCTCCATCATTTATCAAGACCATATAAGCTGTCAGTGCAGAATTCTCTCTTTTGTTTACTTAAAGAACAAAACCTCTCAAGACATCTTGACTAATGCAACCAGACCTTTTTGTTTTTGTTGTTTTGTTTATTCTGACTGTGCCACACAGCTTGCAGGATCTTAGTCCCCCGACCAAGGACTGAATCCTGGGCTGCGGCAATGGAAGTGCTGAATCCTAACCAGCGGACCGCCAGGAAACTCCCCAAGCAGATGTTTTAAAGGCAAGGCTACACATGGTCATTCTATAGCTTCTGAGAATGTACCTCCTCCACTCAAGCAACATGCAAATACTGAAGAAAAATTTCTCAAATTCAATCATAGTTTCTGATGGAACACATATCCTTGAAGCCAGCTCCAACTTCATCAGACTTTAGAAGAATGAAACAATAATCTTCTCTTTTTCACCTGGTCTGAATTGAGTTTCTGTTATATGCACTTGAAAGAGTTCAGAATTTCTGATGGTAAAAGTTACAAAGCTCCAGAATGCATCCAAGAAAGTTTTCATTTCCAAAGAAACTCTCTCCAAGAATTGTCTAGAAAGGACAACTCTTTCTCTCAAAGGACCTTAAGTCTAGATTTTTCCCTCTAGATTTCAAAAGCAAATAAATAAGAAGAAATAAATCAATTGTCTCATCATCTTCCTGGAGAGGCAGACAGATATTATTATCCCAGTTTGATAGGTTCGAATGGGCACAAAAATACTGAATTATTTTTTGTTGTTATCCACCATGTCAAGATACCTGCTAGGAATGGGAAATACTTTTTAGCCTCAGGCATCACTTCTTTTAAAAAGAAAACATATGGAATCTAAATCTAAAAGAATCTGAAAAAGAGGGGATATATGTTTGTATATAACCAATTCACTTTAGTGTACACCTGAAATTAACACAGCATTGTAAATCAACTATACTCCAATAATTTTTTTTAAAGGAAGAAAGAAATCTGCAACAATGAACACTTAACCAAGAAAAAAGGTTAACTTCTAAAGCTCATTTATTCCAACAAAGTAAACTCTAGCCACTCCCTTAGTCAAGTACCAGACATAGTTCAGGCAAATGAACCCATGAGCAGAAAATATGGGAATTAGATCCTTTAGCTTATCACCTTTTTGCCCAGTTATTTCTGTATACGTTTTCTGCTGTGAATACTCTTTCATCATTTGCTCTTCAGGGAATCTGATCATTGCGTTACCTTTTGAGATCTAGTTGTGAGGCATCTGGAGCTCATGGTGAGAACAAGGTTTCCCACTGTGAGAAAGGTATTTTCCTAATAACAGCTGTTACCTCTGTGGGGAGTGGGACTGTACAGAACTTTTTTCCTAAATTAAATATTTCTGAAATGTTTGAAATTTTTCAATGAGTATGGCTTGCTTCTGTAATCAGAAAAAAGTAAATACATATTTCTTTAAACGTTCAATGCCAAAAATAAAAAGGCAGACCCACAAAAAAGAAAGATATTTTACCTATGGAGTTCTCCAAGGGTATATCATTTCTCTGTCAGTTCAGTTCAGTTGCTCGGTCGTGTCCGATTCTTTGTGGCCCCATGGACTGCAGCACGCCAGGCTTCCCTGTCCATCACCAACTCCCAGAGTTCACTCAAACTCATGTCCATTGAGTCAGTGGTGCCATCCAACCATCTCATCCTCTGTCATCCCCTTCTCCTCCCACCTTCAATCTTTCCCAGCATCAGGGTCTTTTCAAATTTCTCTATCAGCTAGTGCATTTTGTCCTTTTTATCTTCTAATGATAAAATCCTATGTTCTTCTTAAAATTTGTGATGTCTTAACAGAATCATAATAACCCCAATTCTCTGCTTCCAGTCACCTTTTTCAAATCATTCCCCACACTGTTGCCAGACTGATCTTTCTAAAACAGATCAGAAGAAGTTACATTCCTGTTGCAAATTTATCTGAGGCTCCTCCTCCTCTGCAGGGCTCCAGGGGCTCCATGACCAGTCTCTACCTACCTACTGCTTCTCAGCTGCATTGCCCTTAACTTGTCACCTTGCTCTTTAAGGCTCTCCAAACCCAGATTAAGTTTTAGGGACACCATCTCTGTCTCTGTCTAAATGAGAATGCACAAAGATCTCTCCAAAAAGCTTGACTTGCTGGGGCTGCACTCAGAGGTGCTTCTGTGGGTAGGACTGAGGTCATAAAGATTGAGACACAAGAGCTGGCACTATAGTGGGTGGAGTGCCTTGCAACCACATGGACAGACATAGAGGGCATTGTGCTTAGAGAAGTAAGTCAGACAGAGAAAGACAAATACTCTATGTCGTCACTTATTTGTAGAATCTGAAAAAATAACAAATGAATGTATATGATGAAACAGAATCACAGACATGGAGAACAAACTAGGGGTTACCAGTAGGGAGAGTGAAAAGAAGAGGGGCAAGACAGGAGTAAGTTAAGAGAGACAAACTACTGTGTATAAAATAGATAAGCTACAAGGATACACTCTACAGAACAGGGAAATGTAGCCATTATTTTGTAATGATTTTGAATAGAGTATATTCTATAAAAATATTAAATCACTGTGCTGTATACTTGAAATAATAAAATACTGTAAATCAACTAGACTTCAGTTTTTTATAAGGTGAATGGAGAGCCATCACTTTGCTGATCCTCTGTGACCATCTTATCACTCCTGTTTAACAACGGAAGAATCACTGGCACATCTCTATATCCCTTGATATTGGTTTTCTCTATGACTTTAGAGGTTTGAACATAGCTCTCCGGTGGCTGCTGTGATGTCTGCTAAATGGATAACTTCGTATTTCTAGCCCAGAACCAAACTCACAGTGAGTGCCATGTAGACCTGAGGCTACTTAGCTCTACCGGGCCTCCTGAGTTCCTGTTGTTGCTGAAGCATCAGGAAGGAGACTTAAGAAGGAAGAGAGGCCACACCAGAGTAGTTCAAAGGCCAGTTTGTTCCTTGCCTGATCTTATTATGCAATAACTGGAAGCACCCCAAGCTTTGACTTCTCTTGATCATGAGTGGGATATGAACTGGGGCTTGTAAGGGCACAAAAAGCATGTGCTAGTGACTGCAACTGGAGCAAATATGCAGATGGATGGTCAAGATCTGGAAAGGAATTAGCCAAAAAATAATTAGTAATGTATCATGGTAGTGGTATTATGGATTACTATTTCTTTTCAAAATTTTAAATAATTTAACTTAAAAAAATAATTTTTGTTTATTTAAACTTTTGGCTCTCCTGGGTCTTTGTTGCTGCAAGGGCTTTTCTCTAGCTGTGGCGAGCAGGGTCTACTCTCGTTGCAAAGCTCGGGCTTCTCGATCTGGTGACTTCGCTCGTTATGGGCTCTCAGGTGTGTGGCTTTAAGTAGTTGCAGTTCCTGGGGTCTAGAGTACAGGCTCAATAGTTGTGGCCCACAGGCTTAGTTGCATGTGGGATCTTCCTGGACAAGAGATCAAACTTGTGTCTCCTGCACTGGCATGGGCTTCCCAAGTGGTGCCTCTTCACCACTGAGCCATCAGGGAAGCTCTAAATAATTTGTTTTTTAAGTTCTTGTTAAGAGGGAGTAAGGGAAGAAAAGAATGCTACACCCTTGAGACCTGAATTTCTGGGGCTTAGTGTAATGGGATATTTGTATATATATATAATAATCCATCCCACAAGTCACCATAGAGCTCAGTCGAATCCACCCATAGAATTACAAAGTCACTGAAGATACCTTTGGGGCAGCTTAAAGACAGTCTAGTCCAATTCTTCCTTTTATAGAAGAGAAACCTGACTTTCAGAGAGATCAAGAAATTTTCTACACTAGCACAGCTAATCTGTGGTAGAGCTAAAAGGAGAACTCAGGCTTACTTTTCCACCAATGAAAGGACAATTTTTATTCTTCCTTATTACTGCCTTTCAAACACATTCTGTCAATTCTCTCTTCCCAGCCACTTAACCTACCATCCTTGGTCCTCCAGCCAGCCTCTCACATAGCTCTCAGGTGAGAAAAAAACATCAGTTTCTCTCCACCACAAGTCAGGGGACTCTGCTCAGATTGTCCCAAGAACTCTCACCACACTCTGCTCCTGGGCTCAGCTGGTTTGGGGCAGGTCTTCCATTCACCACACATCCACCGGGGTGTCAGTCTCTCCGCTTGATAGCTCCCTATCGTTTCCTTTTCCTTGACCAGAGAGAGAGAAAACCACAGAGCTTTTTCATTCTCTTCAAAGTAATCCTCATTTTTCTTCATATTTTAAGTGTTAAAGCCATCTTCATTTTTTAAACCTCTTCCCTTGATCTTTCCTTAAGCCACAAGTGGGAGTGACAGGTTACAGATGACAGAACCAATGTGGGGGCCACCCCTTGAGCAAGCTGAACATAAACAACCTGACAAGTCTCCTTACAATATGAGGGTACTCGCCACCTACTAGCCTAAGCTCTGAAATGAAGAAAAGTAGGAAATCTCATTTAACGTGTTGGGGAGGTAGGTTGAATTGGGAGATTGGGATTGACATATGTAAAATTAGCTGATTAATGAGAATCTACTGCCCACCACAGGAAACTGTACTCAATGATCTGTGATGACCTAAATGGGAAAGAAATGTATAGCAGATTCTTTTTGTTGAAGGAGGAACTAACACAAAATTGTAAAGCGATGGTACTCTAATAAAAAAATTTTAAAAACACAAAAAACACACAAAAACAATTGCCTCTATTTCTTTCCTAGTGTCTTTGTTTCAGCTGAATCTTTTTTCAATTTGGTTTTTATTACATTAGGCATTCAAATGAGAGAATACATGTTTCTGATTTTTTTTTAGTTGGTTGGATCCTATTGTGGGACCAACTTCTGTCTCTCTCCTTCCCCTCAGCTGAGACTCTCAATAACATCTGCAGAACCCTGCACAGAGACAAGAGGAATTTACAGTACGTCCATCCCTCACTCTAGGGTTTCCTATCAAGGCTGTCGATCATCTAAACTTAGGTCCCGGTCCTATCTGTTATCTGAACTTCAGTCTTATTCTCGAGACTCAGCCCTCCTGGGCCTGCCATGGACACTCCAGACCTAGTCCATAGATTTCAGCCTAGTCTAGTGCCTTAGCTCCAATCCTGACTCCCTGCCCAATCTCGATTCCCCTGCAACTGGCACATGCCTACCCTTTTCAATTTCTTAAGATTGGACTGGCTCTGAACTGTAGTCCAGGGGCCAGGGTCCTGCTGCTTGCCGACCAGACTGATCTGTTTATCTGAAATCCTGAGTATTTCCTACCTCAGAATTTTCTGTCTCACATTAAGACGTGTCATGTTCTGTTTGGTCCCAGGAAATAACTGCTTGCCTATGCTGCTGCTTGTTATTTGCTTCTGTGTCCTCCCAGTGGTGGAGCTGGCCTGCCTAGGACTGTTTCAGTTGACACTGTGTTTCCTGGTGGCATCAGATCCCAGTCTCTTCTTCTCAGTTGGCTGTCGACTATCACAGGACTCCAGCCAGGCATAAACCATTTCCCGCGAGTAGAGTGTTTTGTTATATAACTGCTCTAAAGAACAGCACAGCCCTTGGGACTAAACCAGGAAAACACTTATGCAGTGAGTCATTTGAGGGCAGACCATGGGCTTCCCAAGTGGTGCTAATGATAAAGAACCTGCCTCCCAATGCAGGAGACATAAGAGACACGGGTTCCATCCCTGGGTTGGAAAGATCCCTGGGTGGAGGGCATGGCGACCCACTCCAGTACTTTTGTCTGGAAAATCCCATGGACAGAGAGGCCTGGCAGGCTACAGTCTATAGGGTCACAAAGAGTCGAACAAGACTGAAGGGACTTAGCACACACATATGGAGTCACCTACTGTCTCTACTGAGACACAGTTAACATGGATCACAGACTGTTGAGTCCTAGCTCAGTGAATGTATGTATAATGGACATTTATCTTGCCTGTCCAGCATCCCTTCTAGTCTGGTACCATAATTTTTCCTTCCCCATTCTAAATCCATAGAGTTCTAGTAGGGTTGACCCAAACCTCAGGCTTACCCCTGGTCAATCAGAGCAACACAACACTCCTCAAACAGAGATTATTTCAGGGATGTGCATGTGACCCAAGCTGGACAAAGGACAATCTTACTTGGGAATGTTACAGAACCTATCAGAAAAGAGGTGCTTTCTTCTGGGGTTGTTAAATTAGTAGAATTTAACTTGGAGCTACTGGGAGCCATCTTTGATATCATAAAGGAAGAGACTGCCCAGTTATGAAATCAATTTAGAGGAAAACAAAACAGAAATCTGAAGGCAAACTTGTTACAAAATGCCAGCAATGCACCAATGGACTCCTTGGTTTATAAACCAATAGATTTTCTTCTATTGTGTAAGTCAGTTGGAGTTGGTTTCCTACTTAGTTCACTTTAGTTTAGTCACCCAGTCATATCTGACTCTTTGCAATCCCATGGACTGCAGCACGCCAGCCTTCCCTGTCCATCGCCAAATCCCAGAGCTTGCTCAAACTCATGTTCATCGAGTCGGTGATGCCATCCAATCATCTCATCCTCTGTCATCCCCTTCTCCTCCTTCCTTCAATATTTCCTAGCATCAGAGTCTTTTCCAATGAGTCAGTTCGTCACATCAGTTGGCCGAAGTATTAGAGTTTTAGCTTTATCATCAATCCTTCCAATGAATATTCAGGACTGATTTCCTTTAGGATTGACTGGTTTGACCTCTTTGTTGTCTAAGGGACTCTAAAGAGTCTTCTCAAACACCACAGTTCAAAAGCATCAATTCTTCAGCACTCAGCTTTCTTTATAGACCAATTCTCACATCCATACATGACTACTGGAAAAACCATAGCTTTGACTAGACGGATCTTTGTTGGCAAAGTAATGTCTCTGCTTTTTAATATGCTGTCCAGGTTGGTCAGAGCTTTTCTTCCAAGGAGCAAGCATCTTTTAATTTCATGGCTGCAGTCACCATCTGCAGTGGTTTCCTATTACTTGAAGCTAATACAGCTGGTAAGAAAGACTGATTGGTATTTCCTTCTAATTTACCAGCTCAGTAAACCTCCAGGAAGGAAACATGCCAACGAAAAGCCAGTTGAAAAAGTGTTCAAAAATATATTCTTCATTTATTCAACTATTCAGTTTAAGAAAGCAGCATTATATAATGAAAACAAAACAAGCTTCAGAGCCTGTCAGGGCCCTACTCAAATCTTATTTTTCTTTTGCTTCCAGTTTTATTGAGATATAATTAGTATACAGCACTATATAAGTTTAAGGTGTACAGTACGATGATTTGAATTACATACATCATGAAGTGATTATCACAATAAGTTTCCTGAATGTCTATCATCTCATATAGATATAAAATTAAAGAAAGAAAAACAGTCTTTCTCTGTAATGAGAACTCTTAGGATTTACTCTTTTAACAATTTTCATATATAACATACAGCGGTGTTAGTTATATTTATTATGGTGTACTTTAAATCCCTATTACTTATTTATCTTGCAACTAGAAGTTTGTACCTTTCGACTGCTTTCACCCAGTTTCTCCTTCCCCAACCCCTCCCCCTCAGGTAATCACAAATCTGATCTCTTTTTCTATGAATTTGTTCATTTTTGAAGCATAATTAACCTACAACAGGATGCTAGTTCCTGTTACACAACATAGTGACTTGGTATTTTTATACATTTCAAAATAATCACCAGGATAAATCTGGTTATAATCTGTCAGCGTACAAAGATATTACATAATTATTGACTATATTCTCCACACTGTACATTTTGTACCCATGACTCATTTATTCTGTAGTTGGAAGTTTGTACCTCTTAATGTCCCTCACCTATATAATAGGCAGGTTAATTAATACCTCTGAGCCTCTGTTCCTTCTTTTATAAAATGAGAATAACAGTACCTTCATCCTAGAGTTATTATGAGGAATAGACATGTATATGGTGCCTAAAAAAGGCTTTCAATGCTTGGTAGTTATTTTAATTAGCATACACCTTGACATGCAAAGTGCTTTGCCCTAGTTATTTTAGAGGGATTTACAAAACAAAAACAAAAGGAAAAAACCTGGTAACTACCTCCAGAGATTCAAAATCTAACTAGAGGAAGAGATGTTAGAGAGAAAAGAAGCTGTCATGTGACTGGTAGAAACTTTGATAACTGAGAGGAAGGAGCTAATTTCCTCTGGGGTGAATACAAGGGTCTTCGTGGAAGGAATGGAATTTGGACCCTAGAATGAACAGTATTTTTGATAAGCAGAGATTGGGAGGAAGAGCATCCCAGAAAAACAAAGAGTGGGGGGAGTAAGAAAATGCATGGCTCAAATGCATGGCTCTGTCTATGGGATTACAGAGCATATCAACCTGGCTGGAGTCAGAATCCATATAGGAGAAAATGCTGAAGCTGCAGAAGTTAGCTGCTGTCAGACCTGGGCTGTGGGATGTGCTAAGGTATGTGGCTTCTACTGTAGTTTCAGGGACTAGAACCTGGCAATGGGAACCTTTGAACGCTTTAGGTTAGTGTTTGTACAAGAGGAAAGTTATGATTGGTCAGAAATCACTTAGATCCTCTTTTAAACTGCACAGTTGAACCAGCTGTCCTTACAATGCCTGCCTCAGTGAACCGCTATCACCAAGAAGTACAAGTTATAACTTTCAGCCATGTCTTGGAACATGAAGGAAGCTTCTTTTGAATGAGACTTTTAGACCATGCTTCCTGGCTTTTTGTCATCAGGTACTTCCGGCCCACCAAGCAACTATTCCAGAATCCCTTGTTTTCCTGTCTCCATGCCTTTCTCATGCTGCTCATTCTACCTGGAGTATCTAATCACTCCACATTCCCTTTCTTACTATCTTCATTTTTTCCCATCCTTAAAGGCTTCATTCAGGTGCCTTTCCTAAACCCCTCTATGTCCCATTCTACCTTTGATAATGTCTCTCCATTCTGAACTCCCGTAGAATTTTATCTATATTTCTCTTTAGTCATGCATAATTTGCTTTTAAAAGAGACTCTGAAGTTATTTATTTTTTAAAAACTCAAAAATTTAAATACAGTGTAATAAATAAAATAAAATCACACATACACCCACCACCCAGAAGCACCAATTTTTAACCTTCATATTTGTACTCGTATTCTTTTTTCTTTTTTTAATTGAGGTATAGTTGATTTAGTGTTGAAACAATGAAGGTGTACAGCAAAATGATTCAGTTGTATATATATATATATATATATACATATATACAAATTTGGAAAACTCAGCAGTGGCCACAGGACCGGAAAAGGTCAGTTTTCATTCCAATCCCAAAGAAAGGCAATGCCAAAGAATGTTCAAACTACTGCACAATTGCACTCATCCATCTATGGGGTCGCAAAGAGTCGGACACGACTGAGCGACTTCACCTTCACCTCACATGTTAGCAAAGTAATGTTCAAACGTCTCCAAGCCAGGCTTCAACAGTACATGAACCGTGAAGTTCCAGATGTTCAAGCTGGATTTAGAAAAGGCAGAGGAACCAGAGATCAACTTACTAACATCCGTTGGATCATCGAAAAAGCAAGAGACTTCCAGAAAAACATCCACTTCTGCTTTATTATCAGAGCCTTTGACTGTATGGGTCACAGCAAACTGTGGAAAATTCTTCAAGAGTTGGGAATACCAGACCACTTTACCTGCCTCCTCAGAAATCTGTATGCAGGTCAAGAAGCAACAGTCAGAACCAGACATGGAACAACAGACTGGTTCCAAATTGGGAAAGGAGTATGTCAAGGCTGTATACTGTCACCCTGCTTCAGTTCAGTTCAGTTCAGTTGCTCAATTGTGTCCGACTCTTTGCAACCCCGTGGACTGTAGTACACCAGGCCTCCCTGTCCATCACCAACTCCCAGAGTTTACTCAAATTCATGTCTATTGACCCGGTGATGCCATCCAACCATCTCATCCTCTGTCGTCCCCTTCTCCTCCCACCTTCAATCTTTCCCAGCATCAGGGTCTTTTCAAATGAGTCAATTCTTCGAATCAGGTGACCAAAATATTGGAGTTTCAACTTCAGCATCAGTCTTCCCAATGAATATTCAGGACTGATTTCCTTTTGGATGGACTGGTTGGGGATGGACTGGTTGGATCTCCTTGCAGTCCAAGGGACTCTCAAGAGTCTTTTCCAACTCCACAGTTCAAAAGCATCAGTTCCTCAGT
>SJYX01016637.1:200674-217332 GCA_006410675.1 Oreotragus oreotragus
GAAGAATCGATGCTTTTGAACTGTGGTGTTGGAGAAGACTCTTGAGAGTCCCTTGGACTGCAAGGAGATCCAACCAGTCCATTCTGAAGGAGATCAACCCTGGGATTTCTTTGGAAGGAATGATGCTAAAGCTGAAACTCCAGTACTTTGGCCACCTCATGCGAAGAGTTGACTCATTGGAAAAGACTCTGATGCTGGGAGGGATTGGGGGCAGGAGGAGAAGGGGACGACCGAGGATGAGATGGCTGGATGGCATCACGGACTCGATGGACGTGAGTCTGAGTGAACTCCGAGAGATGGTGATGAACAGGGAGGTCTGGAGTGCTGCGATTCATGGGGTCGTAAAGAGTCGGACACGACTGAGCGACTGAACTGAACTGAACTGATGCTTAACATATAAACTATCCTGTTGCTATGCTTGTAGGTTGTTCTGTTGACTGTAGGATGTTGACTGCTCTCATTTCTGATTGTCAGTCTTTGTCCTCCATCCAAAAACGTTCTCACTGGAAAACGGCTGCTGAGGAAAAGTGGCTGCCAACCATTGCCTTACAGGAAAGCTCATTTTCTTTTTAAGAGTTGGCACCATTTCCCCAAATAGTCTTTTGATATTTTATCCCACTTGAATCATCACAGCATTTTTTTAATGTTGTTCGGTATACATTTTAAAAGACAAGGACTTTCCAGGAGTCTGACAGAAGAGAGATTCAGAATTGTTATGAGACATTTTCAGATTTTCATCAAGCAAGTTTGTGTTAAATTGCCACTGTTTACTGTCTTCTGAATGACTCAGAACATGTCATTTAACCTCAGTCTCAGTTTTCTCATCAGAAAGATGGGGATAATAATAATACATAGTTCATAAATAAGTTGTGAGAATTAAATGAGATCATATTTGCAGCATGAGTGCTTAAAATGCCTGAATATAATACTCAGTAAGTATTTACTTTAAATAGTATCGTGTTTTTGCTCTTAAAGAGAGAGCAATGGCTCGATACTAATGACCGGCAACATCTGCCCTGGCTACCAAAGCTGAAATGGGAGAAGTGCTTCCTTACAAACTTTCCCCACCCTTTGAAAGTCAACTCCATGTGTTAAGTCTTCTTAATCAAATCAGTAGTTTCATAGAGAAAATTGATAAAGCTGAAAACAGGTACATAATGTCATCTGATCCTTTTTTAAGGTTTTTTTCTTAGTTTATTTTTTGGTTGTGCTGGGTCTTTGTTGCTGCATGCGGGCTTTCGATAGTTGTGGACAGCGGGGGCTGCTTTTCATTGTGGAGCACAGGCTGCTCGGGCAGAGCACAGACTCTCGGCACACCGGCTCAGCAGTTTCAACTCGTGGGTTCCAGAGTACAGGTTCTCAGTACATGTGACACACAGGCTTTGTTGCTCCCCAGTATGTGAAATCTTCCCAGACCAGGGATCGAACTCGTGTTCCCTGCACTGGCAGGTAGATTTTTATCCACTGTACCACCAGGGAAGTCCAGATCTTTCAAACAGTTTTACCTTTAGAAAGTTGGACCTATCTGGGGTAAAGACTGAAGGTGGGAGAGAAGATGATCAAGAGGCTGTTGTGTTTCATTTTAGACTCCTCTGCACTACTTTGTCACTGTGCACACATATTGCTTACTTTTTCATCGTAATTTTGTGTAGCCTGAATGCTTGCTTTGAGTCAGACAGTTTGATGGTTCTTCAAACTGAAAACTAGTAGTAAGTCCCAGATGTGATTCTGGTGTAAAACACACTAGAATTTCGCTTTTTCGTTTTTCTGTCTTAGGCATTGTTCTCGACTGCTGCTATTCATTCACCCATTCAACAGATATTCATTAAGTGGCTGTTATGTGTTGGGCACTACTCTTGTTGATTAAGACATTCCTCAACAGGCAAATAAAGTTTGAAACACATTGTGTGCCAGCTGCACAGAATGGATTTTTGTTAAAGACTTTTGTAATTGTTGGTCCTTGCACTTGTTGCTACTGAATCTTGCCATGATCTGACAGAATGTAGCTTTCTTTGCAACAGAGCTGGACCTAAAACATTCTATTTCAGACTCCAGAGTCTTGCACATATGAAATAGAGGTAGGATTGACTTTGGGCCCTGTGGTGAGGGAAATTCTTCCACAACACTACGTTTCTGGAGTTCTGTCTAAAGATAATGTTATATCAAAGGGCCCTGTGGGTGCACTTTGCTGGAGAAATTATTTGATTCAAATCAATTCAATTCAAAATCAAGTATTGAGTGCCTATTATTAAAGCTCTGGGATAGAGCTAAGTCGCTTCAGTTGTGTCCGACTCTTTGTGATCCTGTGGACTGTAGCCCACCAGGCTCCTCTGTCCTTGGGATTTTCCAGGCAGGAATAATGGAGTGGGTTGCCATGTCCTCCTCCAGGGGATCTTCCCGATGGGGCAACCTTGGAAACAACCCAGACCTTGAAGCTCATTATCTTTTAAGGCCTTAACTATTCGTGAAGGGCTTTCCTGGTGATCTAGTGGTTAAGGATCCACCTGCCAGTGCAGGGGACACGAGTTCAGTCACTGGTCCAGTAAGATTCCACATGCTGTAGGGCAACTAAGCCCACATGCCACAACTACTGAGCCTGCAAGAGAACCACCACAATGAAAAGCCCACACGCTGAAATTAAAGAGTAACCTCCTCTTGCCACAACTAGAGAAAGCCTGTGTGCAGCAACAAAGACCCGGCACAGCCAAAAATAAAAAAATAAATAAAAATTTTAAATGTAATCTTCCTCATTAGAAAAACAAAATCTTCCTGAAGATTGTTCTGATCTAGGTATTTCTCTTTTTTAAAAAATCTTGAATGTATCTCTTTTGCTTTCAAAACAATTAGTTTTTCATCTCAAAAAATGCTAAATGAGTACTGGGCACTGTGCTAGAGGTTGATGATACCATTTTTAAAAATTACCATTATTGCTTGCATTATTGTTGATGGCATCTCATCCACCAAAACAATGCACTTAGCTCAGTCTGAACTGTAGCTAGAACAGGTATAATTTTGTCTTGTATTGCTGCAAGCATCTGACCACTACTTTATGACTTCTAGTGTAGCTGTTCCATGAGAAACTGCATATTGAAATATACATTATTTTGTTATATCACTTTCCTTTTATTTCTTCCTTGTATTAAAGCACTATATTGATTCTCTAAAAATATGTGTATTTAGTCTATAGTATTTATAATCCTCACTTAAGAATAGCATAGAAGACATTGCAAGAAGATGTCCGATAAAATTGAGAACAACTGGCCTAGTCAAATAAATCTAAATGACTCATTTTGGCACTTATGGCCATCATTGTATTGTCTCAGGTTTATTTTTCTTTGCTATACCTAGGATCAGGCAAAGTTGCTTCACTTGATATTACCACTTTTGGAGCAGTGCCTTCTGTTCCCACAGCTCTGAGGTCACTTTGTTCTATGCCACTGGGCTCTGTCAACTTTGACACATCCAATTGACCAGTCTATTCATAGTCTGTCCAACTGCCCAAGAGAGATATTCAATAGGAATGACAATAATTAACCAGATCAATCAAATTTTCTCTTGCAAAGACTGAATTTGAGACCCAGACAGATAATTAGTTAACAGCAGGATCAGAAGATGAAAAACACGAAGAGAAAATGCTGTAACTAGATATTATAACACAGTGGAAGCCAGGAGTAGACAGAAGTTCTTGAATATGCAGAAACAAAATGAGAAGCAGTGTTAGCAGGAGCACCACATACAGAGAGAGTGTCCCTACCTGGTCTGTGGCAGACCCTTAGAAAGGGGCCCAGACAAAGTACGTGTTCCCTTGAGCTGCCTTGGATCTAGTATAACCTTCCAGTTCCCAGACAGAATTTGGGGCTACCCACTCCAGTATTCTTGCCTAGAGAATTCCATGGACACAGGATCCTGGCTGGCTACAGTCCATGGGGTCGCGAAGAGTCAGACATGACCAAGCAAATTACACTTTCACTTTCTAAGAATTTAATCCCCCACAAGATCTTAGTCCTATGTGACTGAGATTCCTGTCTTCTTTATTCTTCCACATTGCCTTGGAGAAATCTATCATTTAAGATAATGTGATCTTTGCAACCAAAGATCCTAACTACCAGCTACTCCAAATCATGCTATCCCATTGCTGTGCCCCTGCCATAGCCTCTGTGTACAACGTTCTGCTCCCATGGTCTCCTTGTTTCATGATTCAGTGTCAGGTACAGAGTCCAGCTCAGACTCCACCTCCTCCATCCTGAATCTTAGTTGCAAGTAATGCTTTTCTCTCTTCTTGGAGCTCCCATTTCTACTTCTCTTAAGAATATGTCTCTCTCCCAACTCTGTTAACAGAAAAACATCACCTTTATCAGGCTTCCCTGGTGGCTCAGATAGTAAAGAATCTGCCTGCAATGCAGGAGATTGGAGTTCAATCCCTGGGTTGGGAAGATTCCCTGGAGAAGGGGCTACCCACTCCAGTATTCTTGCCTGGAGAATTCCATGGACACAGGATCCTGGCTGGCTACAGTTCATGGGGTCGCGAAGAGTCAGACATGACCAAGCAAATTACACTTTCACTTTCTAAGAATTTAATCCCCCACAAGATCTTAGTCCTATGTGACTGAGATTCCTGTCTTCTTTATTCTTCCACATTGCCTTGGAGAAATCTATCACTTAAGATAATGTGATCTTTGCAACCAAAGATCCTAACTACCAGCTACTCCAAATCATGCTATCCCATTGCTGTGCCCCTGCCATAGCCTCTGTGTACAACGTTCTGCTCCCATGGTCTCCTTGTTTCATGATTCAGTGTCAGGTACAGAGTCCAGCTCAGACTCCACCTCCTCCATCCTGAATCTTAGTTGCAAGTAATGCTTTTCTCTCTTCTTGGAGCTCCCATTTCTACTTCTCTTAAGAATATGTCTCTCTCCCAACTCTGTTACAGAAAAACATCACCTTTATCAGGCTTCCCTGGTGGCTCAGATAGTAAAGAATCTGCCTGCAATGCAGGAGATTGGAGTTCAATCCCTGGGTTGGGAAGATTCCCTGGAGAAGGGGCTACCCACTCCAGTATTCTTGCCTGGAGAATTCCATGGACACAGGATCCTGGCTGGCTACAGTTCATGGGGTCGCGAAGAGTCAGACATGACCAAGCAAATTACACTTTCACTTTCTAAGACTATTTCTCACTCCCAACTCCGTTACAGAAAAATATCACCTCTATCAAATTATGAGTACCTTGAAGTAAATACATTCACTATTTTATCACTGTTACCCTTCACAGCAGAGCTAAACGTAAAATCATGCATAGAATAGATGCTTAATTCTTTGCTTCTCCTTCTACTGATACATTGCCTATCTTCTCCCTATTTATTTCTCAGTCTTAGTTTGTTCATGGTGTCAGTTATTTTTAAAAACATGAGGGTGGGAGGGAGGCTCAAGGGGGAGGAAATTGTAGCTAATTCACTCTGTTGTACAACAGAAACCAACACAACATTGTAAAGTAATTATACTCCAATTAAAAAGAAAAGAACATGGCCATTGAGCCTGAACTGGTTTGTACATAGTTTTACTTGATATATAGGGCAGCATCATGTCCTATGCACTGGGCATCACAAGAATGTACCCAGATATTTTTAATGAAATATTTTCAGTAGCCCTGAAATATTTTCAGTTGACAGTTCCTACTACTTCATTACGGATTTCTTCTAATGGCATTACCACTCTCCAAATCACTCAGATTTAAAAACCTTGAGTCATCCAAACAAACAAAAACCAAAACCGAACCACCATAACAACAAAACCAAGCTGAATTTGGCCCATGAGCCATAGTTCTCCAACACCAGATCTAGAACCCTAGAAACATGTGGCAACTCTCTTTTTTGAGCTTGCAAGAGACACTTACAGTGGTTTTACCTGCCATGGATACCTCTGGCATATCACATCTACTGAGTCATATGACCCAAGTGGCAGAATAGCTTGCTCTGTTGGTTGGACTTGCTACAAAGCATACAGTTGCTTGGACCTCAGTAGCAGGTCCCTCTCTTGCTCTTGTTCACCCAAATCCATGTCCATCGAGTCGGTGATGCCATCCAGCCATCTCATCCTCCAGGGCTGATCTCCTTCAGAATGGGCTGGTTGGATCTCCTTGCAGTTCAAGGGACTCTCAAGAGTCTTGCTCTTAGTCTCACTCAAAAGTAGGAGCTTTCCTAGATACTCAATAAATGAGTAAAGCAGTATTTCCAAAGTGGCTTATGTGGCTCTGATAATTGAAAGAGGTCCAGCAAGCATAGTTTCTTTTGCTTTCTTTCCTAGTACAAGGTGAAACAACTTGTCCTTTAACTTTTAAGGGATGCCACAAATCATTGGATCACTAAACACTTCACCAACTTGATAGTTTTAAAATTTCATGAGTTTACATGGCCTACATATGTATTACTAGGGCTTTGGGTAGTATTTAATACTCCTGCTCATCAGATCCAATTAGTATGATGTTCTGACTACGGTGATGTTCTATAGAATGTTAAGAGATCAAGGTCACTGCAGACTGTATATACAGTGACAAAGTAGAAGAATTAAATAAAACAGCCTTGGGGCAAGACACTAAATGGGTACTAATGTCTTTTCCATTAAAGACAAAATGGTTTAGGCCCTTACTTTCTATATAGCTACAACCATTTACTAATTGCTAGAAGCTGTGTTGATGTGTTGACAGTTCCTTGTATTCAAGCTTCAAAAGAGCCATCCCCAGCAGGATATTAGGACCACCTCCAAGTGTGCTCCTGCCAGAGAGCTGAATCTGAGTCTTGGGTGAGTGTCTCCATGTCAGTAAATTCTCACCTATTTGGTTTAATACTCCACTCCCTTGCTCTGACTCTCTCAAGATAAGCTCTTTTGGTTTCAGTTGTGACATATTAGCCAAGTCCTATAGTTCTTTTGCTGTGTAATTTATTTTCTCTTGGAGCAGGAAGAATATTTTTCCTTCTGGGCTATCCTGAGACCTAACCCTGGCTATTAGTATTATGAGCCCAGAGCAATGAGGGGTGACAAGGATGGATCTTAAGAAGGACAAGTCCTCTTATGAGACATCTGCTGAGGTTAAATCTTCTCAGGGTCCTCAAGGGAGGGGAGGTTTCTTTCCTTTAGCTAGAGGAAGGAAGGGCTTCTGCTAAGCTGAAGGACTTAAGAGAATCCAGGGGTTCAAAATTCTCCTGCTTGTTCATCTAAGTATCTTTATCCCAGTTTTCTTTTTTTTTAATTAATTTTTATTGTAGTATGATTGCTTTGCAATGTTAGTTTCTGTTGTACAGCAACGTGAGTCAGCTGTATGTGTGCATATATACCTTATTTTTTAGATTTCCTTCACATGTAGGTCACCACAGAGCACTGAGTAGCGTGTCCTGTGCTATGAGGACAGTTCTCATTAGTTTTCTGTCTTACACATGGCAGTGTATATGTCAGTCTCAGTCTCCCCATTCATCCCACCCCTCCTGCTCCCCTTGGGGTCCTTAAGTTTGTTCACTACATCTATGTCTCTCTTCTGCTTTGCAGACACATTCATCTATACCATTTTTCTAGATTCCACATATAAATCATATTATACGATATTTTTCTCTTTCTGGCTTACTTCACTCTGTATGACAGTTTCTGGGTTTATCCACATTTCTGCTATTGGCAGTATTTTGTTCCTTTTTATGGCTGAGTGATAGTCCATCATATATATGTTTATATGTACCACATCTTTATCCATCCTTCTGCTGATGGACATTTAGATTGCTTCTGTGTCCTGGCTATTGTAAACAGCACTTCAGTGAACATTGGAGTACCTGTGTCTTTTTGAATAATCATTTTCTCTGAGCATATGCCCAAAAGTGGGATTTCTGGATCATATGGTAATTCTATTTTTAGTTTTTTGAGAAATTTCCATACTGTTTTCCATAGTGGATGCACCAATTTACATTCCAAATAGGAGGGTTCCCTTTTCTCCACGCCCTCTCCAGCCTTTATTGTTTGTCAGCTTTTGTATGATGACCATTCTGACCCTTGTGACGTGATACTGTCCCAGATTTAGTGCCCCATCTTCTTCCTATCAGGGACTGACTGACTTAAGACATCTGTCATAGTTTTGAAACAATGCTACCCTTCTGATGAGAACCTTGGCCCAGTTTTCAGCACAGTGCTGCTGTATTATTTCAGGTGTTTAGAGTCCATTGAAATGTATCACAGAGGTCCTCTTGCGTTCAAAGCTTAATTAAGTTGTCAAGGCTAACAGAGTTTTGTCCTTTTCATTTTTTCTTCAAGTCTTACAATGCTAATAAAAAATGAAGTCCTTCCACAATCTTCATAATCATTGCCCCAAACTCTTTAAGCGTCACAGCCACTGTACATATAGCAAACACCTCCCTTTCACCTGCACCTCATCCCAATCAACCACAGGTGAGAGTCTTAGTAAATGTGATCCCAAGGAGGTCAGAGGTATCGCTAACCCAGTTTTCAATAGCATGAAGTCTTCAATAGGTGATGCAATTCTTTCCCAAAATTCTGCTTTCTAAGACTGTTTAATGCATCGCTGTTCTTAGGCTGGATTGTCCTGAGAGCAGAGCTCAAGACAAAGGCATACAGTATTATTTCAGAGCACAATCCCAGAGGGCAAAAGTAAGGGACAACAGAGTTAAAACAAGGAAAGAGAAAGAAGCCACTATAAAGGGGGCTCTGCAGTTAGCTATTGTTCTGGACGATTGGGTGCTAGATTCTGTGAAGCTGTCTCAGGAGTTATAGGAAAGATATCTTAGGACTATCCACCTGAGGGAAGAAAACGAGAAACTTTTTTTTTTTTTTTGATCCATTCCTGTTCTCATTGCTTAGGGTGTCTCCACAAGGCTTAAACTTCTCTGGGCACTTTTGGGTTATGATGCGGGAATACCCAAGCAGGGGCCCATAGGATCCTAAGAAGTGTAATCAGACATCCTCGGACAGGAAGTGAGAGGTAAATTACATGCCTGAAATGAGACTTTGGCAAACTACACCTGCATGAAGGTGGTTGAAACCACACAGAATTGGTCATTACAGCTAAAACTAAGAGAGTTTGAAGTGGTGCACAGAAGTATAGGAAAGACTCAGGAACTTTACTTCCTGAGGTATCGCTCTATAGCACCACTTATATCCTAATCATCCCTCACCTTGACTACTACAACTCATTTTGTCTGATTTATCTGCTTTTAGTCTCACTCCTTCCAAGTCAACTCATTATTACCAGAATAATCTTTCTAAAACACAGGCAATTCTCTGGTTCAGATAATAAAGCATGGTGATACGATGATGAAGATCACACATATACATACACACATATGATAACTATCATGTCCTGAATGTGTACTATATGCCAAGTACATACTGTACTATACGCCAAGTGTGTATAACATGCGCTATAGAAAGGTATCCATGCAGAAGAGTACACTGTATAGAAACAGTGACAGATTTTATTTTCTTGAACTCCAAAATCACTGCTGATGGTGACTGCAGCCATGAAATTAAAAGACGCTTGCTCCTTGGAAGAAAAGCTATGACCAACCTAGACAGCATATTAAAAAGAACAGATATTACTTTGCCAACAAATGGCTGTCTAGTCAAAGCTATGAATTTTCCAGTAGTCATGTATAGATGTGAGAGTTGGACCATAAAGAAAGCTGAGTACCGAAGAATTGATGCTTTTGAATTGCGGTGTTGAAGAAGACTCTTGAGAGTCCCTTGGACAGCAGAGAGATCCAACCAGTCAATCTTAAAGGAAATCAGTCCTAAATACTCATTGAAAAGATTGATGCTGAAGCAGAAGCTCCAATACTTTGGCCACCTGATGCGAAGAACTGACAAATTGGAAAAGACCCTGATGCTGGGAAAGACTGAAGGCAGGAGGAGAAGGGGACAACAGACGATGAGATGGTTAGATGTCAGCACCAACTCAATGGACATGAGTTTGAGCAAGCTCTGGGAGATAGTGAAGGACAGGGAAGCCTGACGTGCTGCAGCCCACGGGCTGTCTCTTATACACATCTAGATGTGTATAAGAGACAGTGGTACCTCCGCTGACTACCAAGCTGCTTCAAAATTATATCCCTTGTCTCACCCATCAGGCCAATTAGGAATGACGTCTATCTTATTCTCAGTTGAGTTATAACAGGGCTTTCAACTGGTAACCAAAGTTCTAGTGTTTACAATCTTCCTTCCTCTCAGTCAATGCTGGTGGATCTGTAGGATCATTTATTTAAATCCCTTAAAACAGAGATAGTTAAAAACACAGCAAATCCCAGGGAAACCATTTCAAACTAGAAACAGAATTATGTTTTAAATTTTCAAAGAATTTGTTTATACAGGGAAATATATATTGAGCTTTATGTGCATTTTCTCATTTCTCACAAGTCACTCATAAATATTATTATTTATTCTCAATGAGAAACTGAGTCTCATTGAGAGTAAATAACTTGCCCAGTGTCATACACCTGCCTTGTGGTATGATTCAGATTCAAATCCAGGGCTTTTAAATTCAAATCTGAACTTTTCAACCACTCTAAAGTACTGCCCTAAAAATTACTTTTCACCTGTAAAGCACAAATTCTAACATGATATTTTAACATTTTTGGCACTAGCTGAGCTTTCTGAATTCATCTCTCATGATTGTTCTCCCCTTTCCACTCTCAAACGCCATGCTCTCTCATTATTCTATGTCTCCGTACCTGCTATGCCTTCTTCCTGGAATGCTCTTCATTCTAACTGCATTTAAAGTGATATCTCTTATCCTCCAAGTTCAGGGATCATGATATGTAGTAATCTGAAAATCCTCCTGGACTCCTTGAAAATTAATAATTTTGACCTTCCTTCCATCTTTCTAGCCTTACTTTTTTCCCTTCTTTTCCTCCCAGGTTTTAGATCTCAGATGTGGAGACTTGAATTAATTATAATCTCAATTTCTGTCACATTTATTATCAATGGTCCTTGTTGTATTCCCTTCTTTTATTCCCCTTCGTCTGTGACTCTCATTAACATCTCTTTCTCTTCCATGGGCAACCATTTTAATATATTTTATATGTATCCTTAAGTAATTATTATGCTTGTAAAACATAAAATACTATTTTTTGTGAGTGGGCATTTTAAAATGTCAGATAAAATAGACTTTAATGAAAAAAAAAGTTACTGAGCTAAAGACAATAATTTCATAATGGTAAAAGTTTCAGTCCAGTAAATAGCTTAGCCCCAAATATCTAATGCAAGCCAACTGATAGAATTACAAGAGAACATTTAGAAGTCCACAATCATAGATGATTTTTTTTTTTAATATTTGAAGGAACAAAGAGGAATTAGGAAAGAAAAAACAAGGACAGAAGATGATCAAGGCTAACCAGTGTCCTCCCAAAATTCATGTGATGAAGCTTTAACTACCAGAATGTGACTATATCTGGAAATAGGGCCTTAAAAGAGGTGAAGTTAAAGTGAAGCCATTAGGACCTAATCCAGCTTGACTGGTGTCCTTATAAGGAGAGATTAGGACACACACAAAAAGAGACTCCAGGGACACAGTGTCCACGGAGGAACCACCATGTGAAGACAGTGAGCAGCTAGCCATGTCCAAGCCAAGGAGAGAAGCCGCAGGAGAAACCAACCCTGCTGACGCCTTGCTATTAGAATTTTAGCCTCCAGAACTGTGAGAAAATACATTTCTGTTGCTTAGAAGGGAAAAAATGTGACAATGTGGAATACTGTTTCATTGTTTTTATGTTTTTTGAACTTTTAGTTTTGAATATTTCTTTATTATTTTTAATTTTAGTTTTCAGACTTTTTAAAAAAAGTACAAAAATTCCCATATACCCTTTACCCTGACTTCTCAAATGTTAACATTTTACCAGGTTAGCTTTATCATTCTCTTTGCCTATGTTTCTTTTTTGACCATAAAGTACAGACATGATATCCCTTTATTTTTCATTTTTTTATAGTTTTGTTGATTACTTATTTATTTTGGCTGTGTGGGGGTCTTTGTGCACAGGCTTTTTCTCTAGTTGCAGTGAACAGGAGCTGCTTTCTAGTTCCAGTAAACGAGCTTCAGTAGTCGTGGCTCCTGGGCTCTAGATCACAGGCTCCGTAGTTGTGGCGCACCGGCTTAGCTGCTCCACAGCATGTGTGATCTTTGCAGATCAGGGACTGAACCCATGTCTTCTGCATCGACAGATGGATTCTTTATTACTGAGCCACCAGGGAAGCCCCCTATTTTTTATTTTTTAAGAGAAAGCGAGTTTGTTTAGAAATATACACATTCCATAGGCAGCATGCGATCTGTCTCATAAGGTAAGAACAGCTAACATGACACCCCTTTAATGCTAAACTCATCTATGTGTATTTTCTAAAAATATATTGGGTTATTTTTGAGAGTTTGTTTTCAGATTTTATCAAGTTGAATCTAGCATCTAGAAGAGCTTTTTCTTTAAGATATGGTCCTTATGGCTAAGGCGCAGATGTCCTAGTGTCTCAGCTGAAGTCCAGGGATGTTTAACGGGATCTCTTTACCCTGTCACAGCTGGAACTCCAGTGACCCCCAGACAACTTGGTCTCTACCATCTCTGGTCCATTCTCTAGCTCCTGGTAGCTTCTATTTGGCAAGCCTTGGATGCTTTCGCTCCATGTGCATACAGCAAAACCCTCAGCCATGTTCTCATAGGAGACCATCACTAACTACCCAGATTTCTGTGGCTCACCTGTACACAGCTCCTGCTTCTGGGAAATCTCTTCTGGAAACCCCAAAGATTCCAGCAATTTCTCCCGGCCTGAGTTCTAATCTCTGATTTCTTAGATCAGCAGGATCCCTGTGCTCTGCCAGAACCCTCTTCTTTAAGCTGTAATTAAGAATTATCTTCAGACAGAATAGACTGGTGGTTGCCAAGGGGGTTGGGGATTGGATTGGGAGTTTGGGATTAGCAGATGCAAACTGGTATGTACAGAATGCGTAAACAAGGTCCTGCTGTAGAGCACAGAGAACTATGTCCAACATACTGTGATAAACCATAATGGAAAAGAATATGAAAAAGAATGCATATGTATATACGTGGGCAGTGGTTCAGTGGCAAAGAATCTGCCTGCAATGAAGGAGACTGCCTGCAGTGCAGGAGATGTGGATTCGATCTCTGGGTCTGGAAGATCCCCTAGAGAAGGAAATGGCAACCCACTCCAGTATTCTTGCCTGGGAAATCCCACGGACAGAGGAACTTTGCAGGCTACAGTCCATAGGGTCACAAAGAGTCTGACATGGCTTAGCGACTAAACCACCACATATGTATATGTGTAACTGAGTGACTTTGCTGTAGAGCAGTAATTACCACCGAAGAAGGCAATGGCACCCCACTCCAGTACTCTTGCCTGGAAAATCCCATGGACGGAGGAGCCTGATAGGCTGTAGTCCATGGAGTCGCTAAGAGTCGGACACGACTGAGTGACTTCACTTTCACTGTTCACTTTCATGCATTGGAGAAGGAAATGGCCACCCACTCCAGCGTTCTTGCCTGGAGAATCCCAGGGACGGCAGAGCCTGGTGGGCTGCCGTCTATGGGGTCGCAAAGAGTCAGACACGACTGAAGTGACTTAGCTTAGCAATAATTACCACAATATTGTAATTCAAGTGTACTTCAATAAAAATTTTTTTTAAGTTAAAAAAAAAGAACTATCTTCAGACAGATAGGTGGACAACCAACCATAAGGCTCACTTTGTAAGTTCCTTATCTCTCAGGGACCAGTCTGACACTGTCTTTTTCTTTTCCTTTACCTGAAGATGAATGTCTTACATATTTTGTCCAATTTATAGTTGGTTTCAGTGAGATGGCTCGTCCCCTAGTTCTCTGTTTTGATCAAAAATGGCATATGCTTGGGTTTTTAATTTACATCAATGTCATTATGCTGTGAATTTCATTAGATCGCTTCCTTTTTCACACAACCCTGTTTTCCAGATCTGTTCATATTGCTATAGATACACTGAGATTGTTGCTTTTAACTGCCTCATAGTGTTCCAAAATGTGAATTTATTACTTTTGTCTTTTCCACTGCTCTTCCAGACCTTCCACTGCTCTAATGATAAATACCTGGGTTCCCTTCTACTTTCCTCTAAAAGAAAACTATGAAGATTTTGCTCTGAATTGCAGACCTAGGACTGGTAGCTCTTCCTTATAGTATGAAAGCACTATTTGCTTTTGCTAAGTACTAACAGATTATTTTCCAAAATAGTTGAATAAGGTTATGCTTTCATAAGCAGTACACAAGAATGTTGTTCTTCCCATATACTTGTATTGATAAATACTTGGTATTATACTACTTTATATTTTATTGTTGCTGTCCCAGTGGATTAAAAAGTGGCATTTCATTGTTTTATGTTTCACTAATTACTTGTGACCTTGAGCATTTCTTTATGTCCCATTTAGCAATTCAAGCTTCCCCTTCTATGAATTGCCTCTTAATACTACATTTCCATTTTTCTTTGTGGTCTTAATTATACTGATTGCAGAAATTCTACATATATACTTGATAATTATCCTCTGTGGGTTTTAGATGTGGTAAATTTCTATATAGACTCTGCCATTGACTTTGTCTCTTGTATCTTTAACTGGATATAAATCCTTGTTTTTATGTAGATACATTTTTATTTTTGAGTTTTAAAACCATTTCCCTCCTTCTAAGGTAAAAAAAAAATTATTTTACACTTTTTCTATTAACTCTAGAGTTGTACTTTTCAAAGTTATACCTGGCTACTTCCTTGGTGGTTTAGTGTCTAAGACTCCCCAGTTCCAATGTAGGGGCTCCAGTTTGATCTCTGGTCAGGAAACTAGATCCCACACTCTGCAACTAAGACCCAGCACAGCCAAATAAATAAATAAATATTTTAAAATTGCTACAAAATTATATTTGTAACCATATATATAATTGAGTGCATTAATCTTAAGTGAAGACCTAGATAATTTTTTAAAATATTTGTTTAATTTTTTGGCTGCATTGTGTCTTGGCAGTGGTATATGGACTCTCTAGTTGAGGCATATGGGCTACTAGCCCAGAGTCATATGGGATCTTAGTTCTCTGACCAGGGATGGAATCCATGTCCTCTGCACTGGAAAGTAGATTCCCAACCACTGAACTACCAGGGAAGTCCTAAGACCTAGATAATTTTTGCATGTGTATGTAACTGTTGTAACTACCATTTAAACCAATACATAGAAAATTTCCATCATCCCAGAAAGTTCCTTGTGGGCTGCAGTCCATGAGGTTGCAAAGAGTCCGACATGATTGAGTGACGAAGCACACAGTGCTGTGTTAGTTTCAGGTAAACAATGAAGGGACTCAGCCATACACATACATGTGTCCACTGATATTGATATATTATAATATTTACTGACATCCACAGTTTATATTAAGGTTCACTCTTTGTGTTGTATATTCTATGAGTTTTGACAAATGTATGGTGACATATGAGATTCCCTGGTGGCTCAGACCATAAAGTGTCTGCCTGTGATGTGGGAGACTGGGGTTCAATCCCTGGGTCAGGAAGATACCCTGGAGAATATGTTTATTTCATATGTTTATTTTTCATATTGTTTTTTCTTTTTTTCTCTTTAGTCAGTATCCTCTCTAGGGGTAACTACTATTCCAACTTCTACAACTACTGATTAATTTTCTATACTTTTGAATTTTAATGTAAGCAGAGTCATACAATATATACAGCATCTATATGTGTGACTTCTGTCTTTCAACATTGTCAGGGAGATTCATCCGTATCATGTGTGTATCAGTAACTTGTCCTTCTATCATTTCAGTGTAGCATTCCAGTGCATGAATTTATTTATCCATTATTTTAATAGATATTTCAGTCTTTTCAGTTTTGAACGACTGAAAAAAACACTGCCACAAATATTCAAGTGCAAGTGTTTTGATAGACATAAACGCTAATTTCTTTAGAGTGTATGTCCAGTGTCATCAGTTCAGTTCAGTCACTCAGTTGTGTCCAAATCTTTGCATGGACTGCAGCACGCCAGGCCTCCCTGTCCTTCACTATCTCCCAGAGCTTGCCCAAAGTCACGTCCATTGAGTTAGTGCTGACATCCAACCATCTCATCCTTTGTTATCCCCTTCTCCTCTTGCCTTCAATCTTTCCCGGCATCAGGGTCTTTTCCAATTTGTCAGTTCTTCGCATCAGGTGGCCAAAGTATTGGAGTTTCAGCTTCAGCATCAGTCCTTCCAATGAATATTCAGGGTTGATTTCGTTTAGGATGGACTGGTTGGATCTCCTTGGAGTCCAAGGGACTCTCAAGAGTCTTCTCCAACATCACAGTTCGAAAGCATTAATTCTTCGGCACTCAGCTTTCTTTATGGTCCAACTCACATTCATACTTGACTACTGGAAAAACCATAAATTTGACTATATGGACTTTTGTCAGTAAAGTAACATCTCTGATTTTAAATATGCTGTCTACGTTTGCCATAGCTATTCTTCCAAGGTAGTTCTACCTTATGGTGGTTTAATTTGCATTTCTTTGATGACTTAATGATGTTGAACACCTTTTCATATGTTTATTTTTCATACTGTTTTTTCTTTTTTTCTCTTTAGTGAGAAAAAAGTCTATGTAAGTCTTTTTGTAGGCTTTTTGAGTTTTTTT
>SJYX01016637.1:228035-313301 GCA_006410675.1 Oreotragus oreotragus
GGGTGTTAGTTCTAGAAGGTCTTGTAGGTCTTCATAGAACTGTTCAGCTTCAGCTTCTTCAACGTTACTGGTCGGGGCATAGACTTGGATTTCCATGATATTGAATGGTTTGCCTTGGAAACAAACAGAGATCATTCTGTCATTTTTGAGATTGCATGCAAGTACTGCATTTCAGACTCTTTTGTTGACTATGATGGCTACTCCATTTCTTCTAAGGGATTCGTGTCTGCAGTAGTAGATATAATGGTCATCTGAGTTAAATTCACCCATTCCAGTCCATCTTAGTTCACTGATTTCTAGAATGTCGATGTTCACTCTTGTCATCTCCTGTTTGACCACTTCCAATTTGCCTTGATTCATGGACCTGACATTCCAGGTTCCTATGCAATATTGGTCTTTACAGCATTGAACTCTGCTTCCATCACCAGTCCCGTTCACAGCTGGGTATTGTTTTTGCTTTGGCTTCATCCCTTCATTCTTTCTGGAGTTATTTCTCCACTGATCTCCAGTAGCATATTGGGCACCTACTGACCCGGGGAGTCTTTCTGTGTCCTATCTTTTTGCCTTTTCATACTGTTCATGGGGTTCTCAAGGCAAGAATACTGATGTGGTTTGCCATTCCCTTCTCCAGTGGACCACATTCTGTCAGGAATCTCCACCATGACCCGGCCGTCTTGGTTGGCCCCACACGGCATGGCTTAGTTTCACTGAGTTAGACAAGGCTGTGGTCCATGTGATCAGATTGGCTAGTTGTCTGTGACTGTAGTTTCAGTCTGTCTGCCCTCTGATTCCCCTCTCTCAGTGCCTGCCTTCTTACTTGGGTTTCTCTTACCTTGGATGTGGGGTCGCTCTGCACGGCTGCTCCAGCAAAGTGCAGCTGCTGCTCTTTTTGTTTATTTTCATTTGCTGAACGATATCCCATTGTATGGATTTACTCTGGTTTGTTTATCCATTCAGCTATTGAAAAACATCTTGGTTGCTTCCAAGTTTTGGCAATTCTGAATAAAACTACAATAAACATTTATGTACAAATTTTCATTTGTATATAAGTTTTCACCTCATTTGTGTAAATACCAAAGAGTATGATTGCTGGATCATATAGTAAGCGTATGTTTAGTTTTGTTAAGAAACTGCCAGACTGTCTTTCAAAGTGGCTGTACTATTTTGCATTTCCACACAGTGTATATGAGTTTCTGTAGCTTCACATTCTTGTCAGAATTCGGTGTTGTTAGTGTTTTGGATTTCAGTCATGTACAACAATAGCTATACAGTAGCATCTTGTTGTTTTAATTTGCAATTCCCTAATGACATATGAGGGCCTCCCTGGTGGCTCAGTCAAGAAAGAATCTGTCTGCGATGCAGGAGACTTGGGTTTGATCCCTGGGTTAGGAAGATCCCCTGGAGGAGGGCATGGCAACCCACTCCAGTATTCTTGTCTGGGGAATCCCCATGGACAGAGGAGCCTGGCGGGCTACAGTCTGTGGTGTCTCAAAGAGTTGGACATGACTGAGTGACTAAGCACAATGACATATGATATTGAACATATTTTCATATACTTATCTGCCCTCTGTATATCTTCTTTAGGGAGGAGTCTGTTCAAAGTGTGTGTGTGTGTGCACACTAAGTCACTCAGTAGTGTCCAACTCTTTTTGACCCCTTGGACTTGTAACCCACCAGGTTCCTCTGTCCATGGAATTTCCCAGGGAAGAATACTGGAGTGGGTTGTCATTTTCAACGCCAGGGGATCTTCCTGACCCAGGGATTGAATGGCCACTCTTGAGTCTCCTGCATTGGCAGGTGAATTCTCTACCACTAGGGCCACCTGGGAAGCCCCATGTGTTCAAATAACTCTTGGTTAAATTACCTTACATTGTTTACTCTGTGTGCAGGGCTCATATTAGCTGTTTGATATATGTGACCTTATAACAATCTAATGATAAAATTGCTGTGGTTCCTGTTTTATAGCAAAAAATCCCCTTAGCTCCTCAGTCATGTCAAAACTAGGAAGTTGTAGGGTCAAGATTTAACCCAAGTTTGCCAGCTATGTGTTTCTGGATCAGCTCTTAATGAGACTGCCTTCCTAGAAAATGAAATCCACCAAATTACCAATCACAGACCTCCTTCCCAGGAAATTAGGTATTCTGACCTCAGGTCAGAGTTTTCTGGTTATTGGGACCAACACTACCTCACATGTATTCTGACTGCTTTCTCCCCTTCAATCTGCTTGGTGGGCTAGATGTGCATATAAAAGGACTGTGGAAAGTATGTAGCAATTTTCACCCACGTTATGAGTGAACAGGTAAAAGGAAACTTTTCCATTGTGAATTAAAATAATAATCTTCATATGCGATTTCTCTTTCGGTTCTAATGGTTATCCTGACTACTTTATGTTATAAAGAGAGTACCTCTACCTGTCCACAGTAGCTAAAAATGACAGTCTTCTGTTTTCAATCTCATTGGAGTAGCAGTGAACACCTCCTGCTGTAAATAACTAGAAACTGGACAATATGAAACAACTGCTTTCAGACTTCAAACAAGGAAAAGGATTGTGATCTCTGAAAGAAAGAAAATAAATGAGGCAGGCCCTATAGTTTCCCCAGTTTTCTGTCTGGAGGCACAGTCTGAACCATAGGGCAGAAAGGGGGTTACCATAAAGAGTATTATGATCTTACTGAGTCATAGAGACAGAATTTGAACTTTAGAGAGGTCAAGGTGATTGTGATAGCAGAGTAGGGTTTCTGAAAGGAGAGGACTTTGCAGAAAAAGAACTCAAGAGATCCACATGAAGTCCCCCTGAATCTTTGTTGAATATTACATAATTTGATGCCTTTGAAATATGGGGCTGGAGAAGACTCCTGAGAGTCCCTGGGACAGCAAGGAGATCAAACCAGTCAATCTTAAGGGAAATCAACCCTGAATACTTATTGGAAGGACTGATGCTGAAGCTGAAGCTCCAGTATTTTGGTGATCTGATGTGAACAGTTGACTCATTGGAAAAGTCCCTGATTCTGGGAAAGACTGAGAGATGAGGACATCAGAGAGTAAGATGACTGGATGGCATCACCAATGCAATGGACATGAACTTGGGCAAACTTTAGGAGATGGCAAGGGATAGAGAAGCCTGGGATGCTGCTGCAGTCTATTCCTATCAGCCAGACTGCAAAGACCTTGTTGATCACTTGGGACATTAATAGAACCCCAAAAGCCACACCTTAGTTTTACTGTAAAATAGCTCTATAATAAATGATGACTTAGACTTACCCTTAGAAACCTTGTAAACAAGGCTTGCAGGTGTCAAAATTGAACCCCAAATAACTTACTGCAGACCAGGACAAAGCATTCATTAAAGAAAGACTAAAACATTCACTTAGCAATATAAATTTTACTATATTATCCAATAAAAAAATTACTAGATCTGGGGCTTTCCTGGTGGCTGCTGCCAATGCAGGAGACACAGGTTCAGTCCCTGATCTGGGAAGATCCCATATGCTGTGGAGGGACTAAGCCCATGCACCACAGCTACTGAGCCTGCGCTCTAGAGACACAACTGCCGAGCTTACGGACCGCAGCTGCTAAAGCCCGCGCACGCTGCAGCCTGTGCTCTACAAGAAAAGCCACTGCAATGGAGCCCGCGCACCACAATTAGATAGGGGCCCCCGCTCGCCACAGCCGGAGAAAAATCCTGCACAGCGACGAAGACCCAGTACAGCCACAAGTAAATAGATTAAAAAAAAAATAGTTATCAAACCTGGCAAGGAGTAGCAAAATGTCACTACATATACTGCAGATATTAAATGAATAATGTGAATATTATAGACCACATATTCTAATAAATTAGACAACTTAGATGAGAGAGAGACAAATTCCTTGATAAATTGTCAAAACTGACATAAGAAAAGTAGAAAATCAGAATAGTCCTATATCTATTAAAATTTAAATTCATAATGCAAAATGTTTCCAAAAAGAAAACTCCAAGCATCTGACGGTGTCACTGTTGAATTCTACCAACTATTTAAGGAAGAAATAATACCAGTCCTACATAAATTCTTTCAGAAAACAAAAGAGGAAGGAAATATTTTATGAGGCTAGCATGATCCTGATACCAAAACCAGGTAAAACCATTTAGGAAAGGAGGACTACTGAACAACAGCCCTCATTAAGATAGATGTACATATCTTCAAAAAAAGTTAGCTAATTGAGTACAGCAACATACAAAAACGGCAATACACTATGACCAAGTGTAGTTTATTCCTGGAAAGCAATATATGAAAATCAATTAGTATAATTCACCACATTAACAGAAAAAGAATAAAATCCATATAGTGATATTAACAGTTCAAGAAAAAGATTTGACAGAATTCAACACCATGTTCATGTTAAAAGCTTTAAGGAAATTAGGAACAAATGGGAACTTTTTAAATTTCACAAAATGGGCTTCCTTGGTGGTATGGTGGATAAGAATCCACCTGCCAATGCTGAGGACATGGGTTTGATTCCTGGTCTGAGAAGATTCCACTGCCTTGGAGCAACTACGTCCATGCGTCCCAACGACTGAGCCCAAGCTCTAGAGCCTTAGGGCTGAAACTGTTGAAGCCTGTGCTCCTAGAGCCCAAGAGAAGCCAGAACAATGAGAAGCTTGTGCACAGCGACGAAGAGCAGCCCGTTTGCGGCAAATGAAGAAAGCCTACAAGCAGCATTGAAGAGCCCGCGTGACCAAAAAAAAAAAAAAAACCTCACAGAGAGAATCTGAAAAAGAGTAAAAAAGCTGAGAGGATTTATACCTCCTAGGGCTATGGCCACCCACTCCAGTACTCTTGCCTGGAAAATCCCACGGACGGAGGAGCCTGGTAGGCTACAGTCCACGGGGTGGCAAAGAGTTGGACACGACTGAGCGACTTCCCTTTCACTTTTCGCTTTCATGCATTGGAGAAGGAAATGGCAACCCACTCCAGTGTTCTTGCCTGGAGAATCCCAGGGACGGGGGAGCCTGGTGGGCTGCTGTCTATGGGGTCGCACAGAGTCGGACACGACTGAAGCGACTTAGCAGCAGCAGGAGCAGCAGGGCTAAAGAGTAAGGGGTGAGGGGGAAATGTATCTGGAAATGCAAATAACCTAGAATAATCTAAACATTCTGAAAAAGAGTTAAAAAAAAGTTGGAGGATTTATACTACCTGACTTTGAGACTTACTAGTAACCTACAGTCCATGGGGTCGCAAAGAGTCTTACACAACTGAAGGGATTGAGCATGCACACAGTAACCTGTGGTATCAAGACACTGTGATATTGGCATTCCCTGGAGGAGGGCACGGCAACCCACTCCAGTATTCTTGCCTGGAGAATCCCATGGACAGAGGAGCCTTGCTGGCTACAGCCCAGGGGGTTGAAGAGTCTGACATGACTAAAATGACTCAGCACACACACATGTGATATTGGCATGGGAACAGATAAACAGATCAGTGGAACAAAATAGACAGTTCAGACATAAAGTGATAGTGAAAGGTGCTCAGTTCAGTTCAGTTCAGTCACTCAGTCGTGTTCAACTCTCTGCTACCCCATGAATTGCAGCACGTCAGGCCTCCCTGTCCATCACCAACTCCCAGAGTTCACCCAAACCCATGTCCATCGTGTCAGTGATGCCATCCAGCCATCTCATTCTCTGTTGTCCCCTTCTCCTCCTCCTCCCAATGTCTCCCAGCATCAGAGTCTTTTCCAGTGAGTCAACTCTTTGCATGAAGTGCCCAGAGTATTGGAATTTCAGCTTTAGCATCATTCCTTCCAAAGAACACCCAGGACTGATCTCCTTCAGGATGGACTGGTTGGATCTCCTTGCAGTCCAAGGGACTCTCAAGAGTCTTCTCCAACACCACAGTTCAAAAGCATCAATTCTTCAGTGCTCAGCTTTCTTCACAGTCCAACTCTCACATCCATACATGACCACTGGTAAAACCATAGCCTTGAGTAGATGGATCTTTGTTGGCAAAGTAATGTCTCTGTTGTTGAATATGCTATCTAGGTTAGTCATAACTTTCCTTCCAAGGAGTAAGCATCTTTTAATTTCATGGCTGCAGTCACCATCTGTAGTCATTTTGGAGCCCCAAAAAATAAAGTCTGACACTGTTTCCACTGTTTCCCCATCTATTTCCCATGAAGTGATGGGACCAGATCCCATTATCTTCGTTTTCTGAATGTTGAGCTTTAAACCAACTTTTTCCCTCTCCTCTTTTACTTTCATCAAGAGGCTCTTTAGTTCTTCACTACTGCCATAAGGTTGGTATCATCTGCATGCTGAGGTTATTGATATTTCGCTTGGCAATCTTGATTCCACCTTGTGCTTCTTCCCGCCCAGCGTTTCTCATGATGTACTCTGCATAGAAGTTAAATAAGCAGGGTGACAATACACAGCCTTGATGTACTCCTTTTCCTATTTGGAACCAGTCTGTTGTTCCATGTCCAGTTCTAACTGTTGCTTCCTGACCTGCATATAGGTTTCTCAAGAGGCAGATCAGGTGGTCTGGTATTCCCATCTCTTTCAGAATTTTCCTCAGTTTATTGTGAGGAATAAGGCTTTGGCATAGTCAATAAAGCAGAAATAGATGTTTTTCCAGAACTCTCTTGCTTTTTCGATGGTCCAGCGGATGTTGGCAATTTGATCTCTGGTTCCTCTGTCTTTTCTAAAACCAAACTGGACATCTGGAAGTTCACGGTGCATGTATTGCTGAAGCCTGGCTTGGAGAATTTTGAGCATTACTTTACTAGCATGTGAGATGAGTGCAATCGTGTGGTAGTTTGAGCATTCTTTGGCATTGCTTTTCTTTGGGATTGGAATGAAAACTGACCTTTTCCAGTCCTGTGGCCACTGCTGAGTTTTCCAAATTTGCTGGCATATTGAGTGCAGCACTTTCACAGCATCATCTTTCAGGATTTGAAATGGCTCAACTGGAATTCCATCACCTCAACTAGCTTTGTTCATAGTGATGCTTTCTAAGGCCCACTTGACTTCACATTCCAGGATGTCTGGCTCTTGGTGAGTGATCACACCATCGTGATTATCTTGGTTGTGAAAATCTTTTTTGTGCAGTTCTTTTGTGTATTCTTGCCACCTCTTCTTAATATCTTCTGCTTCTGTTAAAGGTGCTCAGTTGTGTCCAATTCTCTGCGACCCCATGGACTGTATAGTCTATGGAATTCTCCAGGTCAGAATACTGGAGTGGGTAGCCTTTCCCTTTTCCAGGGGATCTTCCCAATCCAGGGATCAAATCCAGGTCTCCTGCATTGCAAGAAGATTCTTTACCAGCTGAGCCACAAGTGAAGCCCAAGAATACTGGAATGGGTAGCCCATCTCTTCTCCAGTGGATCTTCTCGACCCAGGAATCAAACCAGGGTCTCTTTCATTGCAGGCATATTCTTTAGCAACTGAGCTATCAAGGAAGCCCTCAGACATAAATATACACACATATATTTGGTGAATTGATTTTCAACAAAGTGGCCAAGTGAGTCAATGATCAAAGAGTAAGCTTTTTAACAAACTGTGCTATACTAACTGGCTATCCATATGCTTACCTCACACCATACACACAAAAAATTAATTCAACATGAATCATAAATGAAAACATGAATGCTAAAACTATAAACATTCTAGGAGAAAATGTAAGAGAAAATCTTTACATTCTTGAAGTAAGAAAGATTTCTTATATAGAACACAAAAGGCACAATTATAAAAGAAACAGATACATTGGACTCTATCAAAATAGAAAACTACTTTTTGGAAGACCTATTAAGAAAATGAAAAGATGCAAACTGAAAGATTCACAAAACAGAAATCTGACAAAAAGAATTGTACCCAGAGTATCTTACAACCCAATAGCAGTAAGGCAACAACCCAATTTTAAAAACAAGCAAAACAGGGTATTCCCTGACAGCCCAGTGGATAGTACCATGGCCCAGGTTCAATTCCTGGTGGAGGAACTAAGATCCCAAAAGCCACATGGTATGACAAAAAAAAACAAAAAAATTAAGACAGGCAAAACAGATACTTTTATAGATATACAGATACTACAAATAGATATTATGGCACATGAAAAGATGCTCAACATTAGTAAGTCATCAGAGAAAAGCATTGTGTATATTATTACACATCTACTATAGCAGATACACTTAAAAGACTAAGAGTTCAAACCTTTGATGGAGATGTCCATAACTGCTGCTGGGAATGTAAAATTATACAACCAATTTCAGAAATGACTAGGCAGTTTCTTGTAAAGTTACTTATACACTTTCCATGCAAACCAGTCTTTCCATTCTTAGCTATTTACAGAGAAATGAAAACATATATCCACACAACGATTCATACACAAATGTACATATTATCTTTATTATGATAGTGAAAAACTGGAAATGACCCAAAGAGCCATTAACAGATGAAAGGATGATTGCTGAATATCTTGTCAATGGATAACCGTTTAGCAATGAGGAAGGAAGATCTATATACTCAACATCATAGAAATAATCTCAGAAATACTACAGTGAGTGGGGAAAAAAGCCAGACATAAAAAGTGCTTATTGAATGCTTCCATTTTTATGAAACTGCTGCTAAGTCACTTCAGTCGTATCCAACTCTGTGCGACCCCATAGACAGCAGTCCACCAGGCTCCGCCTTCCCTGAGATTCTTCAGGCAAGAACACTAGAGTGGATTGGCATTTCCTTCTCCATTTTATGAAACTAGGAATGACAAATCTAACTGATAGTAATAGAAAGCATATTAGAGGGTTTATGTGTTGTGGGGCTGAGCATGTCAAGGTTGACTAGGAAGGGCTAATGGACAGAATCTATATGTTGATTATGGTGGTGTTACATGGTGTATGATTTTGTGAAAACTCATTGATTTTGTGTAAATTATACCTTGATGAAGTTGAGCATCAGAAAATTGTTATATGGTTTAGGACCTCAACTTCGATTTTGTGTAGGTTAGTGTGTTTCTAAAAGCTTGGCCTCTCTGCACAAATACCAGGGCTGAATCAAATCTTGGAGACAGGGTTTTGGATGAAATAGAAAAGGATAGCTTTATTCCATTGCCATGCAAAGGGAGACACACCAGGCTTCTGCCTCAAAAAGCTATGTATCTCAACCCCAAAGATCTCAGTGAGGGTTTTTATAACAGTAAATCAAAGATGGGGGTCCCTGCAAGATTAGGGTGTGTGCAGGGTCTTCAGGGGTAGGGTCTCCTAATCTTGATGAACTTATCTGGTCCCTTTCATCTTGCCTCAGACAATTTTTGGCTGCTCCTTCCTTGATTAGCGATTGTTCTAATTTGCCCTTTGGAACTCAAGGTCATAACAGCTGAGGTCTTGCCTACAAGAAGTGGAGGGCAGAAAGGTCTGTAAGCCTGGAAGCCTCACAGGGCCCTGGTTGGTTTCAAATGTACTTAAAAGAAATGCAATAATAAAATTGACAAGGGACCTCTCTAGTGGTCCAGCAGTTTAGAATCTACCTACCAATGCCAGAGACACGGGATTTATCCCTAACTTATATGCAGAGTACATCATGAGAAACGCTGGACTGGAAGAAACACAAGCTGGAATCAAGATTGCTGAGAGAAATATCAATAACCTCAGATATGCTGATGACACCACCCTTATGGCAGAAAGTGAGGAGGAGCTAAAAAGCCTCTTGATGAAAGTGAAGGTGGAGAGCGAAAAAGTTGGCTTAAAGCTCAATATTCAGAAAATGAAGATCATGGCATCCGGTCCCATCACTTCATGGGAAATAGATGGGGAAACAGTGGAAACAGTGTCAGACTTTATTTTTTTGGGCTCCAAAATCACTGCAGATAGTGACTGCAGCCATGAAATTAGAAGACGCTTACTCCTTGGAAGAAAAGTTATGACCAACCTGGATAGTATATTCAAAAGCAGAGACATTACTTTGCCGACTAAGTTCCGCCTAGTCAAGGCTATGGTTTTTCCTGTGGCCATGTATGGATGTGAAAGTTGGACTGTGAAGAAAGCTGAGCGCCGAAGAATCGATGCTTTTAAACTGTGGTGTTGGAGAAGACTCTTGAGAATCCCTGGGACTGCAAGGAGATCCAACCAGTCCATTCTGAAGGAGATCAACCCTAGGATTTCTTTGGAAGGAATGATGCTAAAGCTGAAACTCCAGTACTTTGGCCACCTCATGTGAAGAGTTGACTCATTGGAAAAGACTCTGATGCTGGGAGGGATTGGGGGCAGGAGGAGAAGGGGACGACCGAGGATGAGATGGCTGGATGGCATCACGGACTCGATGGACTTGAGTCTGAGTGAACTCTGGGAGATGGTGGTGAACAGGGAGGCCTGGCGTGCTGCGACTCATGGGGTCGCAAAGAGTCGGACACGACTGAGCGGACACGACTGAGCGACTGAAATAACTGAACTGACCTGAGGGGAACAAAGATCCCACATGCTGAAAGGTGACTAAGTCTGAAAGCCACAACTATTGAGCTGTGTGCATTCCAGAGCCTGCATACCACAACGAAGACCCAGCACAGCCAAAAAGAAAAATTAAAAATAAAAATAAAATTTACAAGATTGTCTTTTACCTTTCTTTGCATATACTAAGCTTTATAAAGACACATAGGTCCCAAATGGCCCTTTCTTCACTTTCTTTCAGTTTCCTTCCTTGCCCTCTCCTCAGTCCTTTCCTTAATACCAATAACAATTTATGTTTGTAATGAGTATTCTAATTACAAAGCACTTTCCAACCTAATTTCATTCTCAGAATAACTTTGAGAGTCTGGGATAGAATTATTTTCTCCATTTTATAAATGATGAAACCAAAAATTTAGGGCCAGTGAGGTAAAAAACATTTTACCAAAGGCAGCACAGTTTGTATGTGCCTCACAACATAATCAATAGCTTTTTTCTTAGCTTCCGTGCCTTTTTTTTTTTTTTAACCCCTCTACACTTTAAATTGTTTAGAGTAAAAATCTTCCCAAGGTGTGAAAATAAATCCCACTTAGCGACAAATATATATGGTGTCTTTTAAAACAAACATTCATTCATTTGAGGGCATCAGTTCTTAGTTGCGGCACGTGAATCTTTGATCTTCTTTGCATAAGTAGGATCTAGTTCTCTGATCAGGAATCAAACCCTGACCAGGGATCAACCCCTCTTAGCCACTGGACCACCAGGGAAGTCCCATAGGATGTCTTGACAAAATCCAGTCACCTCAGACAGATCAGTCTGGGCCTTAATATGCCCTTAGGTGCTCGGTACTTATGATCAAGGGTCTTGTCATTGGTGTTCACCCACAAGAGACTCCAATGGAGGGCTGAAAAGGGAAGATTAACTCTTTGCATTTCCTTATAGCTATTATGGTCAGTCCCTCAACAGTCCCCCCCTCCCATTTTTTTCTCTTTCTAAGCTGCAGCCAGACAGGTTTTTTCTGTTTGAGCAACAGAACCTTTGTTTATAAGATCAATTGACCAAATCACCCCTGGATTGTTCCTTTATCTTTTCCTGATTTTTGTTGAATCCCATTCTACTTCAGAACTATTGATAGCTCTGAGCTCTAGAAGCCCTGTGCTTTGTACTTCTCTAAATTCCTCAGACTAAACTTCCCTCCTGACGGCAGGAGGAAGAGGGGCTAACAGAGAATGAGATGGTTTGATGGCATCACTGACTCAGTGGACAGGAGTTTGAGCAAACTCCGGGAGACAGTGAGGTACACGGAAGCCTGGCAAAGAAATTGCACAGAGTCAGACACGACTTAGCGACTGAACAACAAGAACAACAGAATGTATAAATCAATGCGGGAATCTAAAATAGCTATGCAGGGACTTCCCTGATGCTCCAGTGGTTAAGAATCTGCCTGCCAATGCAGGAGAACATGGGTTTGATCCCTGGTCTGGGAAGATTCCACATGCCTTGGGGCAACTAAGCTCTGTGCACGGCAACTGCTGAGCCTGAACTCTAGAGTCTGCCAACAACTAGAGACAGTCCCCACTTATCCAAATTAGAGAAAATCCTTGCACAGCGATTTAGATCCAGCTTGGGCAAAAATAAATAAATTAATTAATTAAAAAATAAAATAGCTATGTAGTAGTGCAAAGATGATTGGCTTTGAAATCATAAAGATTGAGGTTTCAGTTCTGGCTCAGCCCTGACAACTACAAGTATTTGTTGAACTCTTAGTAGACATTCAAGCTCTGTGATAGATGAAGATGCAAAAGTGAATTAAAACATAATCATCATTTTCAAGGCCCTTACATTTGAAGGATGGAACAGGGAGATGAAATTCCTAAACAGATTGTATCTGTACAATAATAGATCTAACTAAAGGTTATATTATGAAAATCTTATGATCTTTCACAATCGAAGCCTTGGAGTCTTCATTTGTAAATCAGGAATAATTATACTTCACTTCCAGGCATAATGGCTGGCACATAAGAGATTAATATTGCAAAACCTGTTATTCCAGGGAAAGCCCTTTGTGTCCTTGCTTCTCCTTTCTGTAAAGAAAAAACAATAAGTGATCTTTTTACAAACTGCAGTTGAAGGCTTTAACGTAAGATTCACTTAAAGTAAATACACTTAAATAACTTTATTACAATAAGAGGTGTGAAAGGGAATTACTCAAAATCTCACCATGCTAGAAAATCACTTACTTTCCCTTGCTAGTCTTATTTCCCAGTTTTTGTCTGTTACAAAGCTGTATCTATTTTTAAATGTTTTAGTGTTGTTACAAGGTATAGGATACTTGTAATTTTTGGCGGCTGTTAAAAATTTAATTGACTGGATTTCTGTTATTTGCTTAATCGTTCCTCTATGGTTCCACATTTCTGAGAGGCAATGATTCATTGGAGAGAATGAAAACTTTGAAAACAGAAACATCCTAGGTTTGAAGTCCTAAACGAACGTCTTGCAAAGTGATCCTGGGTAAGTTATTTAACCTTTCTGAAACTGACTGTTTAAAGAAGATGGATTTTAATAAAAAATACGCTTTTATTCTGCATTTAGAGGTGATCCGCATAGTCTGTGCCAAAATTTGGATACTCGAAACAAATCATAATTTTAATATTTAATTATTAGTACAGAATGTGATAAACACCTTTAATACATAAAGCTCATTTAACCCTTTGTGTTAGTTACTTACTTAGGATCAAGTTTCAAATGGGATTACTTGGGTCAAAGATTATAAACATTTTTACGGTATTTAGAAACATCTCAAATTGCTTTTCAAAAGACTTCCTTCAATTACAAACACATTTGCAACACACATTGCATCAGGCTTACTTTATGGTTACCAAAGGTATATTCTTGTGTGACATCTTTGTAACTGTTTTGATTTTGTTTCTTAGAAGTTGGAACATTTTTTTCTTTTTCAATAACAAGTCCTGTCTGTGGGAGCGACAGCTCAGGGCCACGCGGGCTGCGGATCACACAAGTGGACTACATCTCCCAAGGTGCTCCACCGGCGCGCCGACAGGAAGTGGCCGGAGCATCTCCCGCCTCCACGCCGAGGAGAAGAGGTTCTATCCGGGGCCTTGGCGCTTCTCTTTCCTTTCGCGCCGGTTGCCGCTGCGGAGCGCGGCGGGTCCATGTGCGCAGTGAGCGGCGCTATTTCTGGCCCAGTAGCACCCGAGCCCCGGGTTTGACCGCGTCCCCGCTGCGATGGACCCCAACACCATTATCGAGGCCCTGCGGGGCACCATGGACCCAGCCCTGCGTGAGGCCGCGGAGCGTCAGCTCAATGAAGTAAGGACGCCGGGGTGGCAGTGGCGGCGGCGGCGGCAGCGGGCGGGCGGACTGTGGCAGGCCAAGCCCTCCCGGCCTGGCCAGAGGCGCGGACGGCGTCGCTGAGGGGCCCAACTGTAGGGGTGGGGCGGGGACCTGACGACGAGGGCCACGCCGGGGCCCTTTGGCTGCTGCGGTAGTGGTGGCGCCGGCCACGGTTTGCGTCGGATCCTGAGTTGGGCCTCCGGCTGCGGTGGAGGCATGAGGGGCCGGCTGGGGCGAGGCGGGCGTGACGGGCTGGACACATGGCTGGCTCGGGTGGCCGGCCGCCCTCTGGCTCATTCCCAGCTTGTTCTCGCGCCCAGGAGGGGGCGAAAGTCACCGGGAGATTTTCAGACGTTTCCGGGAGGAGTCTTGCTGGCGCCGGATTTGGAGGGGCTCCTGGGAATGCAGAGCTGGTCCACTGGAGGCTGCGCCTGTCAGCTTGTACCTTTCCTGGGCTGATGGGTGACCTGCACAACTTTCTCTTCCCCGGCTGAGTTGCTAGGGACAGCTTTCAGAGGCGAGCCCCCACTTCTTAGGCAGGGTGAGGGTAGTGCAGGACACCCACAGGAGTCTGATTCACTGCTCTTCTACTCTATTATTGCCTCGTAGGGGAAGGCAGGGCTATTTAGTGCAAAGTGTCAGGTGAAGCGCAACCTTCTAGGTAGAGCTACACCACTAATTTCTGAACTGACCTTGGGCAAAGCGCTTAACCTTTCGATGCTGAGTTTTTCCCATTCATAAAATTAGGCCAGAGGGTTTGCTGAGAGGTCAAGGGAGACAGATGTAAGACAGTGCCTTGAAACGTGCCAAGGTCCATATCAACTCTCTGAGTATTGGTTTTTCTCCCCATATTTTTGGATGAGACCACTCTTTGGAAAGCAGCCTTATTATGTGGGTATTTAATTGTACTCTTTTCCGTTTCATTCTTTGTTTCTAAGTTTCTGCAACTTCTCTTGGAGTATTTTAAAGATTTTCAAAAGGATCCCTGTCACTTCCTGTGTCTCCCTATGAATTTGTCCAGTTTTAGTGAGGTTTATGTCTTTTTATTTTTAAGGTAGAGAGAATTCCTCTTTAAAATAGAATTTCAGTTAGTTTATGCTCCTCTTAGCTGGTAGGTAAATACTTCTAAAACTTTATATTGACTAATATGAATTGGACATCTTCAGTGTACCATGCTGTTTGGAGATCCCTGGCCTCAGTGAACTTAAATTTTAAAAAGCTCATCCACAGAATTTTGACAAGTGTAAAGTTATTTCATAATAAAAAGTTAAAAATCTATTTTATACGGAAGACCATTAGATCTTGCCAAAAATGATGCTCAAATTCTTAGGCTGAAAGTCACCTTGGGAGGAGGACAGATTCCTTTTGGATATAAAATAGTGAGTTGAAAGAAATTCACCCTTTAAACCATTACTAAACTATGGAGAGAGTTATGAATCACTTTTTGATTTTGTGATAGACACATGTTAAGATGAACATTATTTTGTTTATGATGTGCTAGACACACTACAAGTTCAGTTATAGTGATTTCTACCATGACTTTGCCCTAAATCACATTATTTTGAGTAAATATACTTGTGTGTAATTATTAATTTAAGAAGTTATTATTTAAAAGAATTGGTTCCTTTGTAGGAAAATTGAGTAAGTAATACTTACTGCAAATTTGAAATTTATTTATTCCTCAAGCAGCTCGTTCAGTTGTATGTACTAACTAACATCGTGTAATAGAGACTTGGGGTAAGTATTTAATAGGCTAGTTTTTAGAAGATAAACAATCAAAGTAATATTCAAAACATTTATTATTTAACAGTTAAGCTGCTATTAGGGTTTTGAAATTTTCTGAAGTATGAACACTGCTTATCTTTTCTTTCAAAAAAATTGATATCGGGGCTGTTTTGTAATTGTTAGCTACTTATGTTTTGCACTTTTCTTTCAGTTATTACACCTAGATTTTTTAGTAATTTTCCTAAGGTAACTTTTCTGTTAATTAGCATATTCTAATTTTCAGTCTTGCTTGTATTTGAATTCTTTTTGCTTTGACTTTCTTGTGGCAGAACCTAGGTTTAGGAAGAAATAAATTCCAAGATAAGTCTTGAAGAAGCTTGACTGTAGTAAGAACGAGGAAGTAGCATCTTATTTCTGGCAAGCTTTTCTTGCTTTGGATAAAATAGGGTAAACCAGTTATTCCATCATGATGATGGCTGTTTCAACTGAAGCTACATATTGGTTCATTTAGTTAGAAGAAAAAGATCATTGTCATTGAATGAATCTCTTCAGCTAAGTGAAGTAATCACTAACCTAAAAATTTTTTAATATTATCAAAGTAGATAGTTTAAAAACCAAACCCAAAGTGTCCCTATCTCAGATTGCACTTGACTGTTCCCTTTGCTTGGAACCCCTTTTATTCACTTGCCTCCCAAACTTGTTCTTTCACTTCCCTCTATCGCTGTTCTGCTGTGCCCATGTCCCTAAGGAGTGACTTGACTACCATGCTCCCTGTCTCCCTTCACTTGTTTATTTTCCTGTGTGTCACTGATTTATCATATGGATTGTACTTACTGTTTCCCCGGTATAATTTTTGAGTTTCATGAGGTCAGGAATTCTTATGTCTTGTTACTGTTATTCTTTGGTTATTAACAGTAGGCTTTACTGACTTCCTGTTATAGTAGATAACAGTATAGGCTTTAGGTTTCTTATATGACCTCCACTTCAGGAATTTTAAGGGTATTTATATGTTTTTCATATTAAATATGAAGTTCCAACAGATTGTTCAAGACCACTGTACGGACACTGTTTTTGACAGATATTTTCAAGGTAAATCTGATTTAGTATCCCTCACTTAACTCTGTAGTATGTCATGCATGTTGATCCTTTTTTTGAACCGATGTTATAGTTTGGAACCCACTGCCATGTCTCAGTTTGAAATATGTTCATGTAACAAGCTTTGCCTCATAGACTGGAGAGAACCATTTTTATTTTAATTTTTTTTAACTACTGAAGATCTCTAGCTGGAGGGTATTAATTTAACCTCTTTTTAAGCATCATTTTCCTTATGTTATCGTGGTATGTAATTGTGTGGGTTGAGCAAAATGATGAATGTAAAAATTTAAAACTACTAAGTTCTCTTGAGCGTATTTGAATTACTGTTTAAGTGCCAATTGATTAACCAATCCAACATGCAATACATTTCATTTCCTACCTAAGTTACTAGTTGTTCATCTCAGTGGCAGATGATCAAAACTGATGGAGAGAGAACACATAACCTGTTATTTGGGCACTTAGCTCACTAGTGCATAGCATTATTATATTGCAGCATGAAAACTGGTACTCTTATAATCAGACTGCGTGGCACATTGTAGACTCTCAGTAAATATTTGTTGAATGCAAAGAGAAATAAAAACTTGAATAATGGAAATGTTAAGAATACTCATCCTTGAATTGTTGAAGTAGATTTGTGTTACAGGGATCTTTCATTTCTCATTGAAATTCTATACTATATAATCTAATATATCTAGAAGTGCAATTAAAAAAATTTGTTTAGGTTGTCTAAAATGTGTGCATTTGGTATTCATTCAACATTGTTTCTAATATTCTAGAGACTATTTGTTTTTGAATGCAAAGACTGTTCTTTTCCATTTGTACACACACACACTTAGAAATACTTGGTTTTTTCATTTTCATTTACAAGATAAAATATGTCTGAAGGTTTTTGGCAGATTATTATAACAGAGGACAACATCTCTGCTCTTTTGCTTGAGCTGTCAGTGTTCCTCAGTGGAAACCTTTCTGTATGCAAATTTTTACTCATGCTGCTCACCCCTCTTGTTAAGCTCTATCACCTACAACTAAAATTTTTCCTAACCACGGTTTAGTCCCTAAGTTGTGTCAGACTCTTGCGACCCCATGGACTGTATGTATGTAGCCTGTTAGGTTCCTCTGTCTATGGGATTCTCCAAGCAAGAATACTGGAGTGGGTTGCCATTTCCTAAACATAAATATCTTTTAAATCTCTTAAACCCACAGTTCCTAAGCTTAATGTACTATAAAATAGTTATGTGGGCAGAAATGTTGCTTTTTCACTTGCTTTCTGTGAATAAAAAGTAAGAGGACATAGCTTTGGTAAGTTTCTTGATGTTTTGTGTTTATCTTTAAAATTCATGAACTACCTAAGTCACACTTGGTATCTTCACAGATGGTTACTATTACAACTGTAAGTGATATATTTATTTATAATTGGTTAATTTAATTTTATTAAAAGCTTATGAAATGTTTAAGGAAAATCTTAGGTCTGGAAAAGTGCAGAATGACAGCAGTTTGGCATGTCTAAAAATTCAACAAATATTTTTGAGACTATGGTGTATATTTTTGGAAGACAGAATAGTCTGTAGTCTGAGCAGGTAACATTCCTTAATTAGGAATGTCACGAAGTAGGTACTGTTGTGAATTTTGTAGAGGGAAAGTCCCTGGATTCTTGGACAGTTAGACAGGAAGTTATTCACTGACATAGCATGTTAAAGATCTGAAAGAAAAATAACAGTATATTAGTAATACTTGTAAGAAAACAACTTTCTTTTTCAGAATTAGCGATGCATGCATATCTGTCAGTGGCACAGTAATGAGTTTGATTTAAAGTTTGGCTTTTCTTTTGTAAATTTTTTTGTCACTGATAATTTGTAATTAAGTTTTTAGAAACTCCTTAATTAGAAAGCATTGCCACTATTTAATGAAAGGCAGGAAGACACAGTGAAGACCCTCAACCTGGTCCTGATTTTACCACTACACTGACTTACCCTCACTATGCCTCATATTTCATATAGGTAAAATAGATACAGTATTTGCCTTTGTCAACTTCTTCAGTAAAGCAGAGAGGGAAGAAATTCCTTAACTCTTAAAATTATCTGGCTGTATTCATTTTATGTAAACTCTGATATCAGAGTGCCCTTAAGCCCCTCTCTTCCTTGTAAATGATGTAAAATACAGTAACTGAAGGTTTGTTTGGTTACATTCCAAAATGGCAAGAAATAATAAAAAGTTACCTATTAAAGAGTAAGCTTTAAAAGAGACTGACATTGGGTGATTACATTGGCAAATGTGGGTCTAGAAGGGAAATTGATATTGAAGAAAGCAGGACTAAAAAGTTTTGTCTGATTTGAGGAGCTGTAAACCCCAAGGAAAAAATGTCTAGGAGGCAATTGGGAATGTGGAACTGAAGTTTAGGATAGAAGGCAGTACTAGAAAAGTGATTTTTCTTCTGCAAGTGAATTGAGAGGAAGAGAGTGAGATCCGGAGGTGTGGGGTAGACTGGAGCGAAGCACACAACTTGGGCCATGCTCATTTTTGGGGGACTCTGAGAAACGAGGAAAAGGAGATGGGAGAATTGTGCAGAAAAGTACGAGCAAGGCAAGAAAAGGAATTTCAAGTAATAAGATTGGTTTTCTTTTTCCTTAAATAAATTTCAAAAATTTTCTGCCAGTGAGCATGAATTCCTTTTGCATAAAAAGCTATTAGAAAAAAGGGTTGTTGACATTTCTAAATGAGAGAAATTAAAGGAAAATGAACACTTTGCTGGGAGAGTCTTTTATTTTAAAGTATTGATAACCTTGGAGAAAACAATATCTGATTACAGGATTAGTGAGTGAAATGCTTGTTCAGTTCAGTTGCTCAGTTGTGTCCGACTCTTTGTGACCCCATGGACTACAGCATTCCAGGCTTCGCTGTCTGTCACCAACTCCTGGAGCTTGCTCAGACTCATGTCCGTTGAGTCGGTGATTTCATCCAACCATCTCGTCCTCTGTCGTCCCCTTCTCCTCCTGCCCTCAAATCTTTCCCAGCATCAGAGTCTTTTCCAGTGAGTCAGTTTTTCACATCAGGTGGCCAAAGCATTGGAGCTTCAGCTTCACTAGGAATAAGTTTGTAGGTTAGAAGGGTAGTAGGGTCAGGAGAAATGTGTTTATGTGATATATATGTCTTTTTTTTTTTTCCTTTTGTAGGCAGACATTTTGGGAAGTAAGGGAGCTGCCTGTGGAGTAGAAGATTTCAGGCTTTTATAATGATAGTTTTCTATCTGTAATGTTTTATAGTCCTCTATCCTAGAATTACATCCTCATACTGCTTTGTAACCTTATCTTTCTACGGGATAGATCTGATCATGTAAAAACTTTGAAAAATAATTTCACGCTTAATAGATCTTGATGTGATCACAATTTACCTATTCATTTTTGTCTTTCATTGTTCTCTTTCATTCTCCTAGTAATCTCTTTAACATAACCTGTACTTTTCCTTTTAAAAATCTTCTCTTCTCATTTCTGTGAGTTTAACTGCTTTAGGGTCTAACTAAAAAACTTAACCTGTCAGTCTAATTAGAATTAATCTCCCACCCTACCTTGAAATGGTGATCTTTTATCTCTGTAGTATATGGCATGTTGTAAAGTACTGGTAAGTGGAGTGGAGTTAAGGAGATGGAGTTGAAGAATTTTGTTGAGGTGAGTTAAGGGTGAATGTTGGTTGGTTATCTGTATTGATGACAAATAATGAGAAGGTAAGAAGTTGTCTAGAAAGATAGTTCTGTATTATGGTGAGCAACTTTTAAACCTGAGCTGTATGATATATAATGACCCATTTGTTGCTTCACTTCTCCTGGTTCTCTGACTGCTAGATGCCAGGAGCTTGAGGCGGGCCCCTAATTAGTGTCAGCATCCAGAAGGTACATTTATACTTAGACTCATATAAAAGATTTATTGTAGCATCTTCTGAAGCCTAATCGGTGTTTGCCAGACTTTGTGATTAAAGTTGATGCTAGTGATATTTTTACTTAAATTTATTTTTTATACTATAGACTATGAAGATGTTTAAAATTTATGATAATTAATATACTAATAGTTAACATGTAATAGAAATTCTTCTAAATATGTGATAGTTTGCTATATTCAAGAATCCAGAAAGTTGTTAGAGATTACCCAGCGCTTGAGTTTTTTCCTAACTTGTACAGTTAGTGTATACCTTTACTTGTTTGTTTTATAACTAACTGTACAGATCTGTGCATTTTTCCCCATTTTTAAACTTAACTGAGGTGTAATTTATATACTATAAAATTTACCTGTTTTAAGTGAAAATCAGTGATTTTTAGTAGATTTGAGTTGTATGGGTATTAGAACAATCTAGTTTTGGAACCTTGCGGACACGACTGAAGCGACTTAGCAGCAGCAGCAGTAGCATTATCCCAGTAAGATGCCTCAACTCCAGCTTATAGGTAATCCCCATTCCACCCTCCAGTGATGATGAATCTACTTTTTGTCTCTGTTTTTTTTCTTGAGAACCTGATGTTTGATATTTGGTACTAATTTAATTGAGTCCATTTGTTACCTGCTTTGGGAGAAGATGACAAGGCTTCCTGCACTAGGGATTTCAGATGGATGGGACCAGTAGATGGATGTCCAAGATTGAGATTGCTTGTGCTATTCCTGCTGATAGAAATACCCCTCTTTCTTAACCTTAGTCTAGCTCAGTTGTCTGAACAAAACAGTTTTTTTGGTCAGTTGCACTTTTTGGATTTATGCTGTTGTGTTTCTGAAAGCACTCAAAGTGACAACATAATAGAGTGATAAATTAGTAAGTACTTATTTTCAATGTTTAGTTTTGCTGGTTTTTTAAAATAATGAATTTATTGAATTCAGTCACTTTAGTATCCAGTTCAGGGGTTTTTTAGTATATGCACAGTTATGGATCTGTCACCACAAACTTTAGAGCATTTTTATCACCCCAATAAGAAACCCATACTATTAGCAGTCACTCCCTACTTCTTCCAACACACCGCCAGTCCTTAGCTACTTTCTGCCCGTAGATTTACCTGTTCTGGACATTTGATACAAATGAAATCATACACTCTTTGGTGACTGACTTCTTTCACATAGTGTAATGTTTTTTAAGCTTCATACGTATTGTACTATGTGTCAGTACTTCATTCTTTGTTATTACTGAATAATGTTACATGAATGAATGGATGTGCTTACATTTTGCTTACCCTTTGAAGGACATCTGAGTTGTTTCCACTTGGTTATGAATAATGCTGTGAATGTTCAAGTATAAGTAATCTTGTTGATTTTTTTTCTTTTGAGGGATAACTTACATATAACACAAAGCTCAAAAATATGTACAGCTCAGTCAGCTTTTACCTAAGTACCATCCTCCAGATTAAGATAGATGGACAGATAGATAAAACATTTTTGTTGGCCTCGAACTTTCCCTTGTGACTCTTCCTAATCAGTACCTTTCTTTAGGTTACTGTTACTCTGATTTCTGTCAATTGTAGTTTGGATTCACTTGTCCTTAAACTTCATGTTAATAGGATTACATGGTATGATATAGTCTGGCTTCTTTCTCAACATGTTTTTGAGATCGGTATTATTGATTTCATAGGTTGGGTTTTTTTTTAAGTTACTGTATTTCATGTAGGAATTATATCACAGTTTGTTTATATAGTTACATGTTAATAGACAGGTATTATTGTGAACATAAGCCCTTATTTCTCTTGAATATATACGGGGGAAATTGCTAGGTTATAAGATAAGTACATGTCAGATAATGCCAGTTTTCCAATACGGTTGTACTATTTTATATGTCTACCAGCACTGAATTCCTTTTTTTTTTTTTCTTACCTTGATCAGTGCTTTGGTATTGCATATATTGTTTTGGGGTAGCTTTGTCTTGTCCACTTCACGTGTGTGTGTGGCCATGCCATGTGGCTTGTGGGATCTCAGTTCCTCAACCAAGGATTGAACCTGGGCCATGGCAGCGAAAGCCTGGAATCCTAACCACTAAGCCACTAGGCATCTCCTTGGGCTGATTATTTTGTAATTTTCTTGCACATATTTGTTGATTTTTGTTTTGGAGTGGTTAACACTTCCTCAGATGTTGAGATATTTTCCTTTTGTTCCCCTCAAAATTATTTATACCAAGGCAGGGCCGAAGCCTATGAAGCTTTACTTTTATCTACCTGACACCAAAACTATTTCGTGTCTTTCATCCTTTAGAGTGTTAGGCTTAGGTTTTCTCCACCAAGATGATAAAAATATTCACCTTGGTTTCCTTCAAGTACTCTTAAGGTTTTTTTTTTTTTTGTACTGTTTAAACCTTAAGAAGTTAGAAATTGATAAAGGCCCTTGGTTATTATAACATGTAGCACCTGTTGTGTTATAGGAAGATACACTGAGTAGCTCATGCTCACTTCTGACTCACATGTAGCTGTCTCTGTCCAACCAACAAAAACAGTGGCCGTTGTGTGGTGGTTTTTGTTGTTATAAAGTGACTCCTAAATGTAAACCAACAACCTCATTTGGAGTTCCAGTCATAGAAAGCAGTCTTTTTCTACTCAGAAAGATAAACTGCAGAATTGGGACCTCAGGAGAGCGTTATATATAAATGAAACTACGTGTTGTACTTTATGAGTGATTTAATGTACTGAAAAGTAATTTGGCAAAGTCAATTTATGCCCTACTGACTTTAGAACATACTTTCTGAGAAAGATGAGGTGTGGGTTTTGTGTGTTTTTTGTTGTTGTCGTTTTTTGGCCACACTGCACAGCTTGCAGGATTCTTAGTTCCCTGATCAGGGTTTAATCTCTGGCCATGGCAGTGAAAGCCTGGAATCCTAACCATTAGACCACCAGGGAACTCCCTGTCATGTTTTGATGTTTGCTAAAATACTTTTCGTATTATTTCCTTAAAGCTATCCTGTGAAGTAGATTCTGTTATACTGACTTTGTAATTAAGAGTTAGATTTGCTGCAGACTTGTATGTACTACTATATATATAAAAGAGATAATTAATAAGAACCTGCTGGTATAGCACAGGGAACTCCATTCAGTACTCTGTAATGGCCTATATGGGAAAAGAATCTTTAAAAAAATGCTATAAATATTTGTTAAATAAAATTAATCTTCACAGTAAAAAATTTAACTTGCTGAATTAAACGTGCTCAGGAGTTAAAAACATAGGACCTGACATCACTTAGGTTTATAACCAGTACTGTCTTGAATTCTAGCACTTCATTCATAGAGTTCACAATTTCATGCAGGAGATAGGATGTATTGCTGTAATACCAATGACTTAAGTATCATAGTAGTGGTCTTTGTGTGCTTACCAGTCTAAAAATACAAATTTGCTTTTTTGCTCCATATAGCCTCTATGTGATCACAACTGCCTCTAAGGCACCTTTTGTTAATTCAGTCAGTTATTCTTTTAATAAATTTGTTGATTATCTTGAATACCAAATATGAGGAATTAGATATAAAAATAGTAAAATCTTCACTCCTAATGTATCTTGAGTCTAATAGGAGAGGCAGACATAAAGCCAGTCTACAAATATGTAATAATTATTATGAAGAGGAAAAAAAAAACCTTGGAGCTTATGAGAGTAATTGGGAGCCCTGCTTAGCCCTAGTGTGATCAGTGAGGAAATGCTTCTCTAAGGAAATGTTTAAACTGGAGACCTAAAGAATAAAGGTGTGGACCAGTTAACTCTGGTGGAGCATTGGAGAGAAGAGTGATGTAGGCAGAAAGTCCCAGCATGTACAAAGACTCTGAAATGGGGTAATGTTTATTGTTGCAAAAACCTAAGGTGGGCCAGTCAGGGGGATGAGGAACTTGCTTTAAGTGAGGCTGAAGAAATAAGCAGAACAAGATAAGACAGGGCCTTTTAGGCCTTAGGAAATACAGTAGAAAATTGTTAAAAGATATGTTTTAAGGGGATTACTTTACAATTTTAAAGATTATTGAGAACTAAATAGAGAATGGCCGGGGAGGCAAATGGTTACATTAAGAGAGATGATAGTCACTTGGACTAGGTTAGTGTTAGTGGATACAACCATTTTGGCTATACAATTGATGTATTGAATTGGGATAAGAAGAGGAAAGTGGACTTCCCTGGTGGTCCAGTGGTTAAGAATCTGCCTGCCAATGCAGGAGACATGGGTTCAACCTCTGCTCTGAGAAGATTCCACATGCTGAGGGGTGAAAAAGCCTGTGGGCAGCAGCTACTGTGCCAGAGTGCCCTAAAGTTTGTGCCCTGCAACAAGAGAAGCCACTGCAGTGAGAAGCCTATGCGTTGCAAGGAAGAGTAGTCTCTGCTCTAGAGAAAACGTGTGCACAGCAAGAGACTCAGCACAGTGAAAAATAAATAAACTTAAATTTTTTTAATTTTAAAAGAAGAAGAACATATTAAAGATGACTTTCAATTTTCAGATATGAATAACGGAGGATAGTGATGACAGGTTGGGAGGGGTGGTACAAGGAAGGAAGAGTCGCAACTTTAGGGGAAAAAATGATTTCATCATAGTAAGTCTGAAAATCCTGTGTGATGTTAGTGTGTCCTGGACTGGAAACTACATTTGATTTATAGATGGTAGTTAAAGGTAGTTGCATGAAATCAGCTAGGAAGCAGAAAAGATGGCCTATGACCGAGTTCTTGAACCATGTAGACAGAATGAGAAACAACCAAAGGAGCCTGAAAAGGTACCAGGAAAAGTGATGTATGAACGATTTAGATGGAAGGGTGTTTCATGAAAGTGATAACGGTTAACTGTTCAGGTCTATTTAGAGTACTGAAAGGGGTAAATTCTTCTCCTTTATCTGTTTAACTGCTTCTGTCCAGGTCTTAAATTTAAATACTACTTCTGGGTTAGGAGATTCTACTTTTGATTCTTCCATAGTGTTTTCTATTTCTTCCATTATATTGATACTTTATTACAGTTACCTGTTTGGCTATCTTGTTTTCCTTCATTGTTCATTTTCCATGAGGTCATGGACACTTACTGTCTTGTTCAACCTTGTGTTTTCAGGTCCTAGCATAATGTTTTGCACCAAGAACGACTAAGTAAATAATTTTTGGAGTGACTGAATGAGCAGAGTATCCCTTTGGGTCTTACATGGAAGACATTTTTTTAATATCTGAAGGGAAATTCTTCTGTTTCTAAGAATGTGTTTCTGGAATGCATGAAAAAGTCTATAAGGAGGAAACTAAAAATCATGAGTGTCCATGTGAACATATGCAGAAAAATACTAAAACTTGGGCTGGAAGGACATTATAGGAGGTGTTTACATTGCGGAAGAGGAAATGAGAATACATATAAGAAGAGATTTCAGTTATTTTTTAATAAATCAAAACCAAATATGACAGATTTAGGAATTAACTTTTTTGTGTTGTTAATGAAAGTAATCCAGGATCATGGCATAAAATTTGGCTAATAGGAAACTTCTATAATCCTACCATCCCAGATATAACTCACTAGCATTTTTGGCGCATTTCATTATTTTCTGTATGTGTTGCATTGTATATTCATGTAAATACATTTACTAAGTCATGCAGTTTATATCCTACTTTTATTGTATATTCAAAGCTATTTTAAATATAGCATGCATACAGAAAAATGATCATGAGATTACAGTTGATTAATTTTCACAAATTGGATACACTTATAAAACAGCTGTATTACGATACAAAATGTTATTAGCACCTTGGAAATGACCCCCTCAGTTTATTAATTTTTGCTGATTTCATTTTTGTCTAACTACTTATTAGAATATCCCTGGAGAAATTATTACTGACTTGGGAAATAGGTATCACAGAGGAGACCGTATGTGAGCTGCTGTCACCAGTGTGGTTAGAAGTTCGACAGTATGTAGGCAAATGCAAACGTGCAGGCTTTAGGAGTCAGGTTACTGCATTGTGTGTGTGTGTGCGTGTTCCTTATACCTGCGTGTTCCTTACACCTACTGGAACTAGCTAGTGCAGGAGAGCCTTTTGTGCCAGCCAAGTAGTGAAATAAGAGTACTAAGAATATTTATTTGCAGAAATTTAAAATATATTTTTTTATTTGTAGGCACACAAGTCTCTGAATTTTGTTTCAACGCTGCTTCAGATTACTATGTCGGAGCAACTGGATTTACCTGTGAGACAGGCAGGCAAGTTTCCTGAATTATTTTCTTGGATATATGTAAATAATGTTTGAAAGGTTCATAGTTGAATAGCAGAAGTGTCTTGGGAAGATCCTTCGGTGATTTTCTTCCCGGAAAATTTGGCCCCCTTGTGTTTACTACAAACTGTCACAAGTACATTGATATCTGGTGGCAGAGTTTAAAGGAATGTGATATTTCACCGAATTAAGAAAAAAGCTGGAAAATTGATGAGGTTTATTGCAAGATTCTCCATATTCTGTTTCCTTCCTTGATGGATGATTCTAAGATACAAACCTCCAGTTAATTTGCTTTTACTGTTTTATTTTAACCATTTAAAAGATACTATTTCTTAGTCTCAGTGTCAACAAAATATTAATTCCTTCAGTATCAGAGTCTATGAAAGTGTGGCATGCTACTTCTGATATTATCTGTTAGTCAGCAAAGTAATGGAATTCACATCTTTAATGCTTGTTATTTATTTGCAGATGCATTTCTTATAGGACATATAAACTGCAACTAACTTTACTGTTCTGGAAAAACCACTTATATTCTGGAGTTATTTTTTGCTGTTCTTTTTCCTTACACCGATTTTGTTTAAAAAAATTTTTTTTTCTGCTGACTATATTTAATGCAAGCACATCCCTTTTCTCTACATAGTGTTAATCCTAAAATTTATATTTTAATGACTAAATAATTTACCTTAATGTCCCATATGCTCTGAAACCTTTCTCAGTTGTTGGAGTTTAATATCAGATCTGTATGGTTAACGGTGGTATTCCGAGTACCTAAAGAATTGCGTGACACAGTGAAAGTACTTGGTAAATGAATGAATGAATGAATGGAAGTTATGACTTTTTAAAAATTGAAATATAAATAGCACAAATTAAATGAGACTTTTGTGTCTATAAAATACAGTAATTTCACTGAACCATGGTCAACAGTAAATCTTTAAAAGTTTTTTCTAGTTAAATAGGAAAAGGTTGGTTTGACTATTTTAACTGTCATTTCTCTTTTACTTATGAAGTTGGCATTTTCCCGCTATTTATTTTTTTAGCCGACATTTTTTCGGCTATTATTTAGATAAGAACCTTTGCCTTTAAATTTCAAATTTTTGCTAAGGTATTGAAAGCCTTTGGATTTAGGAAGGACCTTAAACACATTAGAAACTTGATTATGTGTTTTAGCAAAATTAAATTCTACTAGAATTTAATTGTTTTTTTAGTATGTACAAAGCCAGAAGCAACTGAACTGTGGAATTGGTCCTAATTTTTAAAGTATCATCATTACTTTAAAATTTACATCCTTGTAATGACTGAATTATATTGTATAGTGCATGGTATATGGCAGTTTCATTTGTTAGAGTTTAAAAGATACATTTGCTGTCTTTGTAGTAGAGCTCAGTCAAGCATCTGGATGGAATAGAGTGAATCATGAGGTCTTGCAGTGCAGTTCCCACTTGTTTATGTGTTTTGTTTGATCAAACACCTTTTAAAATACTGAATCAAAATTGTACAAATAAGTATATACATCCACTTCTTTGGTGCATTATGATAGAAAGAAATACTCAGGCTGTTTCTCACAGTTCTGGAGTCCAAGATTAAATAGAAACTTTATTGGTATGTGTATGCAGTTTTGTTTTTTAGAAGTTTCATTTAAAAAACGGACTTGGTAAAACAGCTTTCCTACAGAAAACAGGGTGAAAAGTATTGTGTGTTTAAAGCATTGTAAAAACGGTTTTGTTTTAGTTTGCAGAGTTAGTGCAGTTCAGCTCCGTTCAGTTGCTCAGGCGTGTCCCAACTCTTTGTGACCCCATGAACCACACCAGGCCTCCCTGTCAGTCACCAACTCCTGCAGACTGTATATTTAATAATGACTTTGTGGGTGATTACTGTAGCCAAACTTAAATTTGTGTTTTGTCAACTTCTTAAATAATAGAATAGAGTATTTTAGTTTTAAAAGGATAGCTTTACAAGCAGTGGTTATCTGAAAGAAACTGAGGTGTAGACACAGGGATGGTTACAGTGCTTTCACATTCTTTTCTCAAATTGATCTATATTTTAGGTGTTATCTATTTGAAAAATATGATAACGCAGTATTGGCCTGATCGGGAAACAGCACCAGGAGATATATCCCCTTATACTATTCCTGAAGAAGATCGACATTGTATTCGAGAAAATATTGTAGAAGCCATTATCCACTCTCCTGAGCTCATCAGGTATGTATGTATTTTAAACTTAACCATTATTGAAGGTAATAATTTTGAGGGTTTGCAGGAAAGGGAATCTTTCAGAACATAAAATTTGGTTGTTTTGGAGACTTCCCTGGCGATCCAGGGGTTAAGAATCCACTTTACAATGCAGGGGATGCAGGTTCAGTCCCTGGTTGGGGAACTTTGATCCTACATGTGTGGAGCAACTAAAGCCTATGTGCCACAACTCCAGAGTCAGTGTGCTGCGACTGAAAGATTCAGCAAGATGCAGCAAAGATGCCTAATGCTGTAACCAAGACCCGGCGCAGCTCCCCCTCAGAAATCTGTCCTTTCTGAAGCACAAAACTTAAATGATGTTAAGGGAAATTTACTTTTTTGTTTTATTTTCTCACTGCAGTTTAATTTTACATTTATTAAAACCCAGAACTTTAAACTTCATGTCAAACTTGTGAAACATACTATGTTTAGATGAAAGGGAGCATAGAAAATGATAGAATTCTGTCACACACTTTATATTGTATTGATGTTCTGAATGAAATCTGTTGGTTGATGGGGATGAAAAAAAATACAATTACCTGCATTTGTAACATTGTTGGGTTTCTTTTAAATCAATGGTAATAGTTTTTGCTTAGTGACTTGTTTTTAACATTTACTTTGGCTGCACTGAGGCTTTGTAGCTTTGCTCAGGCTTTCTCTGGCAGCAGTCGGGGGCCACTCTCTGTTGCGGTGTGCTGGCTCCTCATGGCGGGCCACAGGCTCTTGGTGCTCAGGCTTCAGTAGTTGCAGCATGTGGGCTCAGTTGTTGGCAGCGTGCATGCTCTGGGGCGCCTGGGCTTCAGTAGTTGGGGTGCATGGGCTTAGCTGCTCTGTGGCTTGTGGAATCTTCCTGGACCAGGGATCAAGCCTATGTCCTCCACATTGGCAGGGGAATTCTTTTCCACTGCACCACCTGGAAAGTGCAATTCAGTTGCTCAGTTGTGTCTGACTCTTAGGAACCCCATGGACTGCAGCATTCTGGGCGTCCCTGTCCATCACCATCTCCCAGAGCTTGCTCAGACTCATGTCCATTGAGTCAGTGCTGCCATCCAACCATCTCATCCTCTGTCGTCCCCTTCTCCTCCTGCCTTGTGGGCAGCAGCTACTGTGCCAGAGTGCCCTAAAGTTTGTGCCCTGCAACAAGAGAAGCCACTGCAGTGAGAAGCCTATGCGTTGCAAGGAAGAGTAGTCTCTGCTCTAGAGAAAACGTGTGCACAGCAAGAGACTCAGCACAGTGAAAAATAAATAAACTTAAATTTTTTTAATTTTAAAAGAAGAAGAACATATTAAAGATGACTTTCAATTTTCAGATATGAATAACGGAGGATAGTGATGACAGGTTGGGAGGGGTGGTACAAGGAAGGAAGAGTCGCAACTTTAGGGGAAAAAATGATTTCATCATAGTAAGTCTGAAAATCCTGTGTGATGTTAGTGTGTCCTGGACTGGAAACTACATTTGATTTATAGATGGTAGTTAAAGGTAGTTGCATGAAATCAGCTAGGAAGCAGAAAAGATGGCCTATGACCGAGTTCTTGAACCATGTAGACAGAATGAGAAACAACCAAAGGAGCCTGAAAAGGTACCAGGAAAAGTGATGTATGAACGATTTAGATGGAAGGGTGTTTCATGAAAGTGATAACGGTTAACTGTTCAGGTCTATTTAGAGTACTGAAAGGGGTAAATTCTTCTCCTTTATCTGTTTAACTGCTTCTGTCCAGGTCTTAAATTTAAATACTACTTCTGGGTTAGGAGATTCTACTTTTGATTCTTCCATAGTGTTTTCTATTTCTTCCATTATATTGATACTTTATTACAGTTACCTGTTTGGCTATCTTGTTTTCCTTCATTGTTCATTTTCCATGAGGTCATGGACACTTACTGTCTTGTTCAACCTTGTGTTTTCAGGTCCTAGCATAATGTTTTGCACCAAGAACGACTAAGTAAATAATTTTTGGAGTGACTGAATGAGCAGAGTATCCCTTTGGGTCTTACATGGAAGACATTTTTTTAATATCTGAAGGGAAATTCTTCTGTTTCTAAGAATGTGTTTCTGGAATGCATGAAAAAGTCTATAAGGAGGAAACTAAAAATCATGAGTGTCCATGTGAACATATGCAGAAAAATACTAAAACTTGGGCTGGAAGGACATTATAGGAGGTGTTTACATTGCGGAAGAGGAAATGAGAATACATATAAGAAGAGATTTCAGTTATTTTTTAATAAATCAAAACCAAATATGACAGATTTAGGAATTAACTTTTTTGTGTTGTTAATGAAAGTAATCCAGGATCATGGCATAAAATTTGGCTAATAGGAAACTTCTATAATCCTACCATCCCAGATATAACTCACTAGCATTTTTGGCGCATTTCATTATTTTCTGTATGTGTTGCATTGTATATTCATGTAAATACATTTACTAAGTCATGCAGTTTATATCCTACTTTTATTGTATATTCAAAGCTATTTTAAATATAGCATGCATACAGAAAAATGATCATGAGATTACAGTTGATTAATTTTCACAAATTGGATACACTTATAAAACAGCTGTATTACGATACAAAATGTTATTAGCACCTTGGAAATGACCCCCTCAGTTTATTAATTTTTGCTGATTTCATTTTTGTCTAACTACTTAATAGAATATCCCTGGAGAAATTATTACTGACTTGGGAAATAGGTATCACAGAGGAGACCGTATGTGAGCTGCTGTCACCAGTGTGGTTAGAAGTTCGACAGTATGTAGGCAAATGCAAACGTGCAGGCTTTAGGAGTCAGGTTACTGCATTGTGTGTGTGTGTGCGTGTTCCTTATACCTGCGTGTTCCTTACACCTACTGGAACTAGCTAGTGCAGGAGAGCCTTTTGTGCCAGCCAAGTAGTGAAATAAGAGTACTAAGAATATTTATTTGCAGAAATTTAAAATATATTTTTTTATTTGTAGGCACACAAGTCTCTGAATTTTGTTTCAACGCTGCTTCAGATTACTATGTCGGAGCAACTGGATTTACCTGTGAGACAGGCAGGCAAGTTTCCTGAATTATTTTCTTGGATATATGTAAATAATGTTTGAAAGGTTCATAGTTGAATAGCAGAAGTGTCTTGGGAAGATCCTTCGGTGATTTTCTTCCCGGAAAATTTGGCCCCCTTGTGTTTACTACAAACTGTCACAAGTACATTGATATCTGGTGGCAGAGTTTAAAGGAATGTGATATTTCACCGAATTAAGAAAAAAGCTGGAAAATTGATGAGGTTTATTGCAAGATTCTCCATATTCTGTTTCCTTCCTTGATGGATGATTCTAAGATACAAACCTCCAGTTAATTTGCTTTTACTGTTTTATTTTAACCATTTAAAAGATACTATTTCTTAGTCTCAGTGTCAACAAAATATTAATTCCTTCAGTATCAGAGTCTATGAAAGTGTGGCATGCTACTTCTGATATTATCAGTTAGTCAGCAAAGTAATGGAATTCACATCTTTAATGCTTGTTATTTATTTGCAGATGCATTTCTTATAGGACATATAAACTGCAACTAACTTTACTGTTCTGGAAAAACCACTTATATTCTGGAGTTATTTTTTGCTGTTCTTTTTCCTTACACCGATTTTGTTTAAAAAAATTTTTTTTTCTGCTGACTATATTTAATGCAAGCACATCCCTTTTCTCTACATAGTGTTAATCCTAAAATTTATATTTTAATGACTAAATAATTTACCTTAATGTCCCATATGCTCTGAAACCTTTCTCAGTTGTTGGAGTTTAATATCAGATCTGTATGGTTAACGGTGGTATTCCGAGTACCTAAAGAATTGCGTGACACAGTGAAAGTACTTGGTAAATGAATGAATGAATGAATGGAAGTTATGACTTTTTAAAAATTGAAATATAAATAGCACAAATTAAATGAGACTTTTGTGTCTATAAAATACAGTAATTTCACTGAACCATGGTCAACAGTAAATCTTTAAAAGTTTTTTCTAGTTAAATAGGAAAAGGTTGGTTTGACTATTTTAACTGTCATTTCTCTTTTACTTATGAAGTTGGCATTTTCCCGCTATTTATTTTTTTAGCCGACATTTTTTCGGCTATTATTTAGATAAGAACCTTTGCCTTTAAATTTCAAATTTTTGCTAAGGTATTGAAAGCCTTTGGATTTAGGAAGGACCTTAAACACATTAGAAACTTGATTATGTGTTTTAGCAAAATTAAATTCTACTAGAATTTAATTGTTTTTTTAGTATGTACAAAGCCAGAAGCAACTGAACTGTGGAATTGGTCCTAATTTTTAAAGTATCATCATTACTTTAAAATTTACATCCTTGTAATGACTGAATTATATTGTATAGTGCATGGTATATGGCAGTTTCATTTGTTAGAGTTTAAAAGATACATTTGCTGTCTTTGTAGTAGAGCTCAGTCAAGCATCTGGATGGAATAGAGTGAATCATGAGGTCTTGCAGTGCAGTTCCCACTTGTTTATGTGTTTTGTTTGATCAAACACCTTTTAAAATACTGAATCAAAATTGTACAAATAAGTATATACATCCACTTCTTTGGTGCATTATGATAGAAAGAAATACTCAGGCTGTTTCTCACAGTTCTGGAGTCCAAGATTAAATAGAAACTTTATTGGTATGTGTATGCAGTTTTGTTTTTTAGAAGTTTCATTTAAAAAACGGACTTGGTAAAACAGCTTTCCTACAGAAAACAGGGTGAAAAGTATTGTGTGTTTAAAGCATTGTAAAAACGGTTTTGTTTTAGTTTGCAGAGTTAGTGCAGTTCAGCTCCGTTCAGTTGCTCAGGCGTGTCCCAACTCTTTGTGACCCCATGAACCACACCAGGCCTCCCTGTCAGTCACCAACTCCTGCAGACTGTATATTTAATAATGACTTTGTGGGTGATTACTGTAGCCAAACTTAAATTTGTGTTTTGTCAACTTCTTAAATAATAGAATAGAGTATTTTAGTTTTAAAAGGATAGCTTTACAAGCAGTGGTTATCTGAAAGAAACTGAGGTGTAGACACAGGGATGGTTACAGTGCTTTCACATTCTTTTCTCAAATTGATCTATATTTTAGGTGTTATCTATTTGAAAAATATGATAACGCAGTATTGGCCTGATCGGGAAACAGCACCAGGAGATATATCCCCTTATACTATTCCTGAAGAAGATCGACATTGTATTCGAGAAAATATTGTAGAAGCCATTATCCACTCTCCTGAGCTCATCAGGTATGTATGTATTTTAAACTTAACCATTATTGAAGGTAATAATTTTGAGGGTTTGCAGGAAAGGGAATCTTTCAGAACATAAAATTTGGTTGTTTTGGAGACTTCCCTGGCGATCCAGGGGTTAAGAATCCACTTTACAATGCAGGGGATGCAGGTTCAGTCCCTGGTTGGGGAACTTTGATCCTACATGTGTGGAGCAACTAAAGCCTATGTGCCACAACTCCAGAGTCAGTGTGCTGCGACTGAAAGATTCAGCAAGATGCAGCAAAGATGCCTAATGCTGTAACCAAGACCCGGCGCAGCTCCCCCTCAGAAATCTGTCCTTTCTGAAGCACAAAACTTAAATGATGTTAAGGGAAATTTACTTTTTTGTTTTATTTTCTCACTGCAGTTTAATTTTACATTTATTAAAACCCAGAACTTTAAACTTCATGTCAAACTTGTGAAACATACTATGTTTAGATGAAAGGGAGCATAGAAAATGATAGAATTCTGTCACACACTTTATATTGTATTGATGTTCTGAATGAAATCTGTTGGTTGATGGGGATGAAAAAAAATACAATTACCTGCATTTGTAACATTGTTGGGTTTCTTTTAAATCAATGGTAATAGTTTTTGCTTAGTGACTTGTTTTTAACATTTACTTTGGCTGCACTGAGGCTTTGTAGCTTTGCTCAGGCTTTCTCTGGCAGCAGTCGGGGGCCACTCTCTGTTGCGGTGTGCTGGCTCCTCATGGCGGGCCACAGGCTCTTGGTGCTCAGGCTTCAGTAGTTGCAGCATGTGGGCTCAGTTGTTGGCAGCGTGCATGCTCTGGGGCGCCTGGGCTTCAGTAGTTGGGGTGCATGGGCTTAGCTGCTCTGTGGCTTGTGGAATCTTCCTGGACCAGGGATCAAGCCTATGTCCTCCACATTGGCAGGGGAATTCTTTTCCACTGCACCACCTGGAAAGTGCAATTCAGTTGCTCAGTTGTGTCTGACTCTTAGGAACCCCATGGACTGCAGCATTCTGGGCGTCCCTGTCCATCACCATCTCCCAGAGCTTGCTCAGACTCATGTCCATTGAGTCAGTGCTGCCATCCAACCATCTCATCCTCTGTCGTCCCCTTCTCCTCCTGCCTTTAGTCTTTCCCAGCATCAGGGTCTTTTCCAGTGAGTCAACTCTTTGCATCAGGTTGCCAATGTATTGGAGCTTCAGCTTCAGCATCAGTCCTTCCAATGAATATTCAGGACTGATTTCCTTCAGGATTGACTGGTTGGATCTCCTTGCAGTCCAAGGGACTCTCAAGAGTCCTCTCCAACAGCACAATTCAAAAGCATCAATTCTTTGGCTCTCAGCTTTCTTTATGGTCCAACTCTCACATCCATACATGACTACTGGAAAAACCATAGCTTTGACTAGATGGACCTTTGTCGGCAAAGTAACATTTCTGCTTTTTAATATGCTGTCTAAGTTGGTCACAGCTTCTCTTCCAAGGAGCAAGCGTCTTTTAATTTCATGGCTGCAGTCACCATCTGCAGTGATTTTGGTGCCCAAGAAATAAAGTCTGTCACTGTTTCCATTGTTTCCCCATCTATTTGCCGTGAAGTGATAGGACCAGATGCTATGATCTTAGTTTTTTCAGTGTTGAGTTTTAAGCCATATATATACATTTGGCTGCTTCGGTTCTTCTTTTGGGCATGTGGGATCTTTCCATTGTGGTGAAGGCTTCTCTAGTTATGGCATGGGCTTAGTATTTCTTCCTTCTTATTGTTTATTTTTGACTTTCAGGGTACAGCTTACTACATGCATTCATCATATCATCAAACATGATTATCCAAGTCGCTGGACTGCTATTGTGGACAAAATTGGCTTTTATCTTCAGTCTGACAACAGTGCATGTTGGCTAGGAATTCTTCTTTGCCTCTATCAGCTTGTGAAAAATTATGAGTAAGTATCTATCAATTCCTGTAGTTCTGAGAAGTAGAAAAAGCTTGGGAAATTTAAGCTAATCAGTTTGAACAACAAGGTTCATTTGATCTATATACCAAAGTTAGTGAATTACCTGTTGATTTTAATGTGTCTTCCTTTTGAAAGAGCATTCTTGTTTTAATTCTGCAGTCTCTTCTGTTGATTCAGCTGTGAAACTCCTTGTGCCCTTTTTTCTTAATCATCTATTTGCCTATTCAAAACCTAAGGTATCTATAACTCCTCTATATAGACTCCTCAGTTTGTGCTGATAAAAGGCCTAAAGATAAGCTTTTTTTAAGATATGAAAGGGGTCAAAGTACACTGAGCTTTAAAGCTCTTTTTCTGGCTTTCTGTGAATTTTTATCTTAATTTGAGTTCTTGCTAAGTTTCAAGAAACTACCTCTAATTCTTTAAGAAGAATGTGTTGGAAATTCATTTGATCATTTTTTAGTCATTGTGTTTGAAGGATTCATAGTCATCTGCTTCAGTGTTGATGTATTTGAGCAAATTATAGTCTGTTTAAGTACTTAGTATCAGTAAGAAAGATTTAGGGATCATTTTAGACCTGGGTTTAGGGATCAGGAAAAAAAATCTAACCTTGGAAGTTGAGGTACAGCACTAAAAGTAGTAAGCCTAATGTTGTTGAGGTTTTTCTGTTAAGTGTGTGGTGAAAATAATGAAATTGGTTGGCACTTAAATTTTAATGTTAGAAAATTAAAGAGGAAGGAACACTACACCATGATGGTGGCCTTATTTCTAGTCCTAACAGCTACACATTTTGAGCCCTCTAACTCTGGGGCTTGTAGTTAGCCTCTGATATTCTTTCTGGGTCCCACTCAAAGTAGCTGATGAACTGCTGCTTTTGTTCTGAGCAGGAAAGAAATATACCATTTACAGCATTGGTACTGGTGTTTTCTTGTGTTCCCACCAGCTACCCATCTTCCTGCTAAGGGATGTTCCAGCTGTTGCTCCAACCTCTGTCGGAGTGCCAGTTGTTGTAGTTCTGGTAAGTGAGTGACTGAGAGAGAATAATAAATAACAAGCTGTCATTGTCATTGAGAAGGTTCAAGTCTCTCCTGCCCTGTAATCTTTAGTAGGAGAGAGTATGATAGGGATTTTTTAAATGGAAAATACAGGAGACTGCTGCAGTGGTGGAATTTCAGTTTATTTTCAGCCAGTGTTTGTGGAGCACAAGGTGTTCACAAGGAGTCTGTGGACTAAAGCAGTTCTAAGAAAATGCATGCAGAAATTGAAAGTTGTGATGGCCTTCAGGAGCATAGATCCTTAGGAAATGCTTGTCAGTTGAAAGAGCATAGAAGGAACATTTGAAGAGAAAGGCATGTCACACCACATGGAGTGAGCAAAGAAAGATACTGAGGTAGAAATGAGACACTGTCTTTAGTGGGTAGTGAGGAGACCACTGAATGGTATGGATAACTTCTGTTGAGAGGTTGGGGTTCATTTTAAATTAGTAAATTGGGACCTTGTTAAAAGATGGTTTTGAATGCCAAGATGGGGGATTTGCATGTAATCTTTTACATGCAAATTGACTTTTTCTTCTTTTTTAAGAGGAAAGTGATTGGCTAGTTTTTGAGAATTCCCTGTGAGTATGGTTCACCAGACTGACACTGGTAATAGGCTTTTATTTGTGGAAAGAGGTGAGCTCCACATCCTGTTCCTCCATCTTGATCGCTCCGTAGGCTTTTATTAGTATCACATTTTCATGCTTTCGGGAGCTTTCAGGTCTTATGGAATAGTATTTGTATCCTTCCATAAATTATTTTCATACTCAAATCCATTCCATTTAAGACATTCTTCTCTCCTAACTCCCTGTCTACACTGCGTGGTGGCCTGGAAGTTGGATGGAACAATATCGAAACTAATGAGTATGAAAATAATAATGTGGGCAATCACCTGGATTGGATAATGGAGAGAGGGTTGCATAATATAGTTCTCATCTTTGTTGTTACAAGATAATATTGTCAGTAATTAATACAGCTTGTCTAATCAAATTAGAGAGTGCAAATGGCTTCCTTTTATAAATCGTTACTGTTTAAATGTATACTAGGTATAATTTCTCAGCATATCAAATAATATTTAAAACTCTCAGTTAATTGTTTAATCTCAAATCATTATAGGCATGAACATTGCTCTTATTTTAATCTTGGCAGTTTACTTTGCTTCTTGTTTCACCCAGTGGGAAAAACAATCCAGCCTTGTAGGAATGTCTACCTTTACCTTTAAAAATGTGCTAACACACTCACTTCTTAGATACATTTTCTCCCTTTAGAAAAGCTACTGTTAGATAAAACTGGGGTCTGGTAGGGGAAATCAGTTACTTAATTAAAAAGAAAAGCCAGTAGACCTTTTAACAGTACTGTTAATATCCTGAGGATCTCTATGGGAGAATGTCTCAGTTAGTCAGCACTTCTTTACTCATATCTTTGAAGCAAAATGTAATTCAGAATTCAGGATTTTTCAGAGTTTAGAAAGGTTTAACAAGGTTCACATAATATATTTTCTATTGAAATCTGTACCAGTATCCAGGAATCAAACATTATTTTTTATATATGCTATAAGTATATGAATTTTACTCCAAATGGGATAAACAGAGATCATCAATATCCTATTGAGGTCAGGCTTTGTTGCCAGAAAGGTTACCAATTTATAGTGGTAACCTATCACTGTAGTGATTTATAGTGCTTTTAGAAATAGAATATTTTCTTCTTTACAGATGCCATTTCTTCCTTAATGCTTTTGGTGTTTAAATCACTTAAGGATGGTAATACATAATTATTTTATATCAATCAGCTCCTAATATTTAAAAACCAAATCATTGTAGCTCCTCAGTTGTATCAGTATTCACAGTTAGTGATAACATAGTGATCATAGTGAAATGGTTAAAGGGGAGATCCTGAATCTGCTAAGGATCATACCTAGATATATATATTCGATATTTTACTTCTCTGTGCCTCAGTTTCCTCAGCTATAAAAGTGAGACTATTAATGAGGCCTTGGAAGTTATTTACCTCATAATAAATACTCAGTAAATTTTAGATGTTCGCTTGTTATTTGAGGTTTTTCTCAAGTTGCTTTTTACCTATGGTTAAATTCCATAATAAGTTTTTCTTCTAGGACTATAAAATTGCTTAGAAAATGTTTTCTTTTATCTGTATAAACAGGGAAGTAGTTTGTATTTATAAATAACGTTGTAAATAAATTCTCACAGAATTAGTTTGTATTCCTACCCAAAGGTATAAGAAACCAGAGGAACGGAGTCCATTGGTAGCAGCAATGCAGCATTTCCTGCCAGTTCTAAAGGACCGTTTTATCCAGCTTCTTTCTGATCAGTCTGATCAATCTGTCCTCATTCAGAAACAAATTTTCAAGATCTTCTATGCTCTTGTTCAGGTAATTTTATAAAGTCATTTTAAATATATAAAGTCAGCTATCATTTGGCTCCATAAATGATGATAAAGACTATGTTTCAGCTTAAGAATTCACAAAACTGAAAATCAGTTCTTATACTTTACATCTAACACATGCTTTGACATGCCATATATGTGTAGATTGTCCCGCTAATTACAAAACCTATTCCTAAACTTGACACAAAATTATTAATACTGTGGATTTGACTTTGTATATTCTAAATCTTGCTGGGATAAAAGACCCAACTAAGGAAATGGTGGTATCTATAGTCTAAGTGGACTGTAATTACTTAGGAAACAGAGTTTTCGATTAGGATTAAAATTTTTGCTCTTCTTGTGTCACATGGCCAAAGAGAGATTTGTCTCATCTGCCAGGATCTTTGGTTCAATTCATACCATTACTTATTTTTTATAAACCTCATTTAAATAGACTTTATTTCGACTAAGGTTATTATAACTGACTCACTACCATTGTTTGGTTGGATTTTTTCATGTTATTGCTAGATCTTTAAAGATAATCTCTTTCTAATGTCTCCTTATACAATTTTTAAAGAAATGAAAGTTCTTTTCATGAGTTATTCTAGGGCATAGGACCCAACTGATTTTTTGAGACTAGCATACCCTGAAATCAAAATATAGTACTGGCTCATTTGTGAAAGTAGAGGTCCTGAAATGCTAAATAGGATATTGATTTTATGCTCCTATTAAGTGATATAATTTACCCCAGAAACATGAGAATGTCAAGAGTGAAAAAACAGTTTTTGTGATTAAGTTCTGTATTACATAAAAAGAGAGACCTGTAAACAATCTTTAAGGATGGTAGATAAAATATTTGATAAAATAATCATTTCTGCTTTTAAAAAAAGTAACTTAAGTATCCTGGAATAGAAATTTCCTTAACTCAGTAAAACGTATCGTACCTTATGTTGAAAATTAGATGTATTCCCAGGAATTTGGGAATAAGACAAGAATGCTCACTATCTTTGCCACAGTTGACCATTGGACATAAACTAACCAAATCAGCCAGATGAGAAATTTGCCTATCTACTAAAAGAGGAAATGTGGATTGCATGAAGTATGTTTTTTAGGTTTTATAAAGAGTAAAAGGAAGTTGGATTTTCTTTTGTAAAGATTTTAAAATATTGATTCTTGATTTTAATTTAGTATACATTACCACTGGAGCTGATAAACCAACAGAATCTGACAGAATGGATAGAAATTTTAAAGACTGTTGTGAACAGGGATGTACCTAATGTAAGTGTATTTCCTATATCACTAAACTTAAATATTTAGTTACCTTTTGAGAATTTTAATTGATATTTTCTAAAACATTCTTTGTGAGTGTATGTATTTTGTGATGCAAATTTTTCTAGATACATGTTTCATTTGTTTATGTATGTTAAGTATATTAAGGGAAAAATTATAAAGGTTATTTTATGTATTATTTAAAGTGCTCATATATAGCTTGTTTTTTCCATCCTATTTCTGTTTCTTCAGTTTTTAACTGAGTTCATAAAATGTATCACCTGACATAGTTAGGAATTTTTTTTCTTATAGTGAGAACTTTTAAATCTACTGTCCTAGCAACCTTCAGATAAACAATATTTTTTTGTTATTACTTATAAAATCTACAGATACCATGTCCCCAGAATTTATTTATCATATAACTGGAAATTTGTACCTTTACACCATCTTCCAAAACTTACTGTAGTAAACATTTTGCAGTTTATACATATATCAAATTATTCTGTTTATACCTTAAACTAACACAATGTTAGATATCAATTATATATCAAAAAGAAACAAAGAGCCCGTAGCTGGATTTTAGCCTAGTGATTTGTCAGACTTGGATGAACTGAAGAAGAACTTGATTTCCAAGTTGGTCAGACTTTGTTGTTATATTACTTGGTTTTAAAATAACAACCTCATAGAGATCTAGCTCAAATACCATAAAATTCACTATTTTAGTGTACAATTCATTGTTTTTTTCAGTCCCATAAACAGAATTGTCCATAAATAAAAAATGTTATTTTCACATTTAATAACAATTTTTAAAATAACCACAATTTTTCTCTATAATCTAGTTTTCTAGAGAGATAGAAAATTTTCAATTCCTGAATCCCGAGTGTGTTTTAAGTACTTTTGCATACCTTGCTTATCTAATGTTCAAAAAAAAAAAAAAGTCCTGAATTTATTTTAAACAGAGGCGTAGAAGGGTTATGTAATTTACCAACATAATTTTTTTTAGTGGAATAAGTGAGACTGATCTCTTGTTTTGTAATTTATTGCTCACATTTTTATTTAAAAAATATGCTGAAGAAGTAAATAAGACCTTCATTCCACTCCATAGAAAAGTGACTTATGTGTTATTTTCTGTATACATTTAAAAGGTATAAAATATAACTAACTTTAAGAGTTTTCATAACTATATTCCGCATCTTTTTGGGTATCATTTGTAATAATAAACATGCACATATAAGTAAACAGTTTGAGTTGTAAGTCAGATTCACTCAAGTAACCATCACCTAGAATATTTGCTCATGGTTGGATCTAGTCATTCTGCCATCACCATTCTAATTTCTAGCACCATATATTAATTTTGCCTGCATAGAATCTAATAAAAAGGTGATTTTTTCATATCTACTTTCATTTAATATACTTATGATGTAATCATGTTGTGTTATGGTAGTTGGTTCCTTTTTATTGACAAGTGGTATCCCATTGTAAGGATGTACTATAATTTATTTAGAAGTTAATGTGTATCTGGGTGGTTTCAAGATTTTAGTGTTACAAATAAGGCTGCTATGAATGTATATGTTTAATTTTATAAAAAACTTCCAAAGTAGTTGTATCATTGCTGTCACTGGCAGTGTATGGAAGTCTTGGTTGTTTCACAGTCTCATTTCTTTGTCTTTAAAAATATGTCATGACTGTCTTAGGTCAGTAATATAATGAGCCAGTTCATTCTTTTAATGGTTGTGTAGTAGTCTGTTATGGATGTTCCATAATTAAACATCTCCTTATTACTGAATGTTTAGTTCTTGGCATTTTTCTCTGTTACAAATAGTTTTGTAAATGAATATTTCCATCTGTTTATATTTATGTATTTAAACTAGTATTTCTGAAAGTAGGTTTTTAAAATGGAGTTTTTTGTGCCCTTTTGATTTGTGCCCTTTAACTATACTGGTTTTAGTTAAGCTGCTTGCCCAGGCCTTTATTTGTATTATTTGGGTCATGACTAAAATGTTTTTGAGTTTAAACCTTTATAAGACTTTGAAAAAGCACCTTTGTAACTAAGTAGTGAAGCAAAACGCCTCTTATAAACAAAGGTTAGTACTTTTCCAAGTATATCCTTTTATAATGAAAGGCCAGTGTTGGAGGAGCATTCATGTTTTTGTGAATCTGTTCTGAACTCACTCTATTCCTTTTAGAGTATATTGTCTGTCATTAAATAAATGTCTCTTTAAAGGAAACACTTCAAGTTGAAGAAGATGATAGACCTGAGTTACCATGGTGGAAATGTAAGAAGTGGGCTTTGCATATCTTAGCAAGGCTTTTTGAAAGGTAAACACTTCTCATTATGTGATAACTTAAGTTTTTTTTTTTTTTTCCAATCTTCACAATTTGGTGCTATTTTAATAAGTGCTGATATAAAACATTATAAAGACATGGTGAGCATTTTAATGTTCTTTTAGGTATGGAAGTCCTGGCAATGTTTCCAAAGAGTATAATGAATTTGCTGAAGTATTTTTGAAGGCATTTGCTGTTGGTGTCCAACAAGTAAGTTTTTTCTTTTTTTTTTTAATTTAAATTTTATTTTTTTACTTTACAATACTGTATTGGTTTTGCCATACATTGACATGAATCCACCACAGGTGTACATGAGTTCCCAACCCTGAACCCCTCCCCCCCCCACCTAACAAGTAAGTTTAAGATAATTTTTCCACGTAAAAACATGGCTCTGTTAATTTATCTTGCTTATCTCTGTTTTTTTGTCATCCAGAGATTGCAGCAAATATTTTGGTCTCAGACTTCCTTACAATCTGGATTATGGATTATATTATATGTAATGATATTTACCATTTTAAAAACTGAGACAAAATTTAACAGTATTAATTTATTTAAAAGTAATAGCAAACCTGCCACATATTAATAGAATACATGTTTTTCTTGTTATTATTGAAAATAGCTTTTTTCCAAAAAGAAAAATTTTTAGCAGGAGGAAATGGCATCATTGCATATTTTTACTAATATCTTAAATGTCTGCCTTACTAAAAGGTAGCCATATACCACATCTACCTCTCTATTCATTGTTTTAATTTGTTCTAATGAAAGTAAATAAAGATAATTTGGTCTCAAAGAGAAGAAGTTGGAAAAGGAAAGACTGATTTAATATACTTTTCACATAATTGTGGAAATTTTTTATATCGTACCAACATTTGACAGTGGTATTTTCTTAAAGGTTAATTGCAATGTAGAGTTTGAAACTCTAGCAATAAACATCTCATATTCTATTATATTAACATTCATTGGTTTGGTATTGTACTTTGAATGGGTCTTTTATCCACGTATGATTTTGTAATCCTGCCTTGATCTTTGGAAAATATTGACTTAGTGGGTCAGTGGCAATTTTCTGAATGTTAATTGATTTCATTATATAACTTTAAAAATTTTCGTTCATTCACATCACCACTGATCTTATCAGAAGTATCTTTAAATATTTAAAAGCTGTCAAGTGGAACTAAGTGGTGGGTGTAAGATGTTGAGAATTCTAGTTTTGCTTGAAGTCTCAGATTTTTTTTTTTTTTAAGTCTCAGATTTTAATGCCAGTAACATATTCTCACTTCAGTGAGAGGCTCATTTTGTTCGTTTTTGAGGGAAAAAAAGAAATCTGCCATATACACAAGTCTGCTGCTGCTGCTAAGTCACTTCAGTCGTGTCCGACTCTGGGTGACCCCATAGACGGCAGCCCACCAGGCTCCCCAATCCCTGGGATTCTCCAGGCAAGAATACTGGAGTGGGTTGCCATTTCCTTCTCCAATGCATGAAAGAGAAAAGTGAAAGTGAAGTCGCTCAGTCTGTCCGACTGTTAGCGACCCCATGGACTGCAGTCCACCAGGCTACTCCGTCCATTGTATTTTCCAGGCAAGAGTACTGGGGTGGGGTGCCATTGCCTTCCCCATACACAAGTCTAAGTAACCATTATTTTATCAATCAGTTTTTCTTTCAAGCTTATGGTATTTGTTGGAAAAAACTTTTTCAATTCTGACTCTTGTTTCTCTTCAAAATGAATCTTTTGGCTTTTACTGAAGGTTTGCCTGGGGAGGGCACAGGCGCCCCCAAAAAAAAGCTGCTTCTGCTTTTCTTCCAAGCATTGTCCTTTGGTATGTAGCAGAAGTGCTGCATGCATGCATTACTGGTTCATGGAGGATATTCCTGAGGAAAGCTTGTTCTGTGATTGTGTGGCTGTAAAGAATATGATGACTGCTAGTTCCCTTTAGTGCCACTCTGCTGACTCACGTTGGGCACCTGAAGTGTTTTTTCCTTTTTTTTTTTTTTTTGAAATTTTTATTTTATTTTAATTTTATGTTTTTACTTTACAATACTGTATTGGTTTTGCCATACATTGACATGAGTCCACCACAGGTGTACATGAGTTCCCAACCCTGAAACCCCCTCCCACCACCCTCCCCATATCATCTCTCTGGTCATCCCAGTGCACCAGCCCCAAGCATCCTGTATCCTGCATCGAACCTAGACTAGCGATTCGTTTCTTACATGATAGTATACATGTTTCAATGCCATTCTCCCAAATCATCCCACCCTCGCCCTCTCCCACAGAGTCCAAAAGTCTCTTCTTTACATCTGTGTCTCTTTTGCTGTCTTGCATACAGGGTTCTCATTACCATCTTCTAAATTCCATATATATGTGTTAGTATACTGTATTGGTGTTTTTCTTTCTGGCTTACTTCACTCTGTATAATCGGCTCCAGTTTCGTCCACCTCATTAGAACTGATTCAAATGTATTCTTTTTAATGGCTGAGTAATACTCCGTTGTGTATATGTACCACAGCTTTCTTATCCATTCATCTGCTGATGGACATCTAGGTTGTTTCCATGTCCTGGCTATTATAAACAGTGCTGCAGTGAACATTGGGGTACATGTGTCTCTTTCGATTCTAGATTCCTCGGTGTATATCCCCAGCAGTGGGATTGCTGGGTCATAAGGCAGTTCTGTTTGCAGTTTTTTAAGGAATCTCCACCCTGTTCTCCATAGTGGCTGTACTAGTTTGCATTCCCACGAATAGTGTAAGAGGGTTCCCTTTTCTCCACACCCTCTCCAGTATTTATTGCTTGTAGACTTTTAGATCACAGCCATTCTGACTGGTGTGAAATGGTACCTCATTGTGGCCTTGATTTGCATTTCTCTGATAAAGAGTGATGTTGAGCATCTTTTCATGTGTTTATTAGCCATCCGTATGTCTTCTTTGGAGAAATGTCTATTTAGTTCTTTGGCCCATTTTTTGATTGGGTCATTTATTTTTCTGGACTTGAGCTGCATAAGTTGCTTGTATATTTTTGAGATCAGTTGTTTGTCAGTTGCTTCATTTGCTATTATTTTCTCCCATTCCAAAGGCGGCTGTCTTTTCACCTTGCTTATAGTTTCCTTTGTTGGGGCACCTGAAGTTTTACCACCACCACTTTTGTATCATTGATGCAAGTGTCAACACGGTAAAAATGGCAAATAATGTCTGAGGATTATTATGAAAATAGTTTTGACCTGTCAGACCCTCTGAGGTCTGTGGAACATATTTTAACAACTGCTATTCTCAAATGTCAAAGATGACTTAGGACTCTTAGCAGTCATTAATTGCTTAAATGGTTTGGGTAAGATTTTCTTAAAAGTTGATTTTAACAATAATAGTGCTGTCTCAGTGGTGTGTTCATAAATAGCATGATTTTTTCTTCTTGTATTTAATCAGAGACTCATCCTTTGATGTACAATGTTGCCTCAGTTTGTTTATTTTACTTTGGGAATAAATATAGTTCTCCAATACATAATTTAAAAAATTACTTCCTTTTTAATAGAATCTGGTGGTTATTTTATGATGGTGATCTGGGTAGTGTCAGATGTTTTTGCTAGCTTGTAAATGGTTAAACTCTATTTAAGCTTTGGGTTTTGATCAAATTCTTTTTCAAAGGTTTTATTGAAGGTGTTATATCAGTACAAGGAGAAGCAATATATGGCCCCCCGAGTTTTACAACAGACGTTAAATTATATTAATCAAGGAGTTTCCCATGCTCTCACCTGGAAGAATCTGAAGCCTCATATACAAGTAACAATTTTCTATCTGAACTATTTTCCTAGAAAATATAATGGAAATAACATTAATTACCAAAAAAAGTTGAAAAAATCCATTTTTTAATGTATGTTACTTGGTCTAGTTCTGATAGTTTTATATTAGAAAAATAAAGTAACACCATGAAAAACTTTATAAAAGGTATTTTGTGAATATTCAGATTATTTGTTTAATCTGAAACTATTACCTAAAAATTTGCCTTTAAGTTCTTACTGTTAGATCATGATTAGTTTAACATGACTAGTTAACATGTAATCTGGAATAGACAAAGGAGTATTTCACCAAATTACTTTTGAGGCTAATTGGCTTATGTATTGTTTCCGGTAGTCTATTTGCTTTGTTTTTAACTGTAGGGTTTGATGAACTAAAATTTCACTTTGTGTTTACTAAGAATACTTAATTGCTATCTATGTATACATGTCTTATTTTATGACATGTGCCTTACCCTTGTTGCACAGAGGGTAAGAATATGTACTTTGGTGGTTGATCTGAGAATGCATTTTAACGCATTTATATTTTACTGAAGTTTGATATTAAGCTTTAAAACACATGCTGTAGAGTTATTTTTATTTTAGCACTTATTAGAAATTTGAAAACTGAATTAAGGTTACGTTCTTGACTTTTAAATTGCAGGGCATTATCCAAGATGTTATTTTTCCATTGATGTGCTATACAGATGCTGATGAGGAACTTTGGCAAGAAGACCCTTATGAATATATACGCATGAAGTTTGGTGAGGACATTTTACTTTTTTAGAAACAAAATATGTCAGTAGTTAAGGTTCTGTATGATAAACCTTGAATAGTAAGGCCTCACCTTTGGAACTGAAAATTTTTCCATTATTTTAATATAATCTATCCATTGTTAAGTCATTTGGGAAGTTTTTCACTAGTTTGGTCATTTGATGATAATCCTCATTTTTAGCAGATGTAAATACAGTAGTGTTAGTAGGTTATGACTGTTGGATATACCTGTGGTACATGCCAAAATTGTTAGAAATTCAAGGGTACACCTTAACACTAAGTATCTGAACTGTGCTTTTGGATCCCATGTCAGTCATCATGTGTATGGAAATTGAGAAGACGCATATGGGAAGCTGGAGTCATACGGGGGTCTCTGTATGAAACTAAAGAATTGTAATTTGGCTAATGTTACGTATTAGTCTTTCTTCCTACCAAAATCTTATATACTTTCAGTAGTTTGTATTTTTGTGACCCCATTGTGAAAATTCTCACAGTAGTAGGGTTTCATATGATAGAAAATAATCATTGGGAGAAGTTAATGGATTAAGATTTAATTTTTAAAGGAAAGACAAGGCATTAAGCTTTTGCAAAATTCTATGGAGATCTGGATTTGTTTTCATGCTTGCCTTCTGTGAAGATTTAGCAAAAATTTAATGTCCATTTTTGTTATCACTGAGCATCATTTGTAAATTATATGAAAATGTTTGATGAAAATTTTGAAATTATTATTTTTCTGTGTTCTGTGTTAATTTTAAATTTTTTCTCCAGATGTATTTGAGGATTTCATCTCTCCAACCACCGCTGCCCAGACGCTCTTGTTTACAGCGTGTAGTAAGAGGAAAGAGGTGGGTTATTTAGTATGTGGATAATTTTTGCTTTAATATTTAAAATATGTTCAGATATACACTTAGGGTGTTTTTTTGTTTATTTTCTTGAAGTATAGTTTATTTACAGTAGTAATTTCTGCTATTCAGCATAGTGATTCTGTTACATATATAGTTTATCACAGGATATTGAATATATTTCACCCTGCTATACAGCAGGACCTTGTTGTTTATCCATTCTGTATAGAATAGTTTGCATCTTCTAATCCCAAACTTTTAGTTCTTAATGGTTACTTAAGATCATCTTGTCATCAGTGTTTTAGAAGGATTTTTGGATATCCAGTAAAGCAGTACTTTTCTCTGTTAATCCAGGTACTACAAAAGACTATGGGATTTTGCTACCAGATTCTCACAGAACCAAACGCTGATCCTCGAAAAAAAGATGGAGCCCTGCATATGATTGGTTCTTTAGCCGAAATACTTCTGAAGGTATTTGTGTGTGTGTGTGTGCACGCACACGTGCATGCAATTAGTTTGTTTTAATAGTGGCAATTGGGATGAAACTGAATTGAGGTACAGTTCATATACCAGAGAACACCCTGTAGCTCAGATGGTAAAGAATCTGCCTGTAGTGCAGGAGCCCTGGGTTCAATCCCTGGGTCGGAAGATACCCTGGAGAAAGGAATGGCAACCCAATCCAATATTCTTGCCTGGAGAATTCCATGGACAGACCATGGGGTTGCAAAGAGTCGAACACGACTGAGCAGTTTTCATATACCATACGGTTTGTCCATTTAAAGTGTACAGTTTGGTTGTTTTTCTTATAAAGAGTTGTGCCACCATCAGCCCTTAATTCCAAAGAGTTTTCATCATCCCCCAAAGAACTTTTAGAAGTCACTCCCCATTTTCTCCCAAATCTCCTAGCCCTAGTTGTAATCTCCTTTATGTCTCTGATAATGGATTTTTCTATTCTGGACATTTCATATAAATGGAATACATACCTGTGACTTGAACTGCTGATCAAATGTTGAGAGACTGCTGGACTGTTTTCCAAAGTGGCTGTACCATTTTTTATGTATTAATTAGCAGTGTGTGATGGTTCCAGTGTCTTTGTCTTTATCAACACTTGGCTATTGTCTGTCTTTTAAAGTTATAGCCATCCCAGTTGGTATCAAATGGTAATTTTACTGTGGTTTTAATTTACATTTCCCTCACGACTAATGATACTGAGAATCTTTTTTTATGCTTATTGTCCAGTCTTCCTCGGAGAAATTTCTGTTCAAATCTTTTGTCCATTTTAAATGGAGGTATTTATCTTTTTACTGTGATTTGTTAGAGTTCTGATATATATATATTTTTTAATCTAATTTTTTTGGCCACACTGGATGGCTTGTGGGATCTTAGTTTGCCAACTAGGGATCAAACCTGGACTCTTGGCCGTAAAAGTGTAGAATCCTAACCTCTGAACCACCAGGGAATTCCCTGTGTATTCTAAATGCTATGCTTTTAGAAACCTTTCAAATACAGTTGACTTCTGAACAACACAGGTTTGAACTTCTTTCAAGTCCACTTAACATGTGGATTTTTTAAAGTAGTAAATACTACAGTTGGTTGAATCCACAAATGGAGTTGTTTGAATCCACAGATGCAGAATCACAGATACACAGGGCTAATTGCAAATTAAGTGGCAGATTTTCAATTGCACAGAGGGTTGGTGTGCCAACAGCCTCATTATTCAAAGATCAGCTATATGTGATTTGCAAGTATTTTCTGCCATTCTATGGATTATCTTTTATCTTTTCACATTCTTGATGGTGTCCTTTAAGGTACAGTTTCTTATGATTTTGAAAGTGTCTTCTATATTTCTTTGTTATTGCTTGTGCTGAAGGTAATTCTTTTTGCATGAATTATTTTCTTTTCATATTGTATTAAATTGTAGTGTTTTTTCTTCTCAGAAAATTGGTTTTGCTGGAAATTTGTAAACCTGAATATATCCCTTCCCATTATTACCTTGAGAGCAGAATATTTCTCAATCTGTGCTCTATGGTTCATGTAGAACCTTTCCAGAGAGGTTCTTTCATTATAATAATTTTATAAGAGAAAAATGTTTTGTAAGATAAGGAATAAAATTAACCATTCTTCTATTACTTAAACATCACTGGTGTTAATGTTCGACATAATTGCTTTGTAAACAAATGATGTAAAAGGATTAAAAAATGTACAGTGATTTTGGTGTTAATGTTTGAGAATAAGAAAATTAGATATGGATCTCGGGGTTCAAAATTCCAGAATACATATGTTTTGACATCATTAGTCATTCTAAGGATTTGTGTATCTGTTTGGCATTTGAGATGATTATATTTGCTTATTTTTGCAGAAAAAGATCTACAAGGACCAGATGGAATACATGCTGCAGAGCCATGTGTTCCCTCTCTTCAGCAGTGAACTAGGCTACATGAGAGCCAGGGTACGTTTTCAAGCTGCATCGTTTTGTGCGTTTATGTCTTATAATGAGTAACCGCTTATGTGGACTTCTGTATGGAAGCTTTTAGACGCTCACTTTAAAACCCTGTTTTACCCTAGACTTCTGTGTTTCTTTAAATGGCTGCTCATAATGTGTGCATAGTTTTCATCTGTGTCTGATAGCAGCATCTGTCTGTGTTTTGCATTCAGATCTTGCTATCCACACAAACATCATGCAGCCAGAGAGTAAGTTGGGATCATAGTACTGGTCTAGTGTTGTCTCTTTTGACTTTATCTACCACTGGCCAGCCTCCAAATTCCCACACAAGAACTTTGGCACTAGAAATATTGTCACATGGTAGAATTTAATGTAAGACACCTATAGTAACTCACTGCATTTTTTTTTTTTAAGGCTTGCTGGGTCCTTCACTACTTTTGTGAAGTGAAGTTCAAAAGTGACCAGAACTTGCAAACAGCCCTAGAACTGACCCGAAGATGTCTGATAGATGATAGGGAAATGCCTGTTAAAGTGGAAGCTGCCATTGCTCTTCAAGTGCTGATCAGCAATCAAGAGAAAGGTAAAAGATTTGTGTATGTAAGACATGGTCCTAGAAACTTGACATATTGTCTTCCTTTTTATTTGAAGGTATTTCTTGTTTACTCTTTGGTATATATTGATTCAGGTTTTAAGGCGTTTTAGCATTAGCATCAGAAGTTTTTTTCTCTTTCTCTTACAGCTAAAGAATATATCACACCATTCATCAGACCCGTCATGCAGGCTCTTCTTCACATTATAAGAGAAACAGAAAATGATGATCTTACCAATGTAATTCAGAAAATGATCTGCGAGTATAGTGAAGAAGTTACTCCTATTGCAGTAGAAATGACACAGCATTTGGTATGATATTTGATCAGTAATGTATGCATTACTTAGATTACAGCAGGTGTTTTCACAGAGCTTATTGTATATCAGGTACCATTCTAAGTCTTTGATACATATTTTAACTCATTTAATTTTCATACAGTCCTATGTGAGGAGTATTCCTATACCGAAAGAAAATGTGAGTTATGAAAAGGTTAATTAACTTGCCCAAGTTAGAAGGGGTGGGGCTGGCACACACCTGTGCTGTGTGCTGCTGCAGCGCATAGTTGTCAACATGTACTTACATTGCATCATGACTAACTTGTTTGTGTGATTTCCTAGAATGCTTTACACCAACTTAGAGTAGGAATGCTAGTTATAAGTAAATTTTTAAAATTGAAATTTGTTAAATTAGTTATTTTATATTTGAACTTTGTATACAGTACATAGCATTTGGTATACTTTATAGTCTTGCTAAATATTGGGATTTGAAGAATCTGAGTCTTGTTATTTGCTGTGAATGTTCTTAACAGCTGATTTTGAATTGGATAAAGACATTTGAGTAAATATAGTTGTTGTTCAGTCACCAAGTTGTGTCTGACTCTTTTGTGACCCATGTACTGTAGCCCACCAGGCTCCTATGTCCATGGGATTTCCTAAGCAGGAATACTGGAGTGGGTTGCCATTTCTTACTCCAGGGGTTCTTCCTGGCCCAGGGATCGAACCCACATCTCTTGCATTGATTGGAAGGTAGATTCTTTACCACTGAGCCTCTTGGGAAGCCCAAATAAATGCGGTAGTGTTCATTAAAATAGTATATTGCATTTATAATAAGCTGATTATTAGCTGTGACACCTCATAATTAATAACTTTCCTCAGAATATCTTAAAAATGATTGACTTCTATAGCAACAAAAACCTTGGTGACTAATATTTGATGATTAGTATTTGAACATTGTCAAATGTTGAGCTGTGCTAAGTCACTTTAGTTGTATCTGAGTCTTTGTGACTCCATAGACTGTAGCCACCATTCTCCTCTGTCCATGGAATTCTCCAGGCAAAAATACTGGAGTGGATTGCCATTTCTTTCTCCAGGGGATCTTGCCAACCAGGAATCGAACCCTTATCTCTTAGTTCTCCTACATTTGCAGGCGAGTTCTTTACTAGTAGTGCCACGTGGAAGCCCCAAATGTCAGCCAGTACCACTAATGTTCATAATATTAAGCATTTTCTATGCCTTGCCTCATTTAATCCTCACAGTATATGAAGATGTCAGGAAAAAGAGGTCGAGTAGTCTGTCTGAAGTGACCCAGTAAGTGGTAGAGCAGTACCATTGACTATATAATATTAATTGATTTGGAAATGCCAATCAGTTCTGCTGTCTCAGTGAGAACATTTTAAAAACTATGTTTTAGACAAAAATATGTGTATACTGCTTTAAGGGCAAAGCTTAATTTATATTCTCTTCAATGTAGGCAATGACTTTTAATCAAGTAATCCAGACTGGGCCAGATGAAGAAGGAAGTGATGATAAAGCAGTTACTGCTATGGGGATCCTGAATACCATCGACACGCTTCTTAGTGTAGTTGAAGATCATAAAGAAGTAAGAAAATAATCCAGTGCTCTAAAAGTTGTAGGGAATTTCAAGCCATTCTTCATCAGCTGTTCTGTGCTTTTGGGGGGCCTCTGACGTATAGTCTTTGGTCATCTTCTCATACCTTGATTTTTGCTATCTTTTAACTAGTAGTACCCTTTTCATAGCACCTTATAAATATTTTAGAAGGAATAGGAGGGAGGTATTTGTATCTTTGCCTCAAAGCTCTGAGTTTGGGATTACCTTTCTCAGATCTAAAAGTATAGTGATTCCTAGGAAAATGTACTCTTGCTAGTTTTCCTTTTTAGTAAAAAAATGTTTTAGTTAGGGTATAATCCATATAACATATACCACCTTAACCATTTTTAGGTGTACACTGTATGTATTCCAAATGGATGTCCTGCTTCCTGCACTTTTTAACATTATGATGACTTTTAGGAATTTGGGATCCAGTTGAGGATCATACTGATAATTAAAGGGGAATTTGTATGTTCTATCTATCTTGTGTGACTTGGGTGCCCTGCTCACTGTTAGATAAATGGAGCTGACTTAAAAATTACTGGGAGTGGTAGGATTAATGCCTTCTTTTAAATAATTTTTCAGTAAGCTATTGATTTGTATCTCTGTTAACTTCACTTACATCTGGCTGAATTACACACAGGATTTTAGTCTCTGCAGAATGATGTGGATGTGGCTCCATTTTTCTAGGAAAATTTTTTTTCTTTATAGTAAACTATACTTGTTATTTCTTGTTTGTCTGATTGTAATAGTGTTGTATTAAATTTCATTCCCAGATTGAGTCACAATTTTTAAACATTCCATTTTGAGACAAAGGCTTAAAATAATTTGTTGACAATATTGACTTTATATTTAAATGCATTGAATTATTGTATATTATTTAATAATTCACTCAGTGTGCTGCAATTCCATATGATTTTTTTCTTCTTTTTTAGATAACCCAGCAGCTTGAAGGAATCTGCTTGCAGGTTATTGGAACTGTTTTGCAGCAGCATGTCTTAGGTAGGTACCTCTGATTATTCTAAGAATATCCTACTACTTCATATGAGCAAGCATTGTCCTAATGACTTGGTATTCTCTTTTAGAATTCTATGAAGAGATCTTCTCTTTAGCACACAGTTTGACATGTCAACAAGTGTCTCCACAGATGTGGCAGTTACTACCTCTGGTATTTGAGGTTTTTCAGCAAGATGGTTTTGATTACTTTACAGGTAGGTCAAATCATCATAGAAATACTTAGGGGTCTCCCTGTTTGTATTCAGTTTTAGTATATCACTTGAACACAAAGTTTTGCATATTCTTAAGTGCTTCCTTGTTTGCATAAGTTATCAGTAGTAATTAATGCTCCAAGATGACCCTAGCATTGATTTCTATTATGTTTTGATTTAGTTATCACTTGAGATTTTTTTCCCCTAAAACACATATTCTTAAGTTTCTGTTTCCTGTCAGTCTTCTTTGTATAATCTTTAACATAATCTTTATGTTTACTAAATATGAAGGAATATACTTTAATAATAGGCTCATTTTTACATTTAATTACAAATGAATAATTGAAAGTAAATGTTAGGGAGAAAACATTCAGACTTCCTTCTTTTTCTTAGATTTTTCAGAAACACAGCATTTATGTAAAAATATTTAACTTACACTTTTTATTAATACAGATATGATGCCTCTGCTTCATAATTATGTAACAGTTGATACAGACACACTTCTATCTGATACCAAGTACCTTGAAATGATATACAGTATGTGCAAAAAGGTAGGTCACCCTAATACAAGAACATGTGAGGCTTGTGCTATAAAAAGTACAGGATTGTAAAGAGACCTGATACTACATCATGGTAAACATAATATCATGTGAGTTTGACTTAATAAGGGTTATTTAAAAGTTATCAACAAAATGGCTTTGATTCCTAGATCTCTGATTGATGACTCTGACAAGTATTTATGTCTACCTTCTGGTATTTTAATTAGAGCTATGTTTTTTGATTTTAGTGTCTGGAGCTTATCTTAGCTTATTCCCTGCTAAGTTTTGAATCAAAAGAAGAAAAGACCAGAAATGATTAACGATGTTTTATAAAGAATATTCTCAGACTCAAAGATACAGAAAACAAACTAATGGTTACCAAAAGGGGAGGGAGGGTATAAATTATGAGATTGGGATTAACAGATACAAACTACTATATATAAAATTAATAAACAACAAGCTCCTTCTGGTGTTCAGTAAGCAATAAACCATAGTGGAAAATAATATGAAAAAGAATGTGTGTGTGTATGTGCGGCTTCGCTGGTGGCTCAGTTGGTAAAGAATCTGCCTGCCATGCAGGAACCCAGGGTCGATCCCTGGGTGGGAAAGATCTCCTGGAGAAGGAAATGGCAACCTACTCCAGTATTCTTGCCTGTAAAATCTCATGGACAGAGGAGCCTGACAGGCTACAGTTCATGGTGTCGCAAAGAGTTGGACACAACTTAGCGACTAAACCATACATATGTATAAGTAAGTCAACTTTGCTCTACACTAGAAACGAATACAACGTTGTAAATCAACTACTTCAATAAGGAAAATAAAAAGAAAGGAACTCTTTGGAGGCTGTGGGTTTATAGTAGCTGTATAGTATTAGTAAATAGCAAGATTATAAAATTTGAAGGTTCATTTTTAAAAAGTCAAAAGTACTAGGCCATTTTTGGAAAATCATAAGATACATATACATGGTGAATGTTGCCTTTTTTTTTTTCCTCTTAAGAAGTAGGAGATAAAATGATTGATTAGGGCCCTTGATATCAGAGTCAATGTAATTGATAACATGAGTTCCTTACATTATTTGTTGAGAGCTCTCAGTTTGTTGTTTAAACTCAGACATTAGCAAATGATTTTCCTCCATGAAGTTTATAGATGTGTTTGTCATCCTCATTCTTTCTGAACACTTAGTCACAGAATAATCATCTAGTTATGTTATTATTTATTGCTAATTGTTAATGTTGATGTTCTAGGAACAGAGATAGCTATGCCATCTACACTCCTATTTTAAAACACTTATCCTTAACCCTTTGATTCCTCTAATGCTGATGAGCATGTGAATTACATGCTTTTATTTCTTTTCTGGGGACAGCTTCTGCCATCAGCAGACTGCCTTTTTATCCTGCTTATCTCACAGTCCATTGCCAGTATTTTTTTTTCTTTTTAAGACACAGTGGTTGTTAACTTGTTACAGTCCAGAATGGCACAGCAGGGGAGGTCCTTTGATTATTAGACCAATGCTACAGACAGACAACTCCAAATCCTTACAGTTCTTTAGACTGTAGTCTATGCAATCACTCATATTTATTTATTAGACTCTGTTAAATACTTAAGCAGTTACAGACTGATTTAAAGGTTTTGAGACGCCTCCTTGCAGTTTATATTTTGTGTTGATCAGGTTCTTACAGGAGTTGCAGGAGAAGATGCAGAGTGTCATGCAGCAAAATTGCTAGAGGTTATCATTCTGCAGTGCAAAGGGCGTGGCATTGACCAGGTCAGTGAAGCCATAAGTGATTCAGCTTGCAGGATTCAGAGAGGGAATCTTTCCCTCCGCTTTTTGTTTTTGGGCATTTGTTATATATATATTTTGTATGTTGTATTATTATGACACCAAGATAACATGTTAAAATTGTTTAAAATTTAATCAATATTTAATAGTAATCATATATTTAATATGTATGGAAATAAACAAAATGATTACCACAGTAAGGTTAGTTAGTAGGAATATTTGGAATCCATGATTGCTATTGTGGTGGGGCTCTCATATCTCAGGGAAGACTGATTTTTCTCTAAAATTGGATTTCCCACTGAAATGCTTCAGCAATAAAAATTATTGGATCATTTAATGGAAAAGGGTTTAGTTGAAGAAACCAGAAAATTAATATGGGATAGGATAGTTAATGCCTGTTACTGACAGTTTTGAAATATTTTTCTGTCTTTCTCTATAGTGTATTCCCTTATTTGTGGAAGCAGCTTTAGAGAGGCTGACAAGAGAGGTGAAGACAAGTGAACTTCGAACAATGTGCCTGCAAGTTGCCATTGCAGCTTTGTATTACAATCCACACCTACTTCTCAATACCTTAGAAAATCTTCGCTTCCCTAATAATGTTGAACCAGTTACAAATCATTTTATTACACAATGGCTTAATGATGTTGATTGTTTCTTGGGGTAAGTGACATGTACTGCGTCTTTGTTTATATAACTTTGTGAGGAACTGTGCAAAATTTTTTTAAGGAAAAGAAGAAATTATTTATTTTATTTTTTTCAGGCTTCACGATAGAAAGATGTGTGTTCTGGGCCTATGTGCTCTTATTGATATGGAACAAATACCACAAGTTTTAAATCAGGTTTCTGGACAGATTTTGCCAGCTTTTATTCTTTTATTTAATGGATTAAAAAGAGCTTATGCCTGCCATGCAGAACATGAGAATGACAGTGATGATGACGATGAAGCTGAAGATGATGATGAAACGGGTAAGGGATTTGCAATGTAGGAAGCCAGTCTTATTACCTAGTTAGAAATATCACTGGACTTATTCCTTTAGCCCTTCTTCTAATGAAATGTGGGATCATGGCCAAATATTTACACATTCATTCATTCATAGACTCACTAGATTCTCACTAGAGTGTAAGGTCCATGAGGGCAGAACTTTCAGCTGTATCTCCATTACATAAAGCAGTTCTAGGCAAAAACAGCACCCTACTCCACTACTCTTGCCTGGAAAATCCCATGGACTGAGGAGCCTGGTAGGCTATAGTCCATGGGGTCGCGAAGAGTCGGACACGACTGAGCGACTTGACTTTCACTTTTCACTTTCATGCATTGGAGAAGGAAATGGCAACCCACTCCAGTGTTCTTGGCTGGAGAATCCCAGGGACAGGGGAGCCTGGTGGGCTGCCGTCTATGGGGTCGCACAGAGTCGGACACGACTGAAGCGACTTAGCAGCAGCAGCAGCAGCAGCAGACAAAAATGATTTGGGTTTGGGGTTTTTAGTGTTAGTGAGCATCTAATACATCTCACAGGTGAAAAGTATTAGACTGTAGACCACATGTACTACACTATAGACCACAAGAGTAAAAATAGATGTTGTTTAAGTTATTGTAATGGTTCCAAAATATGGTAATTGCCGTTTTTGTCTTTTATCATATATTATCTTAGCCAGCCTTTGAAAAAAAATCTCGTAAAAGGTATTCCTGTGGAAATAACAAACTGTTGCTTTACTATTGGTATTTATTTGGTTTGGTAAATACCATAAGGTCCAGAGCATGCCAAGTGCTGGCTCTCATTCAGTCCATTTTCCAACTTTAGAATCTATATATAATATTAGAATACTGGAATCTAGATTATTAACAATTGTGGTTAGTTTTCTTAGATTTCTGTGAGAATTTTTTTCTATTTATTGCTGTAAGTGTATTTAAACACCAATTCTTGGAACTCTCCCTTGAATTTATTCAGTTGTGATTTTCCAACAATGATTGTTGTCATTGAGTTACAATGAGTAACAGAATATTTCAGTGTTAACAAAAACACCTTTTTATGACTTGGCAGAGGAACTGGGCAGTGATGAAGATGATATTGATGAAGATGGACAAGAATATTTGGAGATTCTGGCTAAGCAAGCGGGTGAAGATGGAGATGAGGAAGATTGGGAAGAAGATGATGCTGAAGAAACTGCCCTAGAAGGCTATTCTACAATCATTGATGATGAAGATAACCCTGTTGATGAGTATCAGATATTTAAAGCTATATTTCAGAGTAAGTTTACTTGTTCTGTGTAATTCAGATAGTTCCATATGACCCATTTTCCTGAATCAAACTGTTGGTCTTTATGTCTGCCCCCTAAAGAAGAGATTGGCGTATATCAAACCCAAATTTAGGATTGTTAGGCAAAGTAACCAAAGTTACTTCTCCTGTTGCCTTAGAGATTCAGAGTATTTTTCTCATCCTATTATTTTACTTTTATTTAGATCATAATTTTGAAATAGGCACATCACAGGAAAATTGTATACTTCATTGTAGCCTCCCAGGTTTCCCCAGAAGTATCTACCCTTATGTTTCTTGTGTTTGAGTATATTTTTCCCCCTGGCTAAACCTGTGCTTACCTATCTGAGAATTTGACCATTTTTTTCCATGTATAGTCTTGGGAATCTTTTCTCTTTTCTCCTGCTTCATAGTGTGTGGCTATAGACTGCTGGGTGCCACTTTTTGTTTTTGATCATCATTTACTTGGATTTCAACAAAATACAACATCAGTGTTCTTTAACCTAGCTTAAGAAATTTAAATTGACACTGTATTTGAACCTCATTTCCTTCCAGTTAACTGCTTTCCTATTTTATCATTCTCATACATTATGAATTTTGATGTAGAATAAATTCTGTGATAAGCATAGCATTAATCTTCCAAGCCCACGACAAAGCAATTTTGATGCAAGGTTGCGGAAATGCAAGTAATTGTTTTGGGGCTATGTGGCAGGCTGTTAAAATTGATTGAAGTGCCAAGAACTGACTGGCTTTTGTCCTTGACTTTGTATTTTGTATACTTAAACACATGTTAATTCCTAAATGATGGTTTATAATAGAAGGCTCGTGCACAGTAAAGGCAATAAAGTAATGGTANGGAGAAGGAAATGGCAACCCACTCCAGTGTTCTTGGCTGGAGAATCCCAGGGACAGGGGAGCCTGGTGGGCTGCCGTCTATGGGGTCGCACAGAGTCGGACACGACTGAAGCGACTTAGCAGCAGCAGCAGCAGCAGCAGACAAAAATGATTTGGGTTTGGGGTTTTTAGTGTTAGTGAGCATCTAATACATCTCACAGGTGAAAAGTATTAGACTGTAGACCACATGTACTACACTATAGACCACAAGAGTAAAAATAGATGTTGTTTAAGTTATTGTAATGGTTCCAAAATATGGTAATTGCCGTTTTTGTCTTTTATCATATATTATCTTAGCCAGCCTTTGAAAAAAAATCTCGTAAAAGGTATTCCTGTGGAAATAACAAACTGTTGCTTTACTATTGGTATTTATTTGGTTTGGTAAATACCATAAGGTCCAGAGCATGCCAAGTGCTGGCTCTCATTCAGTCCATTTTCCAACTTTAGAATCTATATATAATATTAGAATACTGGAATCTAGATTATTAACAATTGTGGTTAGTTTTCTTAGATTTCTGTGAGAATTTTTTTCTATTTATTGCTGTAAGTGTATTTAAACACCAATTCTTGGAACTCTCCCTTGAATTTATTCAGTTGTGATTTTCCAACAATGATTGTTGTCATTGAGTTACAATGAGTAACAGAATATTTCAGTGTTAACAAAAACACCTTTTTATGACTTGGCAGAGGAACTGGGCAGTGATGAAGATGATATTGATGAAGATGGACAAGAATATTTGGAGATTCTGGCTAAGCAAGCGGGTGAAGATGGAGATGAGGAAGATTGGGAAGAAGATGATGCTGAAGAAACTGCCCTAGAAGGCTATTCTACAATCATTGATGATGAAGATAACCCTGTTGATGAGTATCAGATATTTAAAGCTATATTTCAGAGTAAGTTTACTTGTTCTGTGTAATTCAGATAGTTCCATATGACCCATTTTCCTGAATCAAACTGTTGGTCTTTATGTCTGCCCCCTAAAGAAGAGATTGGCGTATATCAAACCCAAATTTAGGATTGTTAGGCAAAGTAACCAAAGTTACTTCTCCTGTTGCCTTAGAGATTCAGAGTATTTTTCTCATCCTATTATTTTACTTTTATTTAGATCATAATTTTGAAATAGGCACATCACAGGAAAATTGTATACTTCATTGTAGCCTCCCAGGTTTCCCCAGAAGTATCTACCCTTATGTTTCTTGTGTTTGAGTATATTTTTCCCCCTGGCTAAACCTGTGCTTACCTATCTGAGAATTTGACCATTTTTTTCCATGTATAGTCTTGGGAATCTTTTCTCTTTTCTCCTGCTTCATAGTGTGTGGCTATAGACTGCTGGGTGCCACTTTTTGTTTTTGATCATCATTTACTTGGATTTCAACAAAATACAACATCAGTGTTCTTTAACCTAGCTTAAGAAATTTAAATTGACACTGTATTTGAACCTCATTTCCTTCCAGTTAACTGCTTTCCTATTTTATCATTCTCATACATTATGAATTTTGATGTAGAATAAATTCTGTGATAAGCATAGCATTAATCTTCCAAGCCCACGACAAAGCAATTTTGATGCAAGGTTGCGGAAATGCAAGTAATTGTTTTGGGGCTATGTGGCAGGCTGTTAAAATTGATTGAAGTGCCAAGAACTGACTGGCTTTTGTCCTTGACTTTGTATTTTGTATACTTAAACACATGTTAATTCCTAAATGATGGTTTATAATAGAAGGCTCGTGCACAGTAAAGGCAATAAAGTAATGGTAGAATATCATGAGGAAATGAGTTTTCATTCTTGGGAATTACTCTGTAAAAATTTTTTATTTTGTGGAACTTTATAGAGAACATTTTCTCTCACTCACTCACCATACACACACACCCCTTTCTGTAGCTAATTGAAACACAGACGTATAGTTAGAATTGTAACCATTATATATCAGGTTATCTAGTGTGTGTTTTCATTAAACAGTGAGATTTTTAACACCTGGTCCTGTGATAAGCTGGGAAATTTTGTTATTCCTTCTCATGGGTTGTGTTTGACCATTATTTAGACTATAATATAAAAATACGTATTTTAAGTACTGCAGAGTTCCTTTCTATGGAAAGACTACATATATTTAAGAAAGATTTTTGAATAAGAAAAGCAGAATAAAAAATTCATTTTGTACCATTCATCTCTTTTTTTTAAGGTTTCTGGGTTTTGTTTTTTTAATGTAGGAATTTGAGAATTATATCCAGAATGTGGGAATGTGTCCGTTTTTAAGTTGCTTTAACTCTGAATCTTCTAAGGAGTTTGAGTTAACTTTATTTCTAGTTTCCCTACTTTGTTACTTGTTAGATAACAACTGATTTAGGTTCTATTTACTAACAGTGAGGATTTTGAGCGTGATTAGATTTTTGAGGCATAATGCTAAACCATAAATTTTTCCCCTGTATGTTTTTCTCACAAGCAATTTAAAGTACAGTAGGTAATTATTGGGAAAATATAAAAGAGATCAGAATTTCAGTACTGGAGGTAGAGTAGCGGGAACAGAATAGTAGAGAACTACCAGGACTCTCTTACCGCCCTTTTTTACTTTGTTTTCCTTTTGATAGCTATACAAAATCGTAATCCTGTGTGGTATCAGGCTCTGACTCATGGTCTTAATGAAGAACAAAGAAAACAGTTACAAGATATAGCGACTCTAGCCGATCAAAGACGAGCAGCCCATGGTATGTTACTTGACCCTCTTTAATGCAATTAATAACTTTGATACAGCTTTAAAATTTAAATTCGGTGATTTAAAATTATGTAAAAGCTACAGTTGTTGGAAGTGATAAGAAATTCACTCTAATCTGTAGGAATGAGATGAATATTGTTTTTGGCTACAATTTCTTGATTTTAAGTGTAGTTGAAGACTATAATAAGGTTGCTAAATCTCATGGGGCTAGTTTGATAGTGGAAAATTCTGAAAACTGCAGTTTCTCAAAAGTATATTAAAGACATACATCATTTCTTTTCGTCAGTAAACATTTCATGGTTAACAATATATAAATGCTTTTCAATATAGGATATTTTAGGTAATACACATTCTAACAGTTTTATAGGTCTTAATAACTGTGAGTCAGACTAGTTTTATATTCAGAAAGAGTCCTTATAAAAAACAAAGTATTTATATCTTCTTTCTAAAGTATTTATATCTGAATTTGCTTGCAGTAAATTCATTAGCTGTTACTACCTTTGGAATTGGATCCTATTGATTCACTGTTTGACTCAAAATAGAGTATTTAAAGATTTTTCTTGATAAACAATGGGAAGTGAAAATTGGCTAAAAAGTCTGCAACATACAAGAGAGTTATCTTCTCTGCATATTGCACACTTCTCTTCTTTACATGTGGAGGGAGAACAGAGACCAAAGTTTGGAACTTCCTGGCTGATGGTGGTGGTTTAGCTGTTGTTAATGTCTGTTGGTTCCTTCTGTTCTCCAAAGTAGTAAGCTGATCGAATGGTCTACCAAACGTTTGCTTTCTGTTTTTTTAGAATCCAAAATGATTGAGAAACATGGAGGATACAAATTCAGTGCTCCAGTCGTGCCAAGTTCTTTCAATTTTGGAGGCCCGGCACCAGGGATGAATTGAGTTACCACTTTCCTTCCTGCAGTGTGATTGTAGTGAAGAGCTTGTGTTCCTCCTAGTAGCGGTTCCAGAACTGGTTCATGTTATCTACTCTAAACTAATTGATCAATAGATGGACAAAGAAACCCCAGAAGGTGGGACTTGATCATGCAACTTGGCACTGAAAATGAAACTAGAGGGATTTTGGCTGGGGAGGGAGGTAACTTGGGGGGTAGGGAGTATTTTCTTTATTTTTTTGAAGAAAGTAAGGATTTGACTGAAAGTTCAAGTGACACTGTGGAAATCTGCAACAGGAGGGGATGTCATGAAGGCAGCTTTTCTTTTTCTGAGGAAAAAAATAGGCATGGGCTACAGGACTATTTAAAATGTCTCATTTACAGTATAAGCTCAAAGGTAGATGTAATTTTTACACCTATGAGTATTTGTCCAATTTCTGTCTCTCCTTCACCATTGGGTATCTATTCTTTATATGTAAATAAGATAAGGTAATCGATAGCCTTATTCAATCTTCATCATTTTCATTCATCAAAGATTGTTCCTATGTAGATTATTGGACATTTATTGTAGCACTACATAACTGATTAAAAAAAAATCTGTAAATGAATTAGCACTTTCATATTGAAACAAGCCTGCTAGCCTATGTATAAAATAGCAAAATGTTTGCTGTTTATAAAAAGATGGGATGTAACGGGGTGGGGGGCAGGGGTAATTTCGAGTTATTAATTTAAAAATGAATTAGCAATTTTGTACCTGGTGACTTTGTGGTGCACTCACCTCTGATAGTGACTTGAATTCGGTATGTTAAAAGGGGTTAGTGATATTTCATTGCTGCTAAAAATGGCAACTCCCTCTGTGTCCTGTTTTTTTCTTAAAGCTCTCAGTGTACAAGTGGATATTTGGGTACAAGACCTTACTGTAACAAAGAGGAAAGGTGATATTTGAAGCATGTAAATTGGATATAAAGTTCTACTCTTAAAGAGTTGATCAAAGAGTATGACTAAACATCTATATATGCAATCTATTAAAAGAACTTAATTCGGCTCTTATGTCTTGATTTGATTGCAGTTTTTTTCTAATTATAAATTTTTCCTCATTGATCTATTTTTATCCTATAACTAGAAAGAATAGGAAATGCACACTTTTAAAATGGACATTTAACACCTGCCCACCTCCCTTTCCCATTTCCTCTGTTCCTCTTGTTGATGCTGGTATCTGATAAGCTGAAGGCACAGGTTTCCCTCCAAAAACCACTGTTGATACCACTGCAAAAACAAGCCAGGAACAAGACAGCGTGGAGAGGTTGGCTTGCTTCCCTCTCTTCTAACTGCATGTTCAAAAATAAGCTTTTATTGATCTTGAACATCTGTCAGATGAGTCATACATTGGGTTATTTTTTTATATACATGTATACACACAATATTTCAAATTGAAAGCAACATCTCAATGGATTCAAAACTATTGAGTGCTGTTGTCTATAACAGACTAGAAAATTTGTAAATGTAAAAATGAAACAAATGCACATATTATTTAAAATGCATAATGAAAACCCATTGGTGTTGTTTTTCTTGTATGCCAGTAATTAAGCCACTGTTGGCATTGTTTGGTTTTCTATTTTAACACTGAAGGAGTGAAAGTATTTCCTATATTTATGAATTTACTATGAAAATCTTGGCAAAAAAAGAAAAAAATGTTTGTCTGAAATGTATGGGTGAAAATTGTTAATCAAGTGTGTTTCTACTTTTTCGCCCCAAGTTGAACACCATCTGTAAACCCTAGGTTGCTTCAGGGGATTTCATTATTACATAAAAGTCATAAAATTAAAATGGAGAAGTTGTATATATGCAACATTATGTACAGAGGGGAAGTGCTGAATAGTATTAAACATTTTCGTCTTCCTTTACCTTTTATCCCCTACCTAATATCTAGTCTACTTTTTTAAATTTCAAATTTCACTGCTCTTTGAATTGATAATTTCAATTTTCACATTGTTATTGGAAACCATATTAATAAAGGTTTTAGTTATTCCCATGCACAGTATGAAAATTCTCGGTTGCTGAGATTTTGTTTCAAGGAAATGTATTGGCATGTCTTTGAGATCAAGTTTTATTGTCTCCTCTGTCATACAGTCCAAACTAATCTACATTTATGAATTTTTGACTGAAATGAAAGACCTTAAAATTAAACTATATTTAATATTAAATATTGTTCAAATGGTAGTTTCTAATGCATCAAATATACCTCGATTATTTTCAGTATTTCCTTAAATATAACATCAAATTAGAGTTTCTTATAGATTATGAATCTTGATAATGTATCAGTGTTTTTAAATAAGGTTATAGGACTTTTAGATAACTTTTTAAGAGTAGTATTTATAAACTTGTAATTAGTTGCATGTGGATTTTATTTATTTCTTTAACATAAAGCATTTCCCACAGTTTCACTAATCTATAACTTATTTTTTAATTTATACAAGTTAATTCTGATTTTGTTTGGGTTTCAGTGTGTCTTTTTTAATGGCTGACATTAGCATAAAATCGTCACTTTTATGTAAACCTAAGCCATCCATTTTTATAAAAGCTATTCCTTTATCAGTATTAAATAAAAGATGTTAATCTATTTCTCTGCAGGTAACAGAATGGTGATTACTAATCTACATGCCTTACCAGGATAATGACTGCTATGTTCACCTCTTGAAGAGACCAGAGTATAGAGCAGGGGTGGTCATACACAGTACTGTGACTATGTTCAGTTCCAGATATAGTCCCTGAAGCAAGCATTTAGAAAAAGTTACTAGGAATTATATTAATATACACCATGTCTTTGGGAGGATCTAGCACAATGACTTAAGCATAGTAGGCACACCATAAGTGTTTTGAAATAAATGACCTAAAATTACATTAAAACATTGGTTATAAAAATGTCACTTCTGTTCTATATAATTTTAAGTTTTAGTGAATGTTGATGTCTTCTGAAGCTGAGGTTTTACCATTGATGAGGTTGCCCACCCTTGCAATAATAGCACTTTACTTTGGTGCATGTGGTTTTTACAAATGGAAACTAGATATACAGCTAGAAATCCAGAATTTTGTTACTATGAGAGGAATATCTTTTAAATAACTTTTTGAGAGGTAATTCCCCCTTTAGTTTTTTTTTTTTTAAGTACGGGTGATAGATAGAAATTTGTCAATTATATTTGGTATCTGAATCCTATACTTAAGTGCTTCCTACCAGAATCTTTTTTAAAAGTTCCTTTTAACATCCTTTTAATAAATTCAAAAAGGAATTTCCTCAATCTGAAAGAAAATCTAAAACTAATGGACTTAATAATGAAAGAGTAAAAACCCATTCCCCTAAGATCAGAAATGTCTCCTGTTGCCACTTCTGTTTAGCATTGGACATAGGGTTTTGTTCATTGTTGTTGTTCAGTTGCTACTGTGTCCGACTCTGACCCCGTGATCTGGAGAACGCTAGGCTCCTCTCCTCTGTCCTCCACTTTCTCCCTGAGTTTACTCAAGTTCATGTCCATTGAGTCAGTGATGCTGTCTATCTATTTCATCCTCTCCTTTTGCCTTCAATCTTTAAATAAGGGTTTAGCCAGGGCAGTTAGGCAGGAAGAAGTAAGACATCCAGTGGGAAAGGAAGAAGTAAAATGTATTCTCAGATGATTGATGTCACAGAAAACCCTGAAGAATCCACACACAAAGAGCTAATGACTTCAAGTTTGCAAGGCATAAGATTAATATACAAATACACAGTTGTATTTCTATACAGCAGGAATGAAATTAAGAAAATTAACATTTAGGGTGTTGTTTAGTCACTAAATTGTGTTCAACTCTTGCCACCCCATGGGCTGTAACCCATCAGGCTCCTCAGTCAATAGGATTTCCCAGGCAAGCATACTGCAGTGCAGTGGGCTGTCATTTCCTTTTCCAGGGGATCTTACCAACACAGGGATTGAAGTCTGCTGCTTGGTTGGCAGGTTCTTGACCACTGAGCCACCACCTAGTAAGAAGAATAGATAACCTTTTTTTTCTTTTTTTGCTGTAACTTCTGGCTTCTGGGATTTTAGTTCCCCAATCAGGGATTGAACACAGAGTTCTGGCAGTTAAAGCACAGAGTCCTAACCACTGACCACCAGGGAATTCCCAAGGATAGATACCTTCTACTAACCAAAGGAACAAAATTGAGAGTCTAGAAATAAACCTTTAAGTTTATCGTCAATTGATTGTCAACAGGGGCTTCCCTCATAGCTCAGTTGGTAAAGAATCTGCCTGCAATGCAGGAGACCCCAGTTCTATTCTTGGGTCGGGAAGATCTGATGGAGAAGGGATAGGCTACCCACTCCAGTATTCTTGGGCTTCCCTTGTGGCTTAGCAAGTAAAGAATCCACCTCCAATTTGATCCCTGGGTTGGGAAGATCTGCTGGAGAGGAGAAAGGCTACCCACTCGAGTATTCTGGCCTGGAGAATTGTATGGGGTCACAAAGAGTCAGATACGACTGAGCAACTCTCGTATTCCTAGGTGGCACTAGTGGTAAAGTATCCACCTGCCAATGCAGGAGACATAGGAGACTCAGGTTCTATCTCTGGTTTGCGAAGCTCCCCTGGAGAAAGGCATGGCAACCCACTCCAGTGTTCTTGCTGGGTAATACCATGGACAGAAGTGCCTGTAGTCCATAGGATCACAAACAATTGGACATGACTGAAGTCACTTAGCACATACTTATGCACAATTTTCAACAAGGGTCCCAAAACCAATGTAGGAAAGAATCTTTTAAAAATGGCTCTGGGACAGCTGGGCATATTCTTAGGAAAAAATACAGGCATAAATCATGGTGACTGAGCTAGTTAAGTTTGTTCGATATAACACCAAAGACCAAGAAACAAAAACATGATTTAGAGTTCATCAAAACTTTGGTTCAAAGGTTACTTTGGAAAAGTGAAAAGACTCCACAGGATGGGAAAAAATATCTGCTAATCTTGAGTATATTCAGAATTCAACAAGAAAACCCCAATGTAAGAATGGTCAAGAATCCAATTAGACCTTTCTCCAAAGAAATAAATGGCCAGTTATCTTAGGAAATGCTTAACATCTCTAGTCATTCAGTTCAGTCACTCAGTTGTGTCCAACTTTTGCGACCCCATGCACAGCAGCACGGTAGGTTTCCCGGTCCATCATCAACTCCTGGAGCCTGCTCAAGCTCATGTCTGTTGAGTTGGTGATGCCTTCCATCCATTTCATCCTCTATCGTCGTCATCTGCCTTCAGTCTTTCCCAGCATCAGGGTCTTTTCCAATGAGTCAGTTCTTTGCATCAGGTGGCCGAAGTATTGGAGTTTCAGCTTCAGCATCAGTCCTTCCAATGAATATTCAGGACTGTTTTCCTTTAGGATGGACTGCTTGGATCTCTGAGCAGTCCAAGGGACCAAGAGTCTTCTCCAACACCACAGTTCAAAAGCATCAATTCTTCAGCCTCAGCTTTATAGTCCAACTCTTACATCCATATGTGACTACTGGAAAAACCATAGTTTTGACTAGATGAACCTTTGTCGGCAAAGTGATGTCTTTGCTTTTTAATATGCTAGTCATTAGGGAAATGCAGATCAGAATTCATGATGCGGTATTCCTTATCTACTAGCCTGTTAAAAAGGTAGACAATCACAAGTATTGGTGAGGAAGAAGAGAAATCGTACCCCTGTACAGTGTTGGTACAATATAAAATACTTACCTGTTGTATAAAAGTTTGACGGTTCCTTAAAAGGTGGAGAAGTGTCACCTAACAATTCCACTCCCATATATGTGTGTGTGTGTGTATATGTATCCACACACATATACGTATAAAATCTGAGAAATGAAGCCTATCCACACAAGAACTTGGTGCACAGTTGTTCATACTATTATAGCCAAGAGCAGGAAACAGTCCAAATAGCCACTGGTGAGTGGATAAACAAAAGGTGAAATATCCATACAATCAGATATTTGGCAGTAAAAAGGAATGATGTGCAATTACACACTGCAGTGTGGATGAGCTTTGAAAACAAGTCAGACACGAGTCCATATATATGAAATGTCAAGAGTCAGCAGATCAGTGGATTAGTGGTCACTGGGACGGGGGTGGGGAGAGAGGACGGAATGGAGTGTGAGTGTAGGTTTTCTCTTGGGCATGATTAACGTGTTTTCCATTAGGTACTGGTGATGGTTGAACAGGCTGGTGAATATACTAAAAACTACTGAAGTGCATGTATACTTTAAAATGGTTGAGTTTTCTGGTATACAAGAATCTCAATTTTCAGTTTTAAGTTTCAAGTTTGTTTAAAGTTCTCTAAAAAGTAATACTCAATGTTTATTCATTAAGTATAAAGTAAGAGCTAGCTATCCCCATATATAGGGGAAACTGTCTTATTAGAGATTGTATTCTGCCAATATTTAGTTATTTGAGCTAGCTGCCTTTTTTTTTTTTTTTTAATCACATCACCCCATCAAACAGCCCTAGCTGGCACCAAACTTTGGCACAATGGATAGCAGGAGGAAGAATTCTTAAAAAAAATTTTTTTTTCCTGTAAATGCTGCATCTTTGTTATATATTTCAGTGTAATACAGCATTAGAAATTTAAGACTGAGCTGTCTGTTTTTCTGTCTCCTCCCAAAATTACAGCACCTAGTGCTTTTCTATAAAATGGTATCAATCTTACCATTTATTTGGAGACAAACGCTTCACCTTAAAAAAAAAGCCTCACCTTGACTTGAGTATGTCTTTTCAGAAAAATTTAAAAAATCATTTTAAAAACAATGGTTTCATTTCTAGACTTTTTTACTGCTGAAGTACTACCTGCTTACTATGTATATTAGTGAAACTTGATTTTCCTTTTGTCTGGAAATGTTAGATTTAAGCAAATGTAATGAGAAGCCAAAAATGACTGCTAGAATCTTATGGAGGAATCCAGTTTCTAAGGAACACCTGGAATCTTGAAGGGCTTTAATTGATAAAATTTTGTAAATAGAGTTCATTTTCTCTTAGCTTTCCATTAAAATAAACCAAACACATTAACCACAACTATTTTCAAAGATGTAACAAATGAATGGGCTTCTCTGGTGGCTCAGCAGTAATGAATCTGCCAGCCAACAGAGGAGGTGCAGGTTCCATCACTGGGTAGGGAAGATCCCCTGGAGAAGGTAATGGCCAACGACTCCAGGAATCTTGCCTGGGAAATCCCATGGACGGAGGAGCCTGGCAGAATAGAGTCCTGAGGTGGCAAAAGTTGGACACGATTTAGCGAGTCATTCAACAACGAATGAATGAATTGGGTTAACAAGTGGTCCATGGGTAGAGTTGGTAAAATGGAAAACTGCACATCCTGGAGTTACTATCAATAACTTGAAATGACTGGAGTCCTGCAATTAGCCACTAACAAAACATTACCAGTCTTATCAGCACTATGCTTAAGTCAGCATACATACTGAGAACTACATCTGAGATTGGAAAGGAAATGTTTTAAGTAACATATACTTCTAAAAGTATATTCTAATAAAGCTCTGATTAATGTTTTCAGTGTAGAAGCTGAATGAGATTAACTGAGTTTATACTGCAGACCAAGGATTCTGGGTCCATGAGCCCTATGAAACTGCGATGCCTTTAGTATATTTTTCATAGCTTTCATCTCAATCTCAAAGGCATTTTCAAAGTGCTTAGAAACCACCACTGTTGAGCATTAAAGTGAGACTTGGAGAGAGAGGCAACATCAAGCATTTGAAAAATACCTCTGATAGGCACTGTGCTACCTTTTTCTACATTCTCATATATCTTCCCAATCAACACTTGTGAAGTTTGTTTTTTATTTATTTGCTCTGGGTCTTAGTTGTAGCATGTGAAATCTAGTTCCCTGGTCAGAGATCGAACCCAGGCCCCCTGCACTGGGAGCATAGAGTCTTAACCACTGGACCACCAGGAAAGTCCCTGAAGTAAGTTTTTATTTTACAAATGGGGCAAGAGTTTCTAAGACAAGTGACACATCTAACAGCCACAGCTTCCAATGAAGAGCAAATGACTAGCTTGTTTTTAAATTCTTTAGCATTTTAAGAAAAAAAGTGTTTGAAAATGAAAGTCCTTCAATTGTGTTGGACTCTTTGCCACCCCATGGTCTATACAGTCTGTGGAATTTTCCAGGCCAGAATACTGGAGAATACCAGAAAACTAGTAGACATTCCCTTCTCCAGGGGATCTTTCCAACCCAGGGATGAAACCCAGGTCTCCCGCAGGCATTGCAAGCAGATTCTCCACCACTGAGCCACCAGAGAAGCCCTCAGTGTAAGAATTGTAGATTTTTTTTTAGTGTTTTTAAAATTCTACAAATTTAGGGGGGAAATGTATTAATAAACCTATTACAGAAATAATTTGGTAACTCAGTCACCTTCTCCTAGACATACTTTTAAGAGTTGAATGCATTGATTTTTTTGCTGAACCACCAGACTTATGGGATCTTCATTTCCCCACCTAGCCCTCAGCAGTGAAAGCACCGAGTCCTAACCACTGGACTGCCAGGGCATTTCTTCCACGTTTCTTTTATACATAGAATACTTTAGTAGTTATATCGGTGTGCAAATATGCCCAAATCAACCAATTCTCCAGAATATCCTGAGTTAAAGAAATGTTTTTAAAAACATTATATTAACAGTTTTTGAAGGAGGCTAGAACCAGACCACTTCACCTGCCTCTTGAGAAATATGCAGGTTAGGAAGCAACAGTTGTTCTTTGGAAGGACTGATGCTAAAGCTGAAACTCCAATACTTTGGCCACCTCATGCGAAGAGTTGAAAGTGTGAGAGTTGCTCAGTCGTGTCCAACTCTTTGCGATCTCATGGACTATACAGTCCATAGAATTCTCCAGGCCAGAATACTGGAGTAGGTAGCCCTTCTCTTCTCCAGGGGATCTTCCAAAAACACAGGGATCGAACCCAGGTCTCCCGCATTGCGGTTGGATCTGTTACCAGCTGAGCCACAGGGAAGTGTTGATTCATTGGAAAAGACCCTGATGCTGGGAGGGATCGGGGGCAGGAGAAGGGGATGACAGAGAATGCGATGGCTGGATGGCATCACTGACTCGATGGACATTAGTTTGGGTAAACTCCAGGAGTTGGTGATGGACAGGAAGCACTGGCATGCTGCGATTCATGGGGTCGCAAAGAGTCAGACACGAATAAGCAACTGAACTGAACTGAGAATTACGTTAGCCCGTTTAGAAAACTGGTGAAAAAGTTCAGCTTTGTGGAAAAGCCTGGACTAACAATGATTGGCAGTTAAATGTTTTCAAGCCATTAATTTGTTAAGATGTAATAAAATGAGGAATAGGAGGTGATTCAAGGAAAACCTGGATTATGGGTGGCCCTAAATATTATGACATTAGAGCTCTGTTCTGTAGTCAGTGGTAAACATTGTAACACAAAGTTCTATTATCTGTGACAATATCATTAGTGTATCTTTGTGAATTAAAGTAAATTATATTGGGAGTTCGTGTAAAAAAATAAATAAATACCAAAAAAAAAAAAAAATCAATCTTGACCAAAAAAAAAAAAAATCAATCTTGACCAAATCGTCATGACATACTGTATCCAAATAAAAAAATAAAATTAAAAAAATTAAAAAAAATAAAGTAAATTATAGCATCCTATTCACCATTATCATTCAATGTTTACAACCACTTAGTAGGTCCCAAGGACAGAAAGATGTCCTGTAACCAAGATCCACAATTACAGGGTGATTTTTAACTTATTTTTGAGATTCTGTATTAAAATGTTTTAACAAACCCACTAAAGGTTAGTGACTTAGTAATAAATGACTAAATTCCATAAAAATATTTTGATTCTTTTAATAACATTTCTGATTACAAAATACAGATGTAACATCTGGAAGGTACATAGTATAAATTAGAACACTTGTCGTCTGAACCCTCTACTCTGAAAAAAGGACTCTATCCATCAAGAACAAGACTATTTGGAATGAGCCAATTCCTCCAGTTTCAAGCAACTTAATCCAATCTTATGTGTCCCATTTTTTATTCTTATAAAGGAATAAAAGTAACTAAACTTCTAAAGATCATGTATTCAAACGACACTCAAAAGTCTCTTCCTTCCAATGGCGTTTTGGGCACCAATTAGGCAGCTATACCTTCGTTAGGGTCTGTGCGCCCCTCACTCCCTAACAAAAACAAGGTAACGCTAAAATCTCAAACTAGACTCAAGTGTAAATAAAAACACTGTACTTATCCTGAGGACAGTCTATAATCACCCGAAAGACACTAAATCAAACATTATCCAGCTTTCTCCAATTTTTGTAAGCATTACACAAATCTCCAGTTACAGCAGGACCATCCTTTTCATTCTTAGTAACTCAAATCTACACTTGGAATGCCCGATTTAACAAATCTTGAGGCTACACACTTTATCTCATCTTTTTTCAGCTTCGTTGCCAAAACATATGAATACATACTGAATACTCCTCAAATGAGACTTTATTTCCAATAGCCTAAAAAAGTTTGGGTTAAGAGCCACGAGAAACGTTACCTAAACTTCACAACGAACTTGTATCCAATCTTAATAGATACAGGGAGACCCACTCAATGCTTTCCCCACCCTTTCTGACTTTAATTCACGACACACACAAGAGGGAAAGTAAAGAAGAAGTTAGCGACACCATCAGAGACGACTTCAAAATTTGAACTAAAGCAACGTGTAAAGGCGAAGCATCCGCAACGTCTCCCANAAAAAAAAAATTGGGGTCGTTGAGCCTAAGATCGAATATTGGAAATTACTGATTTTATCATTCTGTTTTCTCGATTTTGGTGAAAAGAGTGAACGATTCCTTTCTTTGCTTTGTAACATTTATTGTGGAACGTCCATCAATATTCTCTCCCCTTTTGCTCTTTTTAACATTGTTTATTCATGAAAGAAGTTAAGTAAAAAGTGATAAAATGATTGCCAAACTGATGATAAGTTTAAGATCAATTTAAGCTTTTGGAAGTGTGCCTGTAGTCAGCTGATATAATCTAGTGGAGATGTGAAAAATTGTAATTTCGAGGTTGTCGCCTTTGTCCTGAATCTTACTAGAAGCTGTAAGCGTCCAGTAGTTTTGCTGTAGTTAACAAAAGTCTGTGCAATATTTAATATTTTCCCTTGCTGATGGGATAGTTTCAGTTCGTTATTAAGTGTTTAATAAGAGACTAGGTAATGAAATCATCCAAAAGTTTCGGTAAGATAGTAACGAATTTTACCCAAGTGTATTTTGATTACTTTGGAAATTATTTAGTGTACAAATACTTTGCCTATTTTTTTCCATAGCCACCTTTTAGTTTTTAAAAATAACAGCTTTATTGGCAGAATATACAGACCTTTACAATTCACCCCGTTAAAATATGTAATTAGGTAGGTTTAATGTTTTCACGGAGTTGTGCAACCGTTACCAAAATTTTAAAACATGTTCATCACCCCCCCAAGAAGCTCGGTACCCACTAAGTTTCTCCCGATTTCCCCATAACACACCTCCTTCACCAACCACTAATCTACAAGTTTGTTCCCAGAGTCATAAAAATGGAATCACACAGTATGTGGGCTCTTGTGACTGGCTTCTTTTCACTTCTCATGTTTGCAAGGTTCATTCACGTTAGAACATGTATGAGTACTTCATTTCTTTTTATTGCCAAATATTTCATTGTATGGACATAACACCTTTTATTTATCTGTTCATCTGTTGATGTGGACTTTCAGGTTGCTTCTGTCTTGGCTATTATGCATGATGCTGCTATAAACAATCACATATATATTTATTATTTATTCATTTGGCTCCCCTGGGTCTTAGTTGTGGCATGTGGAATCTTTTAGTTACATCATGAACATGTGGAATTGATTTCTCTGACCAGGGATGTAACCAGGGCCCGCATCATTGTGGGTGTGGAGTCCTAGCCAGTGGCCCACCGGGAAGTCCCCTCTACTGTTAATTTAGTTATTAAATATTTATAATGTAGGTACAGTTTATGATTACATGAGGAGAACTTTCTGAGTCCTGATGTTCTTATCATTACTTAATTTTGAAGTTCTTATATAGTTTTTGTTTTTATATATGTATTATTTATTTGGCTGCCCTGGGCTTTAGTTTCAGCATGTGGGATCTAGTTTCCCCATCAGGAATCAAACCCAGGGCCCCTGCATTGGGAACTCAGAGTCAGCCTCTCTACCACTAGGGCAGCCCTTGTTTTTATTTTTAATTTGAGATTTTACCCAGTTCTTAGTCTTTTTGCGTTTGCCTTTATTTCAGGACATAGTGATTATTTAGAGTTGAGTTGTTTGTGTCATTGCTGATCTCTATGCTTAATTTGCATTTTAAGGATAGCTTTTGTAAGACAGTGTATTGTACTATCAAAATGATTTTGTTTTTAAGATAGATCTATACTGAAAATCTCCCTCCCTCTCAGATAAATAAAAAATCTTCATAGTTTCCGATAAATTTAATCCTATTTTAAAACTATGCCACCGTGGGAACTCTGTACTCTGTGGAAATAACTTATCCATTAATGTGTAGATACAGGCCTTTAACTCCAAACTACATTTTTTTTTGTACTTAAAATACCACTTTATGGAAATTCCCCGGTGGTCCAGTGATTAGGACTTGGTACTTTCACTGCCAAGGGGCCCTGAGTTCAATTCTTGGTTCAGGGAACTAAGATTCTACACGTGGCACCTGTGCCAAAATAAATAAGTAAATATATATATATTTAAGTCAATTATTTAAAATCACCTTTAGAAATTATTTTTTGTCTTTTTTGAGGGAAAAAACTTTCATAAGGATAAGAAAATTTTTTTCTCTTTTTTTAAATTGAAGTGTAGTTGATTTACATTTTACTTGTTTAGGGTATATAACAGTGATTCAGCGTTTTTATAGATTGAAATTTTTTATTTTTAGCTTTAAAAAATGTTTTTAATGGAGGAACCTTGAAAACATTAGTTTAAGTGAAAGAAGACAGTCACGAAAGACCATATGCTATGATTCCATTTATGTAAAGTGTCCAGAATAAGCAAATCTGTAAAATAGAAAGTAGATTGGGGTTACTTATGGGTTTGGGAAGGGGGAGGTAGGCTTTTCTTTTGCTGGTGATAAAAATATTCTGAATTCAGGTTGTGATAATATTTGTACACTCTATACTTAAGTCATTGACTTGTACACCTTAAATGGATAAATTTTATGGTGTGTTAATTGTATCTCAGTAAAGGTATTTTCAAAAAGGAAAATTATGAACAAGAGGAAAGTTTCTCTTCAATAACACACCTTTGAAAAATTTTCTTGTTTTTTTTTCCTCCTCTGGCAATACCACTTGACGGAAATTCCCTAGCAGTCCAGTGGTTAGGACTTAATTCTTTCACTGCCTGGGAGCCTGAGTTCAGTCCTTGGTCAGGGAACTAAGATCCTGCATGTAGTAAGTGAAAATAGTGAATAAGACAGAGACATTTAGCTTCTCATTTAGCTTTAAACTGCTGATAAACAGCTTAGTCACTCAGGTCCAAATCTTTGGGACCCTCATGGACTGTAATCTGCCAGGCTCTGTCAATGGGGATTCTCCAAGCAAGAATACGGGGGTGCTTTGCTATGCCCAGGGATCGAACCCAGGTCTCCCACGTTGCAAGTGGATTCTTTACTCTCTGAGCCACCAGGGAAGCTCATTAATAGCAAACATACATGTAATGCCATGTGCTGTTACAAGCGATTTTTATCTGCTGACCTCTGTGAAGTATCTGCCTTTTACAGATAGGGAAACTGTGGCACAGTGTGCTTAAGTAACTTGCCCAAGGTCACATAGATAATATGTGGTCAATGAGAGTTTGAAGCAGGCTGGCTCAGGAGTCCTTATTCTTAAGTATGATGCTATATACCATGTCTTGTAAGTATTCCTTCCTAGGTATAACCCATGTTTTCTAATCTATCAATAGGGGAATCCTCCTTAGATATTACTGTATGTTTTAGTAGCTGGTTGCTATAAATACGGGCTTCTCTGGTGGTGGCTCAATGGTGAAGAATCCGCCTGCAGTGCAGAAAACCCAGGTACAATCTGTGGGTCGGGAAGATTCCCCTGGAGGAGGGCATAGATGGCAACCTACTCCAGTATTCTTGCCTGGAGAATCCCATAGACAGAGTCCATAGGGTCACAAAGAGTCAAACGTGACTGAAGCGACTGAGCACGCACACACATGCTCTGAATACACTGCTTCTACTCTGGAGAAGACCAGGTAATTAAAGTGTACTGTGCTAAGTGTTACGATAAGGGTGTGGACAGAGTGTCTTGGGAAATACAGGTGAAGCATTCAGACCCAGTTTGGGGAGTTGAGATAAAACTTTCTGGTGGAATCTGAAGAATTTAGCCAAGTAAAGAGAGAAGGTGGAGAAGGCAATGGCACCCCACTCCCGTACTCTTGCCTGGAAAATCCCATGGATGGAGGAGCTTGGTAGGCTGCAGTCCATGGAGTCGCTAAAAGTCGGACATGACTCAGCGACTTCCCTTTAACTTTTCAATTTCATGCATTGGAGGAGGAAATGGCAACCCACTCCAGTGTTCTTGCTTGAAGAATCCCAGGAACAGGGGAGCCTGGCGGGTTTCTGTCTATGGAGTCGCACAGAGTCGGACACGACTGTATTGACTTAGCAGCAGCAGCAGCAAAGAGAGAAGGAAGAGTATTCTAGAGGGAATGAATGGCAGTGTTCAGAGCCCAGATGCAAGAGACATCTTGGGCCGGAGTGGCTCATGTAAAAGTTGTTGAGTCAAATGGTTAGGTGATTTTACCATTTATGTTGTGAAGTTAAGGACATCATTTAACCTGAGTTTCACTTTCTTCATCTGCAAAATTGTGATTAAATGATACTTGATTCATAGGATTGCTAGAAGGATTAAATGAATTAGTAGTAATGCCTGGCACATATTTTGGAAGGATAAGTTGTTATTATTAAGTGTTTAAATTATTAATATGTTAATATTAAATGATACTAGTATCATTAACTACTAGAATTTTAATCAGTGTTGCTGGCATATAGAATGTGAGATTGTGCTAGAATAAGACTGGAGGATAGAGTGACCAACTTGTCTTGATTTGCTGAAAGTAAGTGTTAGTTGTTCAGTCATGCCAGTTTGCGGGTGGTTTTACTGTGTTTAGAACCATGGAGAAAAATAGTTACCTTAGAAAGGAGCAAAAAGAGAACAAAGTAGGATATGCCTGTGTATACACGCATAAGCACATTTTAGAGACTGAGTTCACACCAGTACCTCCAATTCCAGCTCATTCCACAGAGCTCTTTCTTTCCTTTCTTATTCCATATTTGCATTTCCCTTCTTCCTTAATGAGAGCTCTGGCTTCCAACAGCATTTACACATTTATTCAATGCTCAGTCTTTTATTATGTCTAAAGCAGTTTCCAAGTTGTTTTGCCTTTGAAAGTGTTAGTTGCTCAGTTGTGTCTGATTCTTGTGACCCCATGGACTTAGCCCGCAGGCTCCTCTGAGTCTCCAGGCAAGAATACTGGAGTGAGTAGCCATTCCCTTCTCCAGGAGATCTTCCCAACCCAAGGATGAAACCTGGGTCTCCTGCATTGCAGGCAGATTCTTTACTGTCTGAGTTACCAGAGAAGCCCTTGCCCAAGACCAGTCCAATTTGTTTTTCCTTTTAATTATTTATTCTTTTATTTTATATATATATATATATGGAGAAGGCAATGGCACCCCACTCCAGTACTCTTGCCTGGAAAATCTCATGGACGGGGGAGCCTGGTGGGCTGCAGTCCATGGGGTCACTAAGAGTCAGACACAACTGAGAGACTTCACTTTCACTTTTTACTGTCATGCATTGGAGAAGGAAATGGCAACCCACTCCAGTATTCTTGCCTATAGAATCCCAGGGATGGGGGAGCCTGGTGGGCTGCAGTCCATGGGGTCACTAAGAGTCAGACACAACTGAGAGACTTCACTTTCACTTTTTACTGTCATGCATTGGAGAAGGAAATGGCAACCCACTCCAGTATTCTTGCCTATAGAATCCCAGGGATGGGGGAGCCTGGTGGGCTGCAGTCCATGGGGTCACTAAGAGTCAGACACAACTGAGAGACTTCACTTTCACTTTTTACTGTCATGCATTGGAGAAGGAAATGGCAACCCACTCCAGTATTCTTGCCTATAGAATCCCAGGGATGGGGGAGCCTGGTGGGCTGCAGTCCATGGGGTCACTAAGAGTCAGACACAACTGAGAGACTTCACTTTCACTTTTTACTGTCATGCATTGGAGAAGGAAATGGCAACCCACTCCAGTATTCTTGCCTATAGAATCCCAGGGATGGGGGAGCCTGGTGGGCTGCAGTCCATGGGGTCACTAAGAGTCAGACACAACTGAGAGACTTCACTTTCACTTTTTACTGTCATGCATTGGAGAAGGAAATGGCAACCCACTCCAGTATTCTTGCCTATAGAATCCCAGGGATGGGGGAGCCTGGTGGGCTGCAGTCCATGGGGTCACTAAGAGTCAGACACAACTGAGAGACTTCACTTTCACTTTTTACTGTCATGCATTGGAGAAGGAAATGGCAACCCACTCCAGTATTCTTGCCTATAGAATCCCAGGGATGGGGGAGCCTGGTGGGCTGCAGTCCATGGGGTCACTAAGAGTCAGACACAACTGAGAGACTTCACTTTCACTTTTTACTGTCATGCATTGGAGAAGGAAATGGCAACCCACTCCAGTATTCTTGCCTATAGAATCCCAGGGATGGGGGAGCCTGGTGGGCTGCCGTCTATGGAGTCGCACAGAGTTGGACACGACTGAAGCGACTTAGCAGCATATATATATATATATTTTTTTTTTTTTGAAGTGTAGTTAGTTGACTTACAGTGTTTCAGGTGCACAGCAAGGTGATCAGTTATAAAAGTATACATATATTATTTTTGAAATTATTTTCCACCATAGAGTATTACATGATATTGATTATGGTTCCCAGTGCTATGCAGTAAACCTTTGTTGCGTATCTATTTTTAAATTAGAAATCTAGTATTCTATTCATAAGTCAAACAAGTGGGATAAAAATATCATAATTTTTTAGTTAGGCAAAAATGCATACATTTAAAATATATGTAAAGTATACATATTTATATATGTGTGTATACAAAAGCTTTTCTACTACATTTGATAAAGACTTGAGAAAGAACATCAAAAAAAGGAGATGGAGAACATAAACTAAATGAAATGGGAACACTGAATATGAAATATAAAAAGTGAAACTAGATAAAAGTCCATCATGTAGTCCAGTTTTTAAACATGACTGCTCATTAGAAACATGGAGCTATGGAGGTAAAAGCAATACCTGAGCATTTGTATTTTTCAAAAAATTTCAAGATAATTCTGATATGTATCTGGATTTTAAAAAGTGATTACAGATTTTTCTATTAGATCCTAGTTTTGGTAATATAGTAAGTGGAAGTGCATATATGTACATGTTTTCATCCACCCAGCCAGTCTATGTCTTTTGGCTGGTTCATTTAATCCATTTACATTTAAGGTTATATTATGATCCTGTTACTGTTTTCTTAATTATTTGGGGTTTATTTTCTGTAGGTCTTTTCCTTCATTTATGTTTCCTGCCAAGAGGTTCCTTTAGCATTTTTTGGATAGCTGGTTTGGTGCTGCTGAATTCTCTTAACTTTTGCTTGTTTTGATTTCTCTATCAAATGTGAAGGAGCGTCTTTCTGGGTAGAGTATTCTTGGTTGTAGGTTCTTCCCATTCATCACATATATATATATATATATATATATATATATATATATATCACATATGTATATATATGATGCCATTCCCTTCTGGCTAGTAGAGTTTCTGTTGAGAAATCAACTGATAGCCTGATGGGAATTCCCTTGTATGTTATTTGTTGGTTTTCCTTTGTTGTTTTTAATATTTTATCTCTGTTGTTAATTTTTGTCAGTTGATTACTGTGTGTCTCTGTGTGTTCCTCCTTGGGTTTATCCTTCCTGGGATACTCTGTGCTTCTGGACTTGGTTGACTATTTCCTTTCCCACGTTCAGAAAGTTTTCAGCTATTACCTCTTCAAATATTTTTTCAGGTCCTTTCTCTATCTCTTCTCCTGCTGGTGCTGCTGCTAAGTCGCTTCAGTCGTGTCCGACTCTGTGCAACCCCATAGACGGCAGCCCACCAGGCTCCCCTGTCCCTGGGATTCTCCAGGCAAGAACACTGGAGTGGGTTGCCATGTCCTTCTCCAATGCATGAAAGTGAAAGTGAAGTTGCCCAGTCGTGTCCGACTCTTAGTGACCCCATGGACTGCAGCCTACCAGGCTCCTCCATCCATGGGATTTTCCAGGCAAGAGTACTGGAGTGGGGTGCCATTGCCTTCTCCGAGAATACAAAAGTGGGTTGCCATTCCCTTCTCCAGGAGATCTTTCTGACCCAGGGATTGAACCCGGGTCTGCTGCATTGTAGGCAGATGCTTTACTGTCTGAGCCACCAGGGAAGTCTTCTCCTTCTGGGACTCCTGTAATGCAAATATTGGTATATCGAATGTTGGTGTGTTTAATGTTGTCCCAGAGGTCTCTTAGGCTGTCTTCATTTCTTTTCATTCTTTTTTCTATATTTGTTCTGTGGCAGTGATTTCCACTGTTCTGTCCTCCAGTTCATTTACCTGTTCTTCTGCCTCAGTTATTCTGCTATTGATTCCTTCTAGTGTATTATTCATCTCTGTTTATTCTTTAGTTCTTCTAGATCTTTGGTAAACATTTCTNGGTGTGTTTAATGTTGTCCCAGAGGTCTCTTAGGCTGTCTTCATTTCTTTTCATTCTTTTTTCTATATTTGTTCTGTGGCAGTGATTTCCACTGTTCTGTCCTCCAGTTCATTTACCTGTTCTTCTGCCTCAGTTATTCTGCTATTGATTCCTTCTAGTGTATTATTCATCTCTGTTTATTCTTTAGTTCTTCTAGATCTTTGGTAAACATTTCTTGCATCTTCTCAATCTTTGCCTCCATTCTTTTCCTAATATCCTGGATCATCTTCACTATCATTCTGAATTCTTTTTCTGGAAGGTACCTGTCTCAACCTCATTTAGTTGTTCTTCTGGGATTTTTTCTTGTCCCTTCATCTGGGATATAACTTTCTGCTTTTGCATCGTGATTAACTTTCTATAATAATGATTTTTGTTATAGCTGCTGTGAGACTGTGTTTCTTCTTGCTGCTTCTGTTTGCCCTCTGATGGATGAGGCTAAGAGGTTTATGTCAGCTTCTTGATGAATGGGTAAAACTGGGTCTTGCTCGGGTGGACAGGGCCTTGCTCAGTAAAGCTTTAATCGAATTATCTGCTGATGGGTGGGGTTGCACTCTCTCCCTGATAGTTGTTTGCCCTGAGGCGATCCAGCCCTGGGGTTTGTGGGCTCTTTGGTAGACTTAATGGTGAACTCCAAGAGGCTTTATGCCAAGGGGGACCTTCCAGTGCACCCGTTCCTGTGGCGAGCCCCTGCCGATCCATGCTTCCACAGGAGGCCCTCCAACGCTAGCAGGTAGTTTTGGTTCAGTCTCCTGTGTGGTCACTGCTCCTCTCCTCTGGGTCTTGGTGCATGCAAAATTTTGTTTGTGCCTCCCAAGCTTGGAGTCTCTGTTTCTCTCAGTCCTCTGGAAGGCCTATAATCAAATCCTGCTGGCCCTCAAGGCCAGATTCCTTGGAGATTTCCAGTCCCTTTGTTAGATCCCCAGGCTGGGAAACCTGATGTGTGGTTCAGAACCTTCACAACAGTACGAGAACTTCTTTGGTATTGCTTGTCTGCAGTCTGTGGATCGTCCACCTGGTGGTATGGGGTTTGATTCTGTCGTGATTGTGCCCCTCCTACCGTCTCACTGTCTCTTCTTTGTCTTTGGATGTGAAGTATCTTTTTGGTGGGCTCCAGCGTCCTCCTGTTCATGGTTGTTCAACAGCTGGTTGCAGTTTTGGTGCTCTCCCAGGAGAGGTGAGCACACGCCTACTACTCCACTGTCTTGAACTGGAAACTATCCCAATTTTAAAACAAATTTCCCCCAGAGAAATGAAACAAATGAAAGTTCCATGACCTGGGAAGCTTGTTAGTGTTGGGCAAACCAGGATGATTGTATAAGAGAAGTTAGTAGAACCCCAGTCATGGTATTTGGACTTTATGGGTAAGTGGGAAAGTTTTGAAGGTTTTTATGACAGAGAAATGCTCTGATTGGATTTGGAAGCACTTGGGCTATGCTCTGGAGATCAGGTTGGAGGAGGGTAAAAGTGGATTTCAGGAGGCTGATGTAATAACCCAAGTGGTGATGGTCTCCTGAATTAAGACCGCCTAATAAGAGAAGTGAATGTATTTGACAGATATTTAGGAGGTAAAGTGATCATTTTTCGTGATCAATTGGCGATTAAGGGGGATTGGACTACTGGGTAAGTGATTGCATTTATCATTGAGGTAGAAAATCAAAAGTAGAATTTTATGGCAAACTGTTTTGAGATGGAGGTGGCTGCGGACCATGAATGTCATCAAGGCCAATAAGCGGCTAGATAAATAGATCAGGAGCCATTAAGAGGAAAGACTTGATAGTTTTAAACAGCTTGTAAATTCTAGAGATCTTTGAAACCATGGGAATGGATATGATATTCCAAGAGGAAAAGTGCATAAAATGAAAAAACAAATGAGGATGCAAACTTGTAGGTTAACCATGAATGTCATCAAGGCCAATAAGCGGCTAGATAAATAGATCAGGAGCCATTAAGAGGAAAGACTTGATAGTTTTAAACAGCTTGTAAATTCTAGAGATCTTTGAAACCATGGGAATGGATATGATATTCCAAGAGGAAAAGTGCATAAAATGAAAAAACAAATGAGGATGCAAACTTGTAGGTTCTCAACATTTAGGAATACATTGGAGAAATGGAAAAAAATTGGCTAGGAAGCTGGAGGAAACCAGGAGCATGTAGATGTCATAGCTGCCAAGGCAAGAGAATAAGAAAGAGATAAAGGTCAGTGGTATCAAAGACAGAAAAGTATCCATCTCCTGTTTTTTAATGTTTAACTATCACTATTATAATGGCTGGTCGTTTAAAAAAACTTTTTGAAAATTTGGGGTATAATCATCTATGTTCAATTTGATGAGTTTTGGCAATTGTATACATCCAGATGATCATCACCCAAAAGATAATAGGACATAGCCATCACCATAGAAAACTCCCTTGTTCCCCTTTCCAATCAGTCCCCTAACCTTGCAATCACATTTTATTCTAACACTGTAGATTAATTTTGGTGTTCTGGGAAGTTATATTAATGGAATAATACAATATGTATTGCTCTGTGTCTATCTTACTTCCCTCAGCATAATAATTTTGAGATTCCTCACTGTTATTGTTATATACTGTTATGTATGTGTATATAGTTTGTGATGCCAAAGAATGCCCAAACTACCGCACAATTGGACTCATCTCTCATGCTAGTAAAGTAATGCTCAAAATTCTCCAAGCCAGGCTTCAGCAATACGTGAACCG